>JAQFVV010006368.1:1467061-1717061 GCA_028023455.1 Epiperipatus broadwayi
AAATTTTCAATATTTACATCAATAAAATTCATTTAAAAAATTGTTATTGATAGCGCTCTATGAGATAATTTTATGTATTTCTGGAAGTATTTAAAAAAGTTGTATTAAACTTTCCTACATATAAAGTATTGATATCTGTTTTATCTCACTTATTCAAATCTAAAAAATAAGCTAGTAGTTACTTCTATTGCTGTCTTATGAGATAGCGACAAATAAAATTTATTGTTCATAGATAATATGATTTTACTTTACAGATTTAGTTTTTAATTGGTTGTTTTCTTAATTATATGGAAGCTAAACTTTTGATAAACTTTCAATATTTGCATTTATAGTTCATTAAATTTTTGTTATTAAATATAGTTCTGTATGAGAGAGGTTTGTTTATTTATAGCATTATTTGAAAAAGTTGTATTGTTTTAACTTCCACACACATAAAATATTGCTATTTATTCTACTTCTTTAATTTAAATTTAGAGAATAAGATAGGAGGATTTCCATTTTTAACTTACAGTGGTTTAGACAAACAAAGCACTAGTTTACTGGTATAGTTTTTAGTTGGTTGCTTGTTCAATTGTATCATGTTTGAGTTCTAATTAAAAATCCATAGAAATGTATATATATATTAAGCGTGCGTGTGCATATAAACAATCATCTTTTAACTGTATACTCATTTTTTTAAATTTACTACATCACAAATATCTCCAGGTATAAAAATTATCACACTATCATCTTCTACTATGCAAATATTTTAAGAAACTCATCATCTACTGAGATATAGTCTTAAATGTCTGGATTTTCACTTCAAAAGTGATAGTTTGAATATTGAGATTGTAACTTGTTTGATTTTTAAAATCTAAACATATTTATAATTAGTTTTAAGTCTTTATATTACTTGATTATGAGTTGTTTTTTGAATGACATTTATAATGAAAGAGAATGGTTCTGTGATTTTTATATTGGGGAATAGTAAATTTCAATTAGATGAATGTACTCAGATAAAAGATAAAAGTTAATAGGTTAAATAATTTTTCAATAGTACTAGTCAATTATGACATATATATTCCCTATTATATAATTATTAAGATGCTATTCACCACACTGGTTGAAATATATATAAAAATCGATTATCATTTCTGATATGGTAATTCAGATGTCAAGTCTATATGCCATTTAATGAAAGATTTTCTTTACAATACATGAATACTGAAAGAAAATTATGTCAAAAGGTTAAAACTGATTGGTTATATATACTTTTCAGGGATGTTGTTAATTATTAAAATATATATGTAAATTTATATTTTGGATTTATCTATGAGAGATGTTTGAAGCATTCATTAATAATCCATCACATCCAGATTAATGACAGATGTTATTTAATTGAAATATTAGTATATTGCTAATATTAACAATACATAAATACACCCCAGATGAATTAGAAATGTATGTTTGTATATTTTACTTGTAAAATTTTTGTTTATATATATAAACCCACGTGTGTTTGAGCGCGTATGTGAACAAAAAAAGCTAAGACTAATGTTTGTATTTAATAATCATGAAAAGAAATATGGACATGTTTTTGATTCTTGTATTGTTGAAATAATTTGCAAAGAAAAAAAAAACATAGAAAGTAAAACATTAAAGAAGTTTTTTTTTTTTGTGTCGTGTGCAAAATGAACACACGATGAATCAGAGAACCAATAGCATTTCAATAAAGAAAATAATACAGAATAGTTCAGTTGGTTAAAGCATTGCCTTAAAGTTCAATATTCAAGAATCTAAAGATGTATGTTTGATCTTATGCTAATATTGTCACTAGTCTGTCCAGCAACATCTGAAGAAGAGTGGTGAATAATATTACTTGAAGGTTGTGCATTTACTAACCTGTGTTGTCTATTAGAGTGTTATTACAAACAAGTTGTTTATATTTGAAAAGTTTAAATAAAGTTTTAAATTTTCCAGGTATTCAACATTTAATGCTAGATGTTGGAAGTAGTTCAGCATATTATCACAGCAAAAAAAAATAAAAATTTAATAGCAATATGGTGGGTTTATATATATATGACACTAACGCCATCATTTGGTTGTTAATACTCTATTTTAAATTGCAATTAGTTTTATATATTATTTTAATAATGACAAAGGTTCAATCTATTATATATATATATATATATTAAATCATAACTTGTCAATTGCTAATTGGTTTCCATATATAATTCATAGCACTAATAGAACATTCACATTCTATTATCAAGGCACCTTTATAGATAGGAATCCTTTTTTTTCTATAGAAGTTGTCTTGTTGATTTATTAAGCACTGACTGGTGTACCGTGAAATATATTGTATATAATTACTATATTTTTAATAGTTTTTAATCATCTTATAAATTGGTAAACCAAATAAAAACTTAGATAACTAGTATTAGTAATTCGATGATATATTGTTTAAGAGAAATTTTCAACAAATAGTATAATTATCTCTTATTAAAAACTATTTTTGTCTTCCATAAATTATAGTACAAGAATCTCATAGCTATGATATTCTTTTAATTTTACGAATTTTTAGAATGAAAGATTATTATAAATTTTATTTCTTCTTTTGCTACATGGGAATTTTATTCTACTAATTGAGTATATAAACAACATTAAAATTGGAAGCTTAAACACTCTGAACAAAAGAAGTAATACATACCTCTTCCATTTAATAAAATTAAGCAATTAAATGATATCATTAATAAGGCTATTTTTGTCATCCATTTTTCAATCCTTGGTTTTTATAAATAGAAATGACTTTTAAAAGACAATAATTTAGAACTTTTTTATGTTAATATGAACAAAGACTATAAATAATTGACATTCGTTTTTACAAAATGTTTTCTAATATAAAACAGTAATAACTGTAACCATTATCATCAATATTATTAGCAGACAACTAATATTGCTTTTAAAAAATGCCTGTTCAGGTAAAAAATCTTATATTTCAACTTTAGTATCTTTTTTATATTCTTGTTACATTTTATTAATTAATTAGTATTAATTAAATAAAAAACTCAAATTAAAACAGATAAAACTTTCCATACAGTAGTGCCACTCCATGCAAGCCAGAATAATCAATGGATGCCAGAAGGCTAATGCATAAAATTCCTATCTAGTGCCTACTTATACAATATCCCCAGACTAGTTTCTAGCTTGCAGATTTCATCAGTGAAGAGTCTTGGATCTGAGAGCATTGTACCTAGATCTTAGGATCTAATGTAACACTCCACCAGCCACCTTTTATCTGTACTTAACTACAAAACTATGAATCTAAAATTGAAAACAATATTTTCAATCCAAGCTCATTGTCCTATGGTATCTTTGGTTCTTTAATAACCATAGCCACCACTATCTTATTAGGCCAGATTGGTATTAAACCACTAAACATCACATCATCAACATTTCTTATGCTTGCTCATATCTGTTATTAAAACAGGCAGAACTCTCCATACAGTAGTGCCACTCAGTGCAAGCCAGAGTAATCAATGAATGCCAGAAGTCTAGTGCATAAAATCCCTATCAAATGCCTACTCATCCAATATTCTCAGGCTAGTTTCTAGGTCATGGCTTTCATTAGTGAAAAGCCTTGGATCTCAGAGCACTACTTAACTATAAAACTATGAGTCTGAAATTAAAAACACAATAATATTTTCAATTCAAACTCATTAGCCTACATAATCATACTGGTCTGAACTCAGTTCAGTACCCATATATTTACATGTATTTGGTTCTTGAATAACTATAGCCACTACTATCCTATTAGGGAGGATTGGTATTAAACCACTGGAACATCACATGATCACCATTTCTTATGCTTGTTCATAACTGTTATTGAAACAGGCAAAACTCTCCATATAGTAGTGCCTCTCACTACAAGCCAGAGTAATCAAGCTAGAAATTAATCTGGGAATATTGAATGAATAGGCACTAGATAGGAATTTTATGCACTAGCCTTCTGGCATCCATTGATTACTCTGGATTGCCCTGAGTCACACTACTGTATGGAAAGTTTTGCCTGTTTTAATAACAGTTATGAGCAAGCATAAGAAATGGTGATCATGTGATGTTTAGTGGTTTAAAAAAACTCGATGTTAAAACATTTCAATTAAAAAAAAAGATAGAATTATTATCATTTAATTGTGTTTATGAACAGTATTTCATTCTATTTACTCTATCCCAGAGCAATCTATTGCAGGTTTTAGTAATTAATAAGTATTAAAAGATCTACTCAGAGCCATCTATTGCAAGTTTTAGTATTCAATAGGTGTTAAAAGGCAATTGTATAATGTTTTCTCAGATAATTGTCATTTTTTATTAATAATGTTTTATTAGTATTGTTAAAAAATTAGTACCTTTAAACCTTTATTTAATTATTTAGGTTCCAATAAAAGATAAGAAATAGCAGAATCCTCATTAAAAATATTTTAATTATTTTATGAATACCTCTCATAGATATATGAATTACTTTTTCCATTTAATATTCTATATAGCCCTGGTAGATTAGAAAAGACCCAAAAAGAAACCACATGTGAGATGAATGCATGAAATATGGCCCTGGTAGATTAGAAAAGACCCAGAAAGAGACCACATGTGAGATGGGTGGATGAAATAAGAAAGTGTGCAGGGTTGATGTAGAAAAGAGAAGCTAAAGATAGGAAAAGATGGATTGAACTTGGAGAGCCCTTCATCCTGCAGTGGATTGATAGTGGTTGGTGATGTTGATGATGGCCCTGGTATTCATTAAATTTTTTACTTATTACAATTTAATATAGTTTTGTTTACGAGTTAAATCAATACCTGATTTTTTACCTATAATTTATGTAACTTTTTTTGTTAAATTTTGATGTATTTTTCTGTTGTTATTTAAATCAAATAGTTTAATATTCTGCATTTTTTAAATTCAAGTTCTCTATGAGTAAACCTTCAATAATGGGTTGTAATTATTTGAAGCATTGTAAAAGTAATAAGGAAAGTAAATCATATTAATATTATACAATAAAATAGTATTAATAAATAACATAAAAGTAATGTAGTTTATTTTGAAAACAATATGTAATGCAATAAAAAAAAGTATGTTTGAAAAAAACACTCAAATCTTTTAAGTATCTTATTTTTGGTAAATTGGTGTATTAATATTTTTTATTAGTCATTACTAGTCTATAAATTATCCATTGAATGAATAATATATCTGTAGTGCAATTTCCACTACACCACTCTCACGAAAGCTAGACTGGTTTATATCCACATTTAACATCTTGTAAAGGGGTATAATCATAAATATATAACAAAAGACGTGAAAAAGATATATAATCCCCAAGATGCACATTTTGTGCTGAATCAGAAATCATCAGCTGGCCTAGATATATGCTCTTACACACATCTTTATCCTTTTTCAGTGTATATATAGATAGTCAATTACTACAGTTTAATTAATAAGTGCAAAATTTACTGCCCTTAGTGCAATCATATTTCTAGTTGTGAATTGTTTGCCCTCATCTGGGTAATTTAATTTTTTGCATAATGTTTATATTGATATTTTCCCCCCATTTTCATTAGCCCTCATACCATGATTTAATTTTTCTCTGAATTCATTCCAATTATTTTTTGTTCATTAATTTGAGGTTTGTTTTCAAAAATATTAATTTTATATTGTTTTTTTTTCCCAAACGTATTATTTTCATTACAATATATATAAAATGAATGCTTTAATCATGTTTTTTTTATTAACATTATATTATTTTTATATGCTTTTTTTTTTCAAAATTTTTGGTTTTTTTTCCAAACATATTATAGTATTTTAAAAGAGCTGATATTATTTTCATTACAAAAAAATAAATAAAAATGATAACTGGCAATTTTTATCAAGTATCTTGTGTATATGATAGTTCCAAAAATGGGTAGTACATATATAAGTTGACACTCATATTTGATTCTGTAATTTATTAACTTAGAAATAAATATTTACAAATCTTTACTAGTTTAGTTAAAATGATATTACAGATAACATTTTTATAATCCACTGAGGTATATCTGATTTTTTTTTCTTATAATTATAACTGTTATTGTGAATCTCCTTTATCTCGTCTGTACAATATTTTCATTTATGCTAATCATTATGCAAAACCTAAATTATACATGCAAAACGCGGCATCATATATATATATATATATTATTTGTATGATATTTTATAGATACATGAGATCCTCTTATTTCATCTTGATAGTGAAAAAGTTATTAAACTTTTTTTTCTAATATTTATTCCAGTTGAATTTATGTTTAACTTAATTTGCTTTAAAATAAATTCTTCAATTTGTGTTTTTCCAAATCTTGTTTCTATCTGTGCATTTTTTTAACTTTTTTTTTTCGTTTACATATTTATTTTATTATGGTATATATTTTTGCATACTTTATGTATTAACATATATTTTGTATATATTTTTTTATTTTCTTTGTATAAGCTTCAATTTTTAAAAAATATATAAATTTATTGCAATTCTTTATGTATTTAAATAGTGAAGTTTTTTTTAATGTTTTTTGATTTGTTTCAACAAAATAATAATCAGAAAATAATAATAAATTAGTTGCAACAGTTATATAATATATAATTTTATACATTAAAAGTTTGTTTTAGCACCTGTTTGGGTACCCTTTTCAAAGGTTTCAACAATTGCAAGAAAACGTTATAAATTGTTCAATGTAAATGAGACGACAATATTTTTTATACTTTATTATTATTACTTATTATAGACAATATTTTTAAATAAATGAAAAGTAATAGTGATTTTAAAATAATTAATAACTATTTGTAAGAAACAATTATACAACACATGACAAACAAGACATGTATATTCTTAGCTTACACGTTGCAAATTCATTAGCAAGATTATATTCTTCTCCTTATCACTTTTCTGTCAACTAATGTAAGCTTAAGTAATCAATAGGTTAGTAATCTATTTAATACTAAAGCATACATTAGATAACATAAACGTAACAGAGAATACAACAGTTTTATACACAAAGAAAATTAGGACAAAAAGTTTTTTCTCCTCTAAATATTTTAATATGCATTTTTTTTTTTTTACAATATCGAAACTATTAAATATCTTCATCAAACAAAAAAAATATTATAATATATCATAACTATTCTGAATTTATAAAGATTCTTTTTTATTTTGCAAACAAAGATAAATAATAACATAAGATATCTTTTTTTTTCAAAAGTCTATTTTTATTAGTATATGATTTTATTTATGATAACAAATTATAACTACTTTTATATAATAGCTACATTAGTTTATATTAATAACCCAATTGCTAACTTATTAATTGCTTTCAGTTATAAAAAATTAATAAGCTTTGATTACAAGTCTTTAGATGAAAACTTATTTATTTTACTAGGTCTCAATAAAATGTATTGTTGTGATCCTCATTTAATCTACTGGAGAGTTTAAGTTGTCTATCAGATCCCATTTTGTATCCCAAAACGTTTTATCTCATCTAATTGTGATAAATAAAAATGATGGCAAATTCCAATAATGCTAATTATCTATTTTTCATCTTCAAGATTCCGGTTGGGCCTTCCAAAATGATTCCATTATTATGGCAATGGAAATAAGGGCTGGGTGGATTATAATAAATTATGAGTATGAAGAAAATACAATTTTTCTCATTCAAACACACTATTCCTGTAATGCAGTGATAAAACTTATGCTAGTTAAAATCAATAAAAGAAATTCTTCCAAAGTATTAATTTTAATAAAAATCTGTTTTTCAACAAAAAATCAAAATAGAATGTAATACAAAAACAATAAAATAAATATTAGATATTGTTATATTAGAAGAAAAGATATACAACTTAATATGATATGATTCAACAGAATTTATTATATTTCACATTTAATTCATACTTATTAACTTAATAAAAATGGTAAATTTGGTTAAAGAATTAATAATTATCACTTTATAGAAGTAAGTTAATGACATTTTTTTATTTTTTTTTATTATATTACTTCTTTTATATTACCTTTTTATGTAACACTCTCTTATTTTAAGATACAGTTATTAGAAATTAAAAAAATCTACATTGTAGAAACTTCTATGTTAGGAATATTTATTTTAATATTTATCATTTTATTTTTTATTTTATTTATTTATCTTATATTTATTACTGAGTACTTATTCACCCATTCTATTTTATACTGATATTATATCTAATAACATATATCACTCCTCATCTGGAACATCTCATAACTATACAAATCTTATATAATTAAATTTCAAATAATTATAATAATAGTACAATTTCAAATAATTATAATAATAGTATTTTTAACAAATACAAATGTTATAATAATAATAATAAATTCACAAATTATAAATAATTAAATATACTGAAATTTTTAATAACTCCCCCTGACTTTGATGTTCATCTATTTTTTAATCACATTTTCCAACTCATTCTAAATATTTATATATTCTTTTCTTCAGTTTTTCTTTTCATAAAACTGAGTTTAAAGCTTACACTTCATGTAAGATCTCTCTAAAATTTAATTACTCATGTTACCCTCTTTATTTTTGGCATTTTTTCAAATTTTTATTCTTTTAATAAAAAATTCCAAATTATCTCATATTTATTAGTACATATATTAGCTTTCATCTTATTCAAGATGGCTCTTCTTTGCATTTTATTATTAGGCCATATTCATTTTCTGGACAATGTAAGGCAAAGATTTTATCACTTTAAATACAATTCTTTTATTTTAATAATTCCTTCTGCATTTCAGTAGAATTAATGTAGATTTATCTTAACCAATGTAAATAAGATAATATCTTTTTGTCATTTTCATTTATGTCTTTTAAGTTCTTCTGGACAATTGTTTTTACTTTTTAATCGGTCTTTATTACTTTTATAAATATAAACAGCTTTGTACATTCCATATTGATTGCTATAATGCAAAACATGGTTCTTTTTTATAACTATGCCATATTATTTCAGAGATTAACATTATATCTTAATTCTGAATATGTCTTCTACTTCTATTTTACTGTTTCTCAAAACAAAATATATTATTCTTTTTTTTTTTCAAATAAGTATTTTATTTTTTAATAGCATTTATCAATGTTACAAAACACATAGAACTATATATATATGCCACTAGTTCTTAACAAGCCTGTCAGAACATCCCTATCCCCAGATTGGTTTCTAGCTCTGGAGTTTATAGCCAGGGCTAGAAAATGGTCTGGGAATAGGTATTTTCTGAAAAGCTTGTTAAGAACTAGTAACAGACTCATTATATAATATTTGTAATACAAGTTTATTAAATTAAGTCACATAATATATGACTTGATTTTCTTGCAATTATATATATATATATATACACACACACTACTTTAAATTAAATGCAATTATATATATATATATATACACACACACTACTTTAAATTAAATGTATTTTTTCAGTGCTATTAATATCAATGTACTAAAATCATTGTTATATTTTTATTACTAAATGTAATATTACCATTTCTAAACATTAACATCTACTTTCTTTATTCTTACAGAGGAGGCAAATATTATAAATGATTGATTATTCGGGATAATCTTCAAACAGACTTGGATATAAAAATTGCCTATATTACTATGGCTAAACATTAAACTCTATAAAGTAGACTTAATTTCTATTCATTTTTTAAATCTGTTTGACTTAATAATCCAATATCTAAATATACAATCACTAATAAATACAACAACTTTGCTTATTGCTCCATTGCTGACACACATATATGTGTGTATATATCACACTCAAATCATTCTTCATGATGTTAAGATATATCAACAATGTTCTCTGTAAATAAATATAATGTTTGAACTTCAAGCATCTAAACTCAAAGTGATATCCTTTTCAGTTTAGTTATTTGAAGTTCAGATTAAATTATATTTATTCACTGAAGGCATTACTGAAACATCTTAACATTGTGAAGGGTGATTTGAGTGTTTTCTATTTAGTTCAGCTAGTGGTAAGCATTATGACATTTTTATATATACATATACATTGAACATTACCACATTAACCTAACCCAAAATCACACCCACCACTATTTAGACAAATACTTAATAAGGCTAACTTTTAGTTGACCCAGGATTGACATTATATAATATAATGATTAAATATATTTACAGTCTTCTAAGTTACATTTCTCAGATCAAAAAGCCTTACAATAATGTCATCATCAGTCATCGTCATATCCATTATATACTACCATATTCCTATATATTTTAAAAAATGAATTAAAATACTACCATATTACTTTTCATTGTTTAGCATACTCAATTTCTCTTATTAGAATTAAACAATCCATAAAATACATGTTTATAACATCTAAAAAACATGTTTTATATTTAAATATAGAATCGAAGTATTGTCATTAATTTATTTTTTGATGCTTTGTGAATTATATAATATAGTGTAGTTGGTGTTAATTGATAGAACATTTATAAACATTAGACAAAAGTCTCGTTCATGATTACAAAAAGAGTTTTGAGGCTTAAAATCTATTTTAATCTTTAATGATGGGTGTTATGCAATTTAGTGGTTTTAATAAAGATTCTGCAAACCTGGATTAACCCTTTTCTTTTTTCATTTTATTTTTATCAATTATATCTTAAGTTGCAGCTAATTCAACTTTAACTGTCTAACATAAATTGCCAATATCTTTTTTAATTAATTAAAAATAAATAAAGTAACCTTTACACAAATCTAGCTAAGAGTATATATGCGTGTAAACACCTAAACGACCAACTTATAAATCTATTAATATTAAAGCATTAGTCCCGTTATCAAGCTGTTCCGTAAACATAAAATGATCATTTAAGCATATTAACTCAGATCTTATGGAGAAAACAAGTTTGATAAATGACATTATTCAGGATGAATCACATACTTGCATGCATATGTGAGCGTTTGGTGTGATAAAACAAAGGCTTTCATAAAGAACAGATATGAAAAATTATTTATCAAGTTCATCTGTATGAAATTAGCACCAATATTCCATCGACCCTCTTATCTGAATTACATTTTTTACGCAAACAATGATAGGTATGATTATGCAAATAATGGGAAGTATGGCTCAACTAAAACAACAATGCAATATTATTAATTTTCCATGGATAAACCACGAATTTATATACAAAATTAAATTTAAAAAATTAACTAAGTGTCCAGCTTCAAATATAGATTGTGGCTATTTTAATAATACATCATATTGCTATTCATAGCAAATTGTTTATTGTCCACACTCTTTTGCTAATTTATGTAAGTCTTAATAAACATTAGATGCGAGATTGTAGTGATTAATAATTTTTTATCCAATTCCAATCTATCCAAATATCCCAAGACTAGTTTCTATCTTATGGATTTCATCAGTAAGGAGCTTTTCAGATTTTTTGAACAGTATACTTGAATCTTTTGGATCTGATATACCTTTCTATCCAGCAGCTATCTTTTTATTTTTTGTTATTTTATCAAGCAATCAGCTCTAATTGGAAAACTTTTCAATATTTTTAATGCTAAATACTTGCATTCATAGTTATATAAATCTGAAATCAGTTCAATCGCTATACATTATAGTGACATTAGTTTTTCTAACAGTTGTTTTCTTCATTCTTTGGCCAAGAATTGATCAAAAAACACAATAATATATCATATGACCTTCAAAACATCATAAAATTTTATCTTACACATATTGCTATTCATTTATTCTCCCTATTATTTTTTATTTTGTTCAAGATAATAAACATGAGTTGAAAAAATTTTAAAAAGGTTTCAATTTGGGCTAATATCTTGATAATACAACAAAAAGTAAAATATGGCTGCTGGATTGAAATAAACATTAGCTTCCCAAGATCCAAGTAAACTGTTCAAAAAACTCCAAATAGATTGTCATGGATGAAAAGCCTAGAGGATATTTGGATGTGACAGCACTGTTAAAGATATAGTACATTACCATCTTGAATCAATTGATTATTAAAGCTTATACAGGATGGCAAAAGAGTCAGAAGAATAAAAGAAATTGCTAATTGAGGCTATTAAAATTTTCACTCGTAAATTATGGGGAGGGAAGAACAAAAGTAATCATTTGCTACAATGCTTTGGGATTACAACTTTACTAAAAATTGATCAATTAAATTTCTGTGGTTTACTATAACACATGAAGCCTTAAAATATTATAGAATTTATATATAAACTTTAGTTATTTTCACCTTCTTTATTGGCTACATTTAGAAAGCACTTTGAGAATTCCTCAATTTGCTTTATAATATTTTATTATCATCGCTATTATTTTTTTAATCTGCATTGCTAGAAATAAACAATTAATAATCGATTTTATTCCATTCAACAACAGTAAGTGTTTTTCCCTTAAAAAACAAAGCAAAAACCATGCCTCAACCATCTTAATTACATGAATCTGAATTATAAGTTTACAGTTTACTTCTTCCATAAAAGGATAATTTATTAATTCACATAATCTATTCTAAGAATGCAATATTAGTTTCATTCAAATGAAGTATCTTATTAAATACTTGTTTATTTTTTTATATTCTCCAAATGTATAAATATAGACAATTACATATGTAATATAGACAGTGTACCAATAGCTCAAACAAGCTCTTAATTGATAAGTGCGCTAAGAGTAAATATTTAAAATCTCTATCCAAAACATTTCTATCCCTTACCACACTTATCAATTAAGAGCTTGTTTATCCCTTACTGCACTTATCAATTAAGAACTTGTTTGAGCTATTGGTATGCTTTTTACATTACATATTTGTAAATACAAGCTCATAAAAGCAATGTATGTTATATATAACTTGCTTTATTAATTATTACAATTATATATATATAATTTTTTAAATATTTTTAATTGCTCATTAATAGAGTTAATAAATACGATAAACAATTAAACCGTTCCTTCTTTAGGCACTTTTTACAATACAATAATTTATTCTTGGCTTCACAAAATCTTATAGTCTTCTTCACAATTAAAATATATCAAAATATAAGAATATACACATGTATTATCTAAACCATAGATGATTAAATATAACAAATAATATACAACTTTATGTCTATCTATTATATGACATTTATATAATATTCAAATTTATTTACTAAGAACAGAGATAAGTCCAGAGATGTTTGTAATTAAAGAGAAAGTATATGAAAGATATATATTAAATTTATAACTTAAACATTAAATTATAACATTTGTTATATTTTCTCACATATGATTAAGTAATATATGACATGTGTTCATATTTATTTATATTGTATAGCTCTGAAGAAATCTGCTGATCAGTCGAAACTATAAGGTTTTTTCCAATTAAAAAAAAATTATTGTGTTGTAAAAAATGTATAAAGAAAAAAAAATTCTTTTTAATTATTATATAACAATTAATCAAATCAACGCATAAAGAAATAAAAGAAGAATTTAAATATTTCATAAATAAAAGATGAACCACAATTGCACAGTTATTACATTCTCTTAATTTTAAAATCAAAATAACAGGTTTCTGAATATGATTTATTCCAACCGTTTTGTTTATTGTTATATATACAAATATATTATAATTTTATTCAATAATATACCCAAGACTACTTATATATAATATATAATTTTATACTAATGAAATATACATATTTGTTACAAAATAAAAATAACAATGCATATAGCGTTTTTCTATTACTGTGATATAGCTAATTTTGTATATAGAATATTCTTCTATGCTGTAAAAGATTTTAATTCCAGACAAACTGAATAAACAATAATACTATTTTCTTCACAGACATACTTTCTTAAATTTAGAATCTGTACTATATTTTTTTTATTAGTGTATAATTATATTACTTTCGAATGCTTAGAAATCAAACAAAATAAAATCTATTTTCGAATTAATATTTCAAAGATTTGACAGGCCAACATTTAAATCTTCTCACCGTATAAATAATACTTGTACAATCACATTTTTGCAAACTTACAAAAACTTAAACACAGAGATCAATGCACATAATATATATATATATATATACACACACACAAAACCTAGTACTCAATTGCACTATATAAAAAACTAATTTAGAATAAAGCAGTTATTTAAAATAGATTACTTTCAGTATATTATTCCATTTTTACATCTATAGTATTTCTAACAGCAAAACAACAATATAAAATATTTGTAAACATTAAAATTTAGAGAGATCTAAATATTATCTAGCTTCACTATTTATAGATAAATTGGCAAATGAGCTCAGGAAACATTATAAGTTTATATTTAAAATATGTAATATAAAACTAGTGTTAACTACCATAACTTACCTAGTTAAGTGTCACATATCATTAATATAATAACTAACAATTGGTATACTAAATATATTGCAATTTATTTAAATTAAGACATACTATATATATATATAAAAATATAAGCAAAACCTACCTATTTTTGACATACTACTTTTCTATTTGGAGTGTATTTTCATCGGGAATTACAAATATAAAATATTAAGTTTATATTTATCAATTCATATATATATATATATATATATATATATATATATATATATATATATATATATATATATTGTAATAAAATATTGAAGAACAGAATATCTGGAACACTTGACCTATTATCACATGTAAAATAATTTTTAAAAAAGGTGTTTTCCTTAAATTTATCATTGGATGAGAAAAAATTATTTAAATATCATTCTTTAGATCAGTTTATCATCCCAGATTTGTCTCTTTATTTGGGATAACTAGATTTGGTTTAAGTAATTATAATACTAATTATGTTAAAAGTAATCATAATTCCTTTACATAAAGGTAATTTTGTCTAAATATATTATATTACTATATTTATAAATAAAGTGATTTTTAACCCATACATATATTAATAGGCTCATATATTAACACGCACACACACACACACAAATATATATTCATATGCATCTGCGTAATCAACGGATATTCAAAATAATCAACTTTGCAATTAGTAAATAGTATTAAATACTACTTGAATTCAATTATATATATATGTTGTACGCAAGATTTACGTGAGTAATAATGTTGATATTGTAAATAAATAGATTTTAATTTTAATTATATATTATATATATAAGTTAATATCTAAAAAATCAATAATAACTTTAAATTAACCATGACCACATTACAAATAAGAAGTTTTTACTTCTCAACAAGTCTTTTTATTAGCATATACACACCTATAAACTAAAACCATATGTGATCAATATGTAGACTAAATAATAATATATAATTTAACTAACCATAACCAAATTACAAATAAACGTTTTTTTTTACTTCTAATTAAGTACATATACTTAAGATACTATATAATAAATATCTGAACTAAAATAAATCAAATGAATATTTATATATAACACAATTAATTTATTGAAATCAATTATTTGTTAGTTTACTATAGATTAATTTGACAAAATACTTCCCTATTACATATACCCACAACTTGTATAAGCTAAAATAATAAGTAGCTAGTTACTACAATTACAAATAACAATAATTGCATTCACAAATAACTTCAAATATGAAATAAAATAATGTATGATAAGCAAGCATGATTATATTAAAAATAAATAGATTTGAATACTAAATAATACTGCATATGTATGGTGATGTTAGTATGCTCACTAAATATTTAATACGTATATAAAAACATTTATAAATTGATTCTATAAATTAGGTTTTATTTCCAAATGACACTTTATCTCTAAAATGATATATCTGACTATATATATACTTTACATATACATATCAGCTGACATGGAATAAAATCTTTATTAAAATAAACTACATATATAAGGAATACCCATAAATTATTATAATTCAAAGTAATAATGTTAATCTTAAAATAAAGCACCTTTTTGTTTTAAAGCTTACTTCATGGTGATTATAATGTTAGGTAGTTACAGCTGGTGTAATATGTAAGCAATGTATAATCTATGTTTAACTGCTTAAAAACGCTGAAATAATTCTGTCTAATAATATCACATTACAACTAACATATGGATCTGAATTTCAAGTTAATAACTAAACAATTTTGATATATTCATTTCTCTTTCTAATAGCAGTCTGCTTATAAGAAACATTAAACTGTCTTTAAGTTGCTAGTCAAATGACAAACACTGGCTAGTAGTGTTTTCTTTTAAACTCTGTCAACATACTATCTCTACTGTTTATCAAATGATCAAACCCAAATAATTGTTACTATGAATTGATTGTGATCACACATATATTTATAAACATTTGCTTATGTCTAATGAAGCTCAACCATTACACATGTGCATACACTATACCAATAGTATTTTGGGTGCATAACATCTTTTAAATTCTGACAGTAAATTAGATATTTTGATTGTTTGTTAAAGGATGAAACCTAGATAAATGTTTCTATAAATTGGATGGGATCGCGCTCTACATATACATATAATTTCGTATGCCTATCTCACCCAATGTATCTATATATGCACTACTTATATAATCACTCTATATGTGTGTATGTTGTTCAAATTTATGGGCTTTAACTTTTTTTTGTTTGTTTTTTTAAAAAATAATGGAACTAATTAGCGATAGATATAATTAGTATTATTATGTAAGTTTCTGGGTAAATGCTTTAATATTATGGCGTGCATATTCATATCACGTGTGATTGCTAATTTTTATAATACATAGATAAGTGTTGGTAATTTGACCAGAAAACATGACAGTCATATATAATTCAAAAATATCCAAACTTAACTTTAGAACAGTGTCGTTTATAACATTTCTTTCTAAATAACTGTTTATATTTTTAACTCAATAAAATAAAATGCTAGGTGTACTTTTTTTGGTAAGAAATGATGAAATAAATAAAATCTACCAGTAAAATAATAATGATAAAGTACTTACACCACTACGTGATATGCAATTATTCTCCCACCTCGCGGCCGTTCCAAAAAGTTATAGATTTTACTTTGTAGTCGTCTATAACGGACATCCCGTCTATGGGCGCGGTAACTAAGAGGTTTCCCTAATAAACTCATCCGAGGTTGGCTATAGCGGCTATTTCCTCGCAAATGTCGAGTATTAATTTTAGAGCCGACCTCATGATCGTTGTGTTTTTTATTATGATCCTCCAATTCTTCCATATCTATGAATTCCACTTTCAGAGGTTTGCGCTCGGCCTGTCGAGGAGACAGCGGTGGAGAAGCGGATGGGGAATCGGGTAGAGAGGTCGTAGAATCTCCTCCGGTGACGTACTCAAGGCTGACCGCAAAGCGCTGACGACGCTCCGTGATACTGCAACCCGCAGTGTCGTTATTTTCGGTCATCGTTTATCCACAATTTCAAATTGTCGCGGATGGTAACAATAATGTTGATGAATCATTTTCACATCGCAGCACATTTTCTTAACGGAAATTAAAATCTTTTCAGATCTTTCCTCACTTATTTTAATTTTTTTGGGGGTTAAAATCGCAGATACCTGCAAAAAATTTCACTCAAATATGATGTTAAAATCTTTTTTAAAAAATGCACGCGAGCTTTGCAAAGACGTATTTAAACTTATGGAAAAATGCCGTTAGTATATCCAAACTGTGGTCGCGCGTTTATAACTCCACTTGACACATTTTTATCTGACCATTATTCAAATCAGAGTATTCCCTTGATTAAACTTCATATATTTTTACGGTGTTCCCCTTTCCCCCCTTAGTTACGCCACCGTAAGAAGCGTCAAACTCGCTGAAAACGAGACTCCCGCTTGCGCAAGCAATCTCCCTTCTCTTCTAGAGTCAATAATATCACGTGATTTCATTTTCTTTTTTTTTCCGATCTTTCAACACGCGACATCAAGTTGCTGAATAAAACGAAGGCTGCACACCTTTAGATTTTAAAAAATAAAATAAATGCACAAATGTATTTTTTTTTTAAATATCATTTCTATTTTAAAAAAGAAAATCTACTTCTATGTGCATTTTCATTTTTTTTCCTAACTTTTTTCTTTAGATCGCTAGCGTAAGAATTTACCTTCCTATCACACGCTAAATCTGCCGTTCAGTGATAAACATTTTTTTTATCTCTGAGCAAGCTACTACTAATATGGAGCCGCTGACTTAGAATTTTATTTGTAACATATTTATTATTCATTTAATTGCTAGTAATATACCAATTATGAGTTTGCTTACCTGTAAAATAAATGACAATTTCTACTGGTAGCTAACAAAAGGATGCAATAAAATACTTTGCTTCAATCTCCCCCGCCCCTTTTCTTTTCACATATGTTAATTACTTTTCTTTCATTTAAATTCATTATTATTCATTTATTTTTATTTTTGTTTTTTTAATCCTAAAAGAGTGTAAGAAATATCTTAAGATTAGCATTTGACCTTTTAGTTATCGTACTTGAAACTCATCTTTTAATTATTTTCTATATAATTACTTCGCTTAATTAGACAGTTAACCTTATTCATGTTATCTTCAAATCCCCTCTAATTCATATTATCTTCGTGGAATTAAATAGAGAGGGGGGGGGATTGCTAAATGATCTTATCGTAATAACTTTTATCTATTCACTAATTAAATTTATATATATATTAAGTGTACATATTAAAAAATTATGTGGAGAGTAAATTATTCCTATTATAATAAAGTAGAAAAATGAAAATGTTTTTAAGAGCAAAAAGTAATTTTACTTCAAATTTAATTATTCAAAATGTTTTAACCATATATCAGGTACAAACCTCTACACCATTCTTAGATGTACAACAAAATGTTTTATATATATATAGCATATTATTTTCATGATCATCAGATATATTGAGTATCAATCCACTCAAATAATAAGTCTCTCCAGGTTTGAACTCAGTTTTTGTGATTCATAGCTACTTTTCTCCACATTACTCTGATTATTGACGTCAAGCATTTAGAAAAAACCTTGATTATTAAGTCAAAATTAAATGCCAGTAATCTTTTAATACTTGATCATTTACTCTATAAAGTAAATTATATAGTAATAATAGTTGCAATAAGAAGAATCTGTAGAGCAGGAGCAGATATGAATTTGTCGCATTCATTACTTGTAAAATCTCAAAAAAAAATTTTTTTTTCAATTAAACCTAAAATTTCTTTTGCAGTACTTATACAAATTGCCTCTTATTAGTGTCTGTATTATATACTTGAAATATTTCCTACCTATTTAAAAATTAAAATAGTTATAATTGGGCCAATAATGTAAAGTCTTTTTTTTATTTTTTTTGCTAAAACACCACCCCTCTTTCCATTAAACTATTTTAATAATAATCTATTTTTGTACGTATATATATATATAAACTTTAAAAAATTAAATATTGAATCTTAGTGTATGCTGAATCATTATCTGATCACAGACAAAAAAATACCCAATCATCTGAAAGAATTCATATTTAGAGAAGAATCGTTGTCAACTGCCTTGAATTATTTCCAGCAATTGCTTGGCTTATTTCAATAAGATGTTTCGAACATTGCAATAGAAAATGTAATCTATCATATACACAGATGTACTCGAAGGCTGTCTTTTCTTTAATGGGTTGCTTCAACAAAAAATTTTAAGATTTAATGTAAATTGAACAAAATATTTTAATATTATAGAAATAAATGTGAGAAATGTATCCAGCCTGAAAGGCCATCGTAATTGGTTGTTTTACTAATTTCTTTTGCTTTGCTGCATTATTTGCTTTGAATAAAATGTTCCTAATCACCTCTAACATGAAACCTCCAGTTGGTGTTGCTCACTTATAACAATATAGGATTATTCTCAACATTTAATATAGCAAAAAATTTTCTGCATCCTACAGTTTCTATTCTCAATACTCATTTTTCTAACAGATTTCAATTAGTTTACTAAGTTTTTTCAAGAAATGTAATTGAGTGCAGTATGTCTCTTCTGATCCTAAACTTTAAGAGTATTCACTAGAATTTATTAATACTTATTATAATACTTCTGTAGTGCAATTTTCATTCAATCAGACTTACCTTGTGTAAGAATGTTGTAGTGAAAATTATAGTACAGAAATATTATTCGTTATTGGATATGTTTATATTTTTAATTTATATTTTGTCAATTTATTTTACCTATGTATTTAATTTTTTTTGCTATTTGTGATATTGCTTTTTTCTTTTTTTAATTTCTTAAATTTTATATATATATACTTCTTGGATATGATTTTCCTTGCTTGTAACTTTTGAAATAAATTTAATTCACTTTGTGATTATTTTATGGAATAAATTAAAATTGTTGTTGTTGTTGTTGTTGTTATTATTTAAGATAATAAGTCATCAATATGATATGATTAAGTTAGATACAAATTTTATACAGTTTACTTTTTAAAAAATAAAAAAAATTATAAAAAAAAAATTCAAAATATCTAAAAAAAAAAATATTAAAAAAAGAGTTTTGTGAAACTTTACAAATATTGAGAAATGGTAAAAATTTATTTGTATTATGATCTTTAAAGCTCTAATAATATTCTGTGATATACTTTGGATAAGAAATGTGGAATAGAAGCAATGGAACAATAATGGATATACCACATAAAATATATAATAATTTTATGAAATGCGTAAATACTTTTCACTTGTAAAACAAAGATAATTAAAAAAATTTAACTTAATTATATAATATTTTATATGAAAATTTATGACTATCAAATTGTATAACTAAAATTAACTATAAAGTAATAACCAGAAAGACCAGGTATCATAATAAAAAAAAAAAAATAATAACAATTACTAAAACAACTGTTAAAACTTTGTAATGGATTAGAATAAACATTGAATCTAAATTTATCTTTTGATAAAGATATTAATTCATTAAGTGCAAGCAGATGATGTAATAATAACATGAAAGTTTTAGACTTTTGATAAAGCTAAATTTTTGAACTTAATAACAACAATCATATAAAAAATACTAACTCTACAATATCATTAATATTCTACATGTAGATGATATACTTTGTGTTTATCGGTATATAAGATTTTGATTGCCAATATATGAATGTGTCAGTTTTATCACACAGGCCATTAAATGGATGATGAGTAGAATTTATAGGCATATTTTTAAGGGTCCTTCAAACACTGATTTATAACATTGTTAAATTTCACCAATAGAAAAATAACAGGTATAAAATTGAAAAATAAAATAGGTCAGAAAATATTTGGAGTACTATGTTTTTTTAAAAAAAGATTCCAAATTGGAGGAAGTGTGCATATGTCATCATGTTTGTTGATACAATTTGATTATTTTAATATTGCAATGGCTTCTCTGATCTTACATTGATAGGGAATGTCAAATCTGGATAGGAAGAGAAATCAATATTGTAATTTGAATCCATAGCATGAAATGAGAGTGCTGATGATGATGAGTGTTGATTAACTGTATTACATGTCCATATCTTTTAGTTCTGATGTGAAATGACAAGGATTGTCCATACCTATATAAAACATATAACATTGTAATTAATTATGATTTTCAATATATTAACTTATTAATAATTAGATATGTTGATATATTGGAAAATGATAGAGTGATTTCAGTATTTGGTTTTGTCATATATTATTGTACCTCATATTATATATATGCGTGTGTGTGTGTGTGTGTGGGAGTGTAATTTCATGTTATGACAATTTAACTGGATGCTTTCAAATTTCTTTCGCACTCATGTTTTTGCTAGATCTTTAAAGAAAATTCAAAATGACACTTGCAGACTCTGATTTGTTTAGTGGTGTAGCAAAAATAAACTTTATGAAACAGATTTGATAGCGATCGGTTGAGTTTCATAACTGTAAATTACGTATATTATGTTAGAAAACGTAAAAGAGTAAATATTCTTAAATAGTTTTTTTTTTTTTTTTTTGCCGATCAAAAATATTTTCAGCTCCACTCCTCAGAGAAATAGAAAAGACAAAAATATTATTAATCACACTAATGAATTGACGGTTAGTGAAGAGTTCTATGATTTATACTTTTTTGTGTTTTACCCTTTAGCTAAAAGAAAACTATGCTTATTTAAAAAATTTCAGCTGACAAAAACCCCAAATTCCATATGGATTCAAATTTCTAATTTATATATAGTAGAAGAAATAAAACATATCTATCTTCTATATATATATATTATCTATTCAAACAAAGATTAAACAATCTAATTAATCAAATTGCCCATATCTCCTACGTCATGTTAAAATAATCAACCAATCAGCTTTTCCAAGACAATTGGCTAATAATTTACATCATTGCTTGTCATCTGGATGCAGGCTCACAACGATTATTTCAATGTATATATTAGGATTATATATATACACACACGCACGCAACATATATCGAGAATGTTAATGAAGAAGCGATTCAAAAGAATCGCTTCCATTCATTTAGAAAAATTGCCTATATATTTCAGCAATCATGAATAATTTTCACTTATTTACTAATTTCTCGATATTTTTTATAGAAATAAATATGGCATAATTTAAATTTGTATTACATATTAATAAGATAATTAAATATCTTATATATAAAAATTTGATTGTCATCAGTGTAAAATAGTCGTATTTATTCTTACTATAATAGGAAAAGATATCTTTAATATCACAGCCAGTATTACATTTGTTTTCAATAGATATAATTAATGCAAATATAAACAAAATATATAAAGTTACTTTAATATGATTTTATTAAGATATATTTTTATATTTTATTAATTATTTTTAATATAATTTTAATTCCATTAAATAAAACATCAAGTAAATCAACAATCGAACTAAGTCTAAAAAAAAAATCTCCACCGCACTCTAGATAAAGAAATTTATATGTATTATCATAAATAAAATTTTAAAAAACCTGAATATTAAGGTAAAGTAACATTTGGCAGTATAGACAATGAAAATGATGAAATCGTACAATGGCCTTTGCTAATTAAAGATCCTAGTTAAGCTGAACTACAACTTGGTATCATTTATGTTTTTTATGTCTTCAATAATTTGTTAGATGTTATAATATTAGTTTCAAATCTATGCATTTAATATTGTTCATTTGTTGAAAAAAATATTATATGTAATTTATAAAAAGTGATATATTATATTATTTATTGGATTTATAAGTCTTTATTTTTTTGTTTATATATATATATATATATATATATATATATTTATAAAAAGTGATATATATATATATTACATTTTAACTAAATCTGAAGTCTATATTTGGGCTACTAATGTGTATTTCCATCCATAGTCTAACAAATAATTATTAATCTCATTAATAGTATTACCTGTAAAAGTGGTGATCATTATTAATTTTGGTAAGAATTGTAATATTTTTAGATTAAATGATAAAAATAGATAAATAATGAATGTTAGTATTTAAGAAAATAGGATGATCTGGGCTAACAAAGTTCCTATGTCAATGTAAAAACATCTGTTTTCTAATGTCTTTGATTATTTGCTTGAGATGTAATAGCACCAAACATAGTTTATATCAACTGTCTCTGGGTGTTCATGTTCTATGTATACATATCATATTTCCACAGACCTACAGATGGTAAAAGTTTTAATGAGATATTCAGTTATTTTTTAATTCAAGCAAGTAACCAGTCAAAAATTGGCAATACAAAATGAATTCATTTTATCTAATAGTAACACTTTTAGCTTACACAGAATCAAATAAATAAATATTATTATCAAATGATGCAACCTCATTTGGATTGCCAGTTTTTAATTGGTTGGTTGTTTAGTTACTTCTTAGCTGAATAATGTCTAGAAAAATACATGCAAAATCTTATTAAAATGTCCTATATGTATATCAAAATTTATGAGATATTTATATACAGAATTGATGTTCCATTAACTCAAAATCATAGAATAAATATGATTTGTTTTATCCATTAAAAAAACATACCTAAAAAATTATTCTTAAAAAATTGTAATGAGTGAAGAACTGTTCCAAAATTTAGATCCAGATAGGCATTTTCACAAAATTGGGTTTACAGATTAGATAGCAAGTTTAATAGAACAGGGTCAATTTTGAAACAAATGATGCAGTCAGTATTGAAGATAAGGTGTTGATATGTAGACATGACTATCTTTGTATATTGTAACATAAATCCCACTGTATTTTTTTCCAATTATCTGCCAGAATAAAAGAGTAAAAATATAGCACTCAGCACATTGTTAGAGTTGCAAATGCATCCATATAAACAACATATCCTTCTGAAGTTTATTCAGGTTGATTCAAATAAAAAAAATGAACTTTCTAAATGAAAATATCTATTTAGATAAATCTTGATGTGTTGCATTATTCAATGATATATTATTCATGCAATCATTAATAATATTCTAATGATTTTCTCTGATCATTGGAAATTTCAGATGTAGTAATTTATTCTAGAAATTCAATATCTTGGGCTCTTCACTATATCATTGCAGTAAATGTTGCAAAAACCCTATTTACTGAGTGCATAAAGCATCTTAACTATGACAAGTTTGAATATGAATTTAATTGTAAAAACACCATATTTATTTTGCTTTGTTATTTTTCCCCAGTGCTCCCACCTTTTACCCCTCTTAACTATAGTGCTATGATTAGCCAAATTAAAAAAACTCCACTAATATTATCAGCATTACTTTTCACAAAACAGTTCATATTGTCTATCTCCAAAATTTTTAGCCTTGGAACTGATGTTGAGGTGATGTACTGTGACTTTTCCTTATACGGTATCAGAATTTCTTAGCCATTATACCCAGAGAAACCTGTTAACCATTTTATCTTGCTTTTTCATCACCCACCCTAATCATTTTTATATTCTTCTCTATCCTGCTCCATCCCATTTCCACAATATAATCTTTGTCAAATTCATAGCCTTTATGTCTAAATCCCTGTTATTTTCTCCAACTCCAGCACAAAAACCAATAACCCACTTTCTGTATAATCACTTTGTTTATATTTATTAGTCCATAACTACATTATTTGTATCCTTTCTGCTTTCAGGCATTTACATTCAATTAACAGATTTCTAATAACTACATTATTTGTATCCTTTCTGCTTTCAGGCATTTACATTCAATTAACAGATTTCTAATATTATCTAAGCCTTCCTTACACAACTTGCAGAATAAATCATCCACATTTTTGTATTTATGAATATATATTCCTTTGTTGCTAAAGATCCTGTTCGAGCCTTAAACAGTAAATTACTTTCCTTGCTATTATCATAAATTAACTTGCACCCAATATTATGTTTCCTTCTATATATTTTTATTCTCCATACTAGGTTTCCATCTCTCCAATTTCCTATTCTTTTATTAATGCATCTAATCTTCTGTCCCATTTCTTATCACTATAACACTCAACAATTCTCCTAACACAATCATCCCACTTTTTATATAAGTATACTGGCATATATTCTTTATTCAAATCTTCAGCATATTATACAATCTTTCTCATCCATGCTACTGCTTGCTCTTTATTTATAACCCAATTAAAAACTATTTCGGCTATTCTCTTATTATCCATAAACTACAATCTACTGAACATTTTCATTTTACTTTTTGTATCTCTCATATAAAAACATGACCATCCCATTTCTCCTTGAACTGCCTCCTTTGAGATCCTCATGTCTGCATCTAATGCATGTCTTCCTACTTCTCTTTATACTTTTTCTAAATTATCTGGTACCTTTTTACTAACACATAATGCATCATTATCATATGTTAACTCTGCTACTGCCAATTCATTTCATACAATTCTAACTACATCATACTTATTATATAAAAACACTGTTAATATCTTTATCAGACCCTTTCTATCTTAGCATCATTTATCTTTTTTTTACCATTTATCCAAACAATTTCTCTGAGTACTTAAGAAAATTTCCAAATAGTTATACCTATTCATTACACTTAACTTTATTCTCCAATGCAAATTCTTTGTATCCTCTTTCCCCAGTATTAATCATCATTATTTTTGATTTTTCATCACTAAATTTAATCCCCATCTCTTTACCCACTATTGTGCATGTCCTCAAATAAAAGACCCAATAATATATATACACCCTTGCCATCTATTAATGGTATCTCTACCCCTCTTTGTAGGCTTTCTATTGCTCTCTCCTATTCTTTCAAATATAAAAAACAAATTAGGAGACATGGGGTATCCTTGCCTTAGTCCCATCTCATTTTCACTTTAACTGATTCTATATTATCTAATTGATATGTATAGTAATTATTTTTATATAATCCCTTAATAATACCCACTAAAGCTCCATCCATTCCCAAATTTACTAAACTTACCCATAATCTATTTCTATATACTCTATCATATGCTTTTTTATATCTAGAAGAACCATATATAACTGTCTACCTGAATTCCTACTCATATCTATAAATTATGTAATTACAAATAAACTCTCTCCTATATACCTATCTGTTCAAAAATCTCCCTGCATTTCTCCCACTATATTATTTTCTTCCATCCATTTTGTGAACCTTCCAGCCACCATATATGCAGAAACTTTAGATAATACTGACATTACCACTATTGGTCTATAATTGCTTGTCTTCCTATGATCCTTACCCTTTCCTTTAAATAGAAGCCTTATTCTTGTATTACTCCAACTATCTGGAAACTCTCCTGTGCCATCTTATTAAAACATGAAAATAGTTTTAATTTTGCCCTATGTCTTAAATTTGTTACCATCTCTGCTGCCCATCCATCTGAATCTCTTTCCTTTCTACTTTTCAATTTCTTCCCTGACCCATTCAGGTCATTTTTTGTAAACCTAATGTTTCCATTACTATATGCTTTCATGTTTGTTATCACTCTGTCCTTCACATCTAACATCTTGTCTATATCCATTGCATACTTATTAAAATTGTCTCTTTTTTCTATAGCTACATTCTATTCCCTCATTGTCTAGTAATACTATTTCTCTCTCTCCCCCACATTCCTTCTTTTACTCTCAACTTTTATTAATATCCTCCAACAATTTGTTATTCAGTGTCATTCTTTCTGTATAATTATGTATTTCAGCCAACTTCTTTTTTTAAATACATTTCCCATTTAACATTAATATCTTTTTCACTTTCTTTGTTCTTAATAGAATACTTATAGTCTCTGCATGCTTTTGTCCTCTCTTTTATACTTTTACTAAAAAGTTTCCCATTATGTTTTTTTTTCTGAATATTCTCATCTAAAATCCTATTTGCCACTTTATTTACTTCACCATACCAGCCTTTATATTCATCTCCAACCAACACTTCCATGGTTTCTTTAACTTTTATTTTATATTCTTCTAACTTTCTTATCATTCATTCTTTATCCACATCTTTCACTAACTTTTCTATTTTATTACTATTTTCCATCACATTACTAACCACTTCTATTATAAAAAAAATTATGATCACTATTACATACCCTCTCTTTATTAACAAACACTTTAATTTTCTGTACTTTATTCATTCCCTCTTTCTCTGCTAATACATAATCTATTGTGTGAAATATATTACTTCTAGACCATGTGTATTATTCTTCATAAATATTTGACAAATTTCCAATTTTCAAATTCACTCTCTGACAAAAATTCTTCAAAAGCTATCTATTCTTGTGATGTACATCATCAATTTCTTCAATATGCTCTTCATATCCCCTATAACCACTATTCTCTTCCCCTTTTTTTAAAAACTCTATATATCCTTAACTAGTCATTCATGTAGGCTACTGTTCCACTCCATTATAGTTTAAAAATCTGCAGTAGCTATATACACTACAGCCACCACCCACTCCTGTTGTCCTAACCTTATCTCATACCTCAAATGTTCTTCACATTTAATAGTATTTAAATATTTTTGACATAACTCCTATATATCACCCCTTATTTCTATTTCTTTTCTGTTTCCATTACTGTTCAACCTTGTTATTTTTAACTGCTTTGTTTAATTTCGGAACAGATGTGATGTGGTGTGATGCACTGTAACTTCTCCTTATATGGAATGAGGAATCTTTCAGCAACTATGCCCAAAAAATCTCTTACCTACTTTACCTTCACTTTCCATTTTCCAGCCTAAGTTTTTTATATCCTGATCCATCCCATTTCCATAACATAATCTTTGTCAACTCCATGGCCTTTATATCTAAATCCCCCCTTATCTTTTCCCACACCCAGCATAAAAATCAATAACACACTTTCTGTATAATCACTTTTCTTATATTTATTCTTCCACAACCACTTTCTACTTTCAGGCATTTACATTCACTTAACAGATGCCTAATATTTCCTATACCTTTTTTACACAACTTGTAGACTAAATCATCCACATTTTTTGCATTTATGTATGTAATTCCCTGTTGCTAAAGATCCAGTTCTGAGCCTTAAACTTTAAACTATTTTCCTTGCTATTATCATAAATTAACTCGCACCCAATATTCCATTTACTTCCATATATATTTAAACTCTTTTTACTCTCCATACTAGTTTTCCTTCTCTCCAATTCCTTATTCTTTATTAATGCATCTATTCTTCTATCCCATTTCTTACTATTATAACACTAGACAATTCCCCTAACACCATCATCATACCTTTTGTGTAAGTATACTGACATATATTGAAGTACTGTTGCTCCACCTAGACATTCTTTAGCTCTGGAGATTGTCATGCTTAAAATGAATATTTTGAAACATAATAAAAATATAACAAACTAACCGAATAATTATTTGCGAAATTTAAATACTTTGTATTTATGTGCAGGTGTTATCTTAATATAAAATTTCGAATAAAATAGATATTTTTTTCCGATTTTTTTTTACCATATTATTTTTTTTTGCTTGATTCGATTGTTCTTTTAGCATTTTTTTTTCTCTCTCCCTTTTATTAAATTTCATTTAGTAGGTTAGGAATAAAATAATTTAGATGTAATATTGAGAAAAGAAATTTTTGTCTTCAAGCAGAATCAAACTTTTTGTTAAAATATCTTACTTAGACTTTTGCTTCTTTTCTTATTTTTTCGTTTTACTATTTGAAAGACATTTTGTCTAGAGTTACTCAGAGCTATTGCATCTGAAATTAAAAATGCCTGACATAGAAAACGAAATTGAGATTTTAAGTAATCCTTAAACCCACAAACGTACATGTAAACGTGCTTATATATATATATCGGTGTTTACTATAAATAAATATATAAACCGATTTTTTTAACAAATCAGTCCGAAAAGGTTTGAATAGTATAATAAAATTTAAATGTCATTATATATATATATTATAATTAACATTTTAAAACTACAAGATTATATATATGTAACAAGTAATTTACAGTGGTATAGAATTTAGTGGTTATCAATGTATCAGACTCGAGAGCTAAGGTTTCCAAAGTCTTGTATTGTTTAATGCAGTCATAGAGTAGAGGATTTGGGAAGTTAAAGATATATGGACCACGGCTCAGTATATTAATTATAGTTTATGTCTTATGATCCACTAAAAGATAAACTAGTGGATTATTTTCAGTAATTTGTAAACAATGTTTACCGTCACCGTTTTATAGAAATAAATAAAATTATCATAATATGATTTTTGTTACTCTATAATGTAATTTATTCCTACAAATCGACAAATATCAATACCATTTTTAAATTACTTTTCTAAAAAAATACTATTAACAGTTTGTTACTGAGAAGTTTATAATAACGTTAAGCACTGGAAGTAGCAGATCTGAATATGCAAATCATAAACTTGAGCACCAAAGATTATCTTTTAGTATTGCCCTAAACCACACAAATTGTAAATTACTTATTATGAATTAATACAACGGTTAACTTATATATTAAAATTCATTACTATTGATGACATAACTTTATGTAATAAAATTTTTAAAATTAATCGTGTTGAGAGGGTAACAATAAATAGTCTGTCCTCATTGATGATCAACTATTAATGATTAAATCCATAAATTATGCATTAAAATACTGGCGAGCAATTGCGAGCATCACTTATGGTGGTGATGAAGATGATTAATTGTTATTGTTCAATGTAAAATTCTATTTATTTTTGTATAGTGTTTTGTGGAAGTATTATTGACTGGAGATGGAAATATGAAACATTTGAAATGGAATTTGGAAATAAACAGATGTATATCTAGTGCCATCGTTTTTTTTTATATATGTCTAAGTGTTGACTGGGAAGCGAACCCGAGCCAGGCAGCTATGCAAACCGCTAGGCCACCAACGCTTGCGACAATAGATTTTGAAACAATTTATATGCAGTTTAATACAGAAGAGGCCAAAAAGAAATGAGGAATTGATGATAAAAATTTTAATTTGAACCAATTAAAAATAAAACCTTCATTTACTTGGCTCCAAATTTTTAGGATGCTGATAATTGAATTAAACGTCATTAATGCAGTTGCCGAATATTCTTAATGTTTTCAATATAACGTTTAAGTAATTTATTTATATGATCAAACTAAAATATTGGTGTTTTTAGTAATTAATGATCAGAAAAATGTAATGACTTTATCTTGATTGTTTTTGAGAAGAAAGTAGATTTGTATGTTAAAATATAGCTTAAACTTCAAAATGCTGCAATTGCTGTAACAAGTTAAAGGGATATTCTTAAACAATATTATATAATATTCAGATAGGAGTAATTTCAATTGATAATTGTTATGATTTAATTAAAGGAAAGTGCCTTTATATAATAACTTTATATATTAGAATTAGAATTATTTTTCGTTATCCTAATTTACAGTCATCATCATCATCATCAACAACCATTATCAATTCACTGCAGGATGAAGACCTCTGCAAGTTCAATCCATCTTTTCCGATCTTTAGCTTCTCTTCACCACATCAACCCTACACTCTTATTTCATCCATCCATCTCACATGTGATCTCTTTCTGTGTTTTTTACAAAATCTTGGTATCCAATTTAAGATTTCAATTGTCCATCTATTATCATCTCTTCGAGAAATATGTCCAGCCCAATTCAACTTTAGTCCTTTAATTTTTTTCAATGAGATCAATAACACCAGTTTGTTCTCTTACCCATATACTGTTTTTTTTTGTTTTTTTTTGTTACTAATAATATGCATCTCTCCATACTTCTTTGAGTGATCTGATGTCTCTGTAATGCTCTTTTATTAAGTGTCCAAGTCTCAGATCCATAAGTAAGAACTGGTAAAACACATTTATTAAAAACTTTCTTTTTTAAACACATAGGCATATTTCTTTTTAGTATCAAGTTATTTCTACCAAAAGCACTCCTACCAAATTTAATTCTATGATTAATTTCATCCATTGTGTTTCCATCTGTATTAATAATCTCATCAAAGTATTTTAGCTACTAATTTCTTCTAACTCATCATAATCAATCTTTATTTTCATATTTTGAGAAAATCCATTGAACATTACTTTAGTCTTTACTTTCATCTGATAACTCTAGCAACATTTTCTGCAGATCTAAAGCATTATTTACAAAAAGAACTACATCATCTGTAAAATCTAATAACACTGAGAAGGGTGTAAGACAGGGTGACTCCATATCTCCAAAACTTTTTCCAGCATTGTGCTGCAAAATGTTTTGGAGATATGGATTCACCCAGTCTTACACCCTTCTCAGTGTTGACTTTCCTAGTATCATTATGTAATCTAATTGTTGCTGTTGCATTTTTGTAAACATTCTTTAATATATGACAATATCCTGAATCTATACTTTGATCATCCAATTCTTTAATCACTGAAGAAAGGTTTATAGATTCAAATGCTTTTTCATAATCTACAAATCCAAAGCATAATGGCAACTCATATTGATTTGTCTTTTCTATAACTTCTCTCAATACCTGGATATGATCTACTGTACTAAAACCACTTTTAAATCCAGCTTGTTCTCTTGATTGGTGGAAATTCAATGTTCTCTGTAGACGAGTTGTAATTATCTTGGTAAAAATTTTGTATAAAACTAATAAAAGGCTAATAGGTCTGTAATTTCTAATATCTTTTTTATCATCTTCTTTAAATATTAATATTAATATTACATTCTTCCAATCATCTGGTACATCTTTATCAAATAGATATTTGGTATATAAATTTTTTTTAAAAAATTCTATTTCTTCACCTGCTTCTTTTAATATATTAATTATAATTTCATCACTACCTGGAGCCTTTCCTTTCTTCATAAATTTAATTGCATGTCTCACTTCTTCATTTAAAATTCTGGGCAATTCAGAAGATATATATATATATATATATATAATATATATATATTATATATATATATATATATATATATATATATATATATATATATATATATATATATATATATATATATTCTAACCTTGTCTTGTGCATCCTCACTTCAGAATAGTATATGATATAAAATAAAACGGGTTCTAACTCAGTTAATAATTAATAAATAAAATATTCAGCATTAAAATTAAAATGTTTCACTAGCTCAAATGTAAAATACGAATAAGGTTCAGTTTATAAAAATAAATTAAATAAATATTTAATATTTTCATGAGACTTGAAGTGAAAATACAGGTGACAAGATAGATTACATTGAGCCAATATCCCACAGGATACTACCTCAATGGCATAAGAACGCTATCCCCCCTTATTACTATTCCAAATAACAAACTCATAGTATTCTTCCGACTTTAATAACTTCTACTCACTAAGATTAAGTTAATAATTACATCTTAATCTTCTATTTATAATAATATAGCTCAATAAAATAATCTCAGGTTCATAAAGTTTATTCTAAGTTAATTTAAAATATAGTAGTAAAATATGAGAAGGGATTTTATGTCATAATCTACTACACTGAAACTAATAAATAATAATAATAATAATAATAATATTCTTCCTTGTTTAACTACTACTGGATATCTTTTCTTTTCGTTATATTTTTATTACCATATAAAATAATATAATATGATCTTATATCTTCATGTAGTAATATAATAAATATGTGGTAGCATTTTGATAATCTGATAAACAAAATATGTGTGGCAACTGATAGCCTATAATCCAATATATTATTGTGATAACTGATTTATGACCAATAAAACAATGTAAAATTATGATTATTTAATTAAATGAATACTAATAAAATGTTTAAAATTCTTAAAATACTTCTCTGTTTATTTTTTTGTGCAAAATTATATTTTTGTTTCAATTGTTATGAATATATCATGATTTCATGCAGTGAAGTGGAGAAATAAATAATCCAGACACAAAAATTTTGAAAACAAATTTTAACAAAGTTTATTAACAACAACAAATAAAATAAACAATTTATGTACATTATTTACAATGGATATCCTTATTTTATTCTTACATTTTTATCTACTAAGTTATATAAAAATAATTTATAGTTTAGTTATATCTTTATTTAGACTTAAGACAAAATAAAAAAAAAATGTTACCATTTGGTTTCTCGTTATGGTTAACTTATTACAAATATATTTAATTATTTTGTTAGCAAAACATTTCATCCTTAATATTATTACACTATCTTATTTTTAAAAAAAAACATTCATAGGAAAACATTCCACAGAAAAACAAAATTAACTTTATAATGAGTATGGATTTCTCAAAATATAAAAAAGTTTTCATCTTGCAAAGTCAAAGATGTTACATAAAATATTCACCCAAAATTCAGTACTAGATTTTAGTGTTTTATCACACGATGTTTACTAATCATAATATATTCTTATTTAGCCTTACTTTAGTAAGATATAAGTGTAATAATCAATATATTCATGTTATTCAATAAACAAAAAATATACTATGCATATCCCCTACATTTATTGTATATCATTGTATTTTAAAAAATATGTAATACTTATTTTTTTTTAAACAATAATAACAAAACATTTAAAAATAATTAACATTTTAAAGAAAATGTCTTTGTTTAGATACTCTATTTTAAAAATTTAGATTTCATTTCCAAAATAAAATTCAAAATATATTCTATGATTCTTTCCTTTCTTTTAGGATTCATTGGACCTTCAATTTTAAGTTATAAAATTCTGTTCCTTATAAGCAAATAAACCAATCTTATACAAAAACGATAGCATAACCTAAGCTCTAAATTATTTATCATTTCTTTTCAAAATATCTTACCGAAACGATGCAGTTACATGAAATAAAGATAGCGAAATAGATGTATAGGATTTAAGGAAGAAAGCTATAGTATCACTCATAATATATTTCAAAAAAAAAACATGGCACAGTGCATTACAAGAAAGAGATATGACCTTTACCTGTCTAATAACCTCTAATACATGAACGATGTTAAAGCTATTTCTTCAGCTTTATTAGAACATCAAATATTTAAAGAAATATAAAACACTGTCCAAATAAAAATGTGTACCAGTCATAGGGCTTTGTTAACTATGCTGATATCCACACAAAGACTAAATATTATTTCTATTCCTTATCATATCCTATTTCTTAAAAACATCATCTTGGTTTCCTGTTCACTAAGTACTTCCAAGCCACTATCTCAACATTATTTCTCAAGATTTTCCACATCTTACATCGATAAATAACTATCTGCATTTACAAAACAATAAATAAAATTCACTGATAATTTTAAAACAATCTAGCTGTTCCATAAGAAAAGTCTGTCCACTTCATCATTCTGTATGCTTAATCATATATAATCTAATCAGACAATATTTGAATATCCTAACATGAAAATTTTAAAAGAATCACATAATTATTTGTTATTATGTTGGATTATATCACTAATAAAAAAAAATCATTGTATGCATATTTTCAAATCAATCCTATCTCATAATGTTTTTTAAAATGTTGTATGAAAATGCGTTACATATAATTAAAACTTTTACACTTCATTCTTATGATCCATAGATGATCTAAAGAAAACAAAAATATACATTATAAATTATTAATAGTCATTATTATTACCAAATAACCTTTATCTGGTTATCATATTCAGTAGGCTTCTTTATCCACTAGATATCAATCATTGCAAACATAAAGAAATATACATTCATACACTTTATTTTAAAATATATTCTTATCTATATTATTAGATTATTCCATTATAAAATTTATATATCATCAACAAATTAATGTTTTATGTTTTCCTAATCTTATAAAAAAAATTAGATTTAAACTAGGTTAATAAAATAAAAGGAATCAAAACTATAAGTACATATTTTCTTGACAATAGTTCCTGATAAGTCCAAAATGTTTATTTTTTTTTCTCTAGTTTCCTAAATGTTCTTCTTAAAGTGCATTAAAGTTTAAAAATAAAAATAAATATTAATCCATTTAGTAAAATTTATAGAAAATAATCCTTGGTTTTAGTATTTAGGACGATAATTATTAAATTATAATATTAATTAATCCCATGAAATTTCTTCAATATTCTCTGCCAATATTCTCTGCGGCGTATCCGATGCATCACTCCATCTATCTTAACTTTAAAAATATTCGGTAAACTTTTTTACAATATTTCCATGGATCCATTTTTTGATTCAACTATGTGTTCACCTTTTTTATATATAAGTTTCCATCTTAATACATTTAAACTTTTGTTTGATTTTTTTTTTATATATATATCACCTTTTTAAAAAAACTTCAAGTACTTTTAAACAAATGTTTTCTAAATACATTTTAAACAATTCTAAGACTGGAGGTTTTAATATCAAAAAAAAACACTTCAGTAACATATTCTCCTGGGTTCTTTCTTTAACTCTTGAAAATATATTTTTTAAAAATGTTACCTTCAGAAAGGATATAACATTTTACTTCTTTTGATATAATATTATATAAAACGATTCATAAGATATAATTGTCTTATTACTATTTTAAAAAATAAATCTTGGATAAACTTATCTAAATAATAATGCGTCTCCAATTTTTCCCTTTTAAACAGAAAATAACTTTGCATTGTATCAGTATAATGTCCATACTATGATTTTTATGCACTAGAATAGTTTTCCGGTGAAGCACTAATAAAGCTGTATCATAATATTCCAAAAACATTTTTATATTATTAGAATTTATATGCATTTTATTCTACAGTATATCCATCTTTTCATTGCAAAGTTTAGGTCAAATTTCAGATAAAATAATCCTGGCAAGTACTTTAAAAACTAGCAAATCATTTTTACGAAGTTCCCAAATATATTATTTTTTTAAACTCTCTTTTGCAAAATACTTTTAAAAATATTAATTAGTTTTTTTTCCAAATAAAACTATAAGAAAGTACTAAAAAATTGACTAAAATAAAAATTTTAAAGTACTATCTTTTGATAGCTACTAATATACCTTTCTCTAGTTTCAATACATTATTAATCTCCTTTGATACCCCCCCCGTGCAATTCATATTTATAGTCTGTAAGAATACCTTATCCTATTGGTTAATTCTTACTTTTAACTTGAGAAGAAATTTACATATTTTCAATTTTTTTACAGAATTGAATTTCAAAATAGAAACTATGATGTAATGAACTTAAAATATTATTTAAAATACTACTTTTAAATCAATTATTACTTTATCAAAATTCTTTAAACATTTAAAATAACTTTTAAAATGATTTTAATAACCTATTCCATTCTTAATATTCCATTTATCTAGTTTTATTTAAACAAAATATTTAACTTTTTTATTAACTGTATTCGTCTTCATTACATTATTTAAAACATGTTATACGATAGTTAACTTAATATTTATTATTATTTGCTTTTATGATAGGCAATAATTCCATCCAATTCTATAATATAACTTTTAAAATATTTTAAACGTTGTTATTAATTCAAACAAGCAGTCTGTGTGAAAGTATGCATTATACAAGTCACATGATCAATAACTTTGACAGATGATTTTTTAATCTATTTCTCTGCCCAGATTTATAAAATTGCTACACTTATTGTATTACATAATATAATTATAAAATTTGGAAGAACAATTTAGAAAATATAGAATTAGATATAACCTTCACCATCATAAAGTTTATTTTTAAAATATACGATATTAATTTTGATTATTAAATATGACTTTATAAATTTAAAATATAACATTTATTACTATAAGTTTTAAACTATTAAAATCGAACTTTTTAAATATACTTTTAATTATTTATAGCTGTGTTATTTAATATGGCCAGCTTTTGCAACCATATGCAACAATATTTTAAGCTTTACTTAACTACTTTTAAATGATTCGCCATAATTTTATATACTATGTATTTTCTTAGCTTCAAATTGTACTTTAAAGATATAATTGACAAACTATAATTAATAAATCAAAAGAACATATTCTAAAATTTAAAATTTTTAGTAATTGACTGTGATGGACTATTACTGACCTATAGAAAAGGGCACAATATATATATATATATATATGTGCCCTTATAAAGATACAAGTACCTCATATATATATATTCCGATCTTATATATGAGGTACTTGTTCTTTATTACTATATAATTCTTGGTAGGAGTCTTCTACCCACTTCATGATGTCATATCTCTTTTTAGTAATAATTCCATCTTTTTTTTAATTTCAGATATAAATTTTCTACCAATACTAAAAAGTTGTTTTCTATTTTTGAGACTTTTATTTTCTTCTACAGCTTTTCTTACTAGTTCACAGTTATACTTTCTCGTATCATTTTCAACTCTTTTCCATCATTTTACAAAATTTTATTGATCGATAGCTTCTCACTTTCATATAATTCCAACAAATTATCAAATTCTATCTAAATTACATCACATTTGTTCTTTTTATATGTATTGTACAATCTCTTAGAATTCAGTTTAAGATTTCAGCTGTTCATCTATTATCATTTCTTTTAGCAATATCTTGAGCACAGAACACTTAAGAACAGAACCATTCCATTCTTTTTAATTCTTTCAACATCATCATTATAAACTAATTATTTTTCCACCCAAGTATTATGCTTGTGAAACTTTCTTATTGCTCCCAACTTATATCTCTCCAAACACATTCAATGTTCTGAAGCTGCTAGAATTATTATTCTGTTAAGTGTTGATGTCTCAAATTTTTAAATATCTTATAATCCTATCTTTTCAATTGCATGTGCATATTTCCATTTAATATTAGCCATTTCTATCAAAAGTATTCTATGCAATTTTAATTTTATGATTAATTTTATTCATTTCAATTTATAGCTAACTTCGTCCAATTCATTGTAATCAATTATTATTTATTCTTACCAAAAACATCCACCGAATATTATTCTAATCTTTTTAGCATTATTTTAAGACTTTTTTTAATCTGATAATTCTTGCAACATTTTCTGAAACTGGAGCAATTTTTACAAAAACGTTCACATTATTTTTTTAATGGCTAGGTAATTTAAATAGTCTCTACTTACTTTTAGCCTCTTAGTTTTCCATTTTAATCCACAAAATATTTCTGATAAAACTGCTATAAGCTTTTAGAGATATGTAATTATCCTATTTTACATTCTTATCAATGTTAATCTTTCTATTACCACAATATAATCACTGTAATTTCCCCCTCCTTAATAAATATTCTGTAAAATATAATAATATCCTATATATATATATATATATATATATATATATATATATTATATATATATATATATATATAAGGAGGAAAGATATATATATATATATATATATATATATATATATATATATATATATATATGAAAATACATGAAAGCAATCCACACCTAAACAATACCAATGTCAATAATCTCAATCTATTGTCAAGTCAACCTCCTTTTACAATAGAGATGGATATCTACTATTATATATGGTCTAATATATTTATTTAGGCACTGAAGAATGTAACTTGATGGTTTACAGTTTTAATGATTGTGTAAATAGTTGCAGGATTTATAAATCCAAAACATGATGACAGTTCATATTTACTGGTTTTTCCTATAACTTCTTTCTACACTTAGATATAATCCAATGACTAAAGTCACTTTTAAATCTAGCTTGCATTGTTAGTTGAAGTGAATTCAATGTTTTCTGTAAACGAGTTATAAAGGAGTTGGTCAAAATTTTGTCTATAACACAAAAAAGACTGATATGTCTTTAATGTCTGATATCTTTTTAATCATCTTCATTAATATTCAATATCATTATTGCATTCTTCCACTTATCTTGCAGCTACACTTTTATTATTGTGGTTTATGAAGTGGACAAGTTCTCCCATTATTATATGCTTTTCCATGAGTTGATAGTGCATTTCTTTCATGATTATTACCACATATTTAAAGGTATATAGATCTCTTGAGAGGATCATCTATATTTGGTGTGTCTTTCCATAATTTCCTGATGTGCTGCAACAAAGTCTAGGTATCCTCTTTTGCCTCAGAGATATGTATTTGGGAGCCACCATTCTTATTAATATTTTCTTGCTGTACATAGCCTATGCTTTGATCTATCACTCATGATGTACTTAAATTTATTTTTCCACCATGGTAGGGGATGATCTTTTATGATCTAAATGTGTGAAGACAATGATAAGCTAGTTTTGAAGGATGTAATTACTTCATGTTGCATTTTATTGTTTTAGTGCTAAAAGATGTATAACAATTTATATATTGTGTTGCTATAGTGTTATAATCATCCACAAGCAAACCAACAAGAGATAATAGTTTTTAAATGTTTATACAAAGTTTATTTTTAAATTAGTTTCTAACAAGTTAAAGAAAAATAAGTATTTTTTATAATTCACAGCAGTGGGAAAATATTGCTTCTGTTTTATCTTTCACTTGTATTTGTTTAATTATTTACAAATCTAAATTTTATGTACATAAATTATGTTAAATCATAATTTATTGATTAATTATTCCAAAATTATTTGGTGATGTAGATACAGTGTTTTAAAGAAAATGAAATAAAATGTGGATAGCCTAGTAGATTCATACTTAAACACTATTGATAATTTTTTTTTCTAAATATTATAAATGAATTTTAAATACAAAGAATATGCATGAAAATGTTCATTAACTTTCAGTATTTGCATCTATATAATCCATAAAAATATAAGACCCCTTTTACACATACATATATAAATACATGAGAGCAGTTAATACTTAAACAATACCAATATTAATAGCAAGCAACAATCTCAATTTGTTGTCAAGGCAAACCTCCTATAAACAATAAAAATCAAAATTCATCTTTATCTATAGTCTAATATGTTTACATAGACATTAAAAATTGCAACTTGATTACATAGAGTGACATTATTAATTCAAAAAATTTAAATAAAACTCATTAATTACAGTAAAATATCTGTTCTGAAAGAAGATTAACAAATTGTCTATTATAAGTTTTAAACTGTAATTGTAACTTCCAAACTGCACTCCAACAAAGTATTCCTTAGACAATAAAATAATTCTCAAGCCTAGATTGGTATTAATTTAAACACATAATTAGAGTGCAGTTTAAAAGCTATAGTTGACTATTTGTTAGTCTTCTTTCACAACAGGTTATATTTTTTTGTTTAATGAGATTTATTTAAGCTTCTTTGAATTAATAATTTTACTCTCTATAGTCAATTTGTAGTCTTTAGTGTCTACATAAACATATTAAATCATAGAAGAAAGTGGATTTCCAACTTTTTGTTTAAAATATATTGTCATGGCAACAGATTAAGATTGTTGATTGTTACTGATATTCATACTGTTTAAGTATTAATCACTTTTATGTAGTTGCATTAATACTTATCTAGCTTTGAGGATTATTACTTGATCATCTAAGTAATACATAGTTAGAGTGCAGTTTGAAAGTTGCAGTTGCATGTTGAAAGATATAAATGATTATTTGTTAGCCTGCTTTCAGAACAGGTTATATTTACCTCTATAAAGAGATTTATTTAAAGTTTTTGAATTAATATTTCACTCTCTAGGGTCAAGTTGCAGTCTTTACATATATTTTTATCATCTACTAACAATTGAATCATAATGTAGACCATTTGACAACCTCAGATCCCCAAGTAAAATATTCTATTGTTCTCTTCTAAAACATAAGGCAGGAAAACAAACTTATATACAATATTACAATGTATTATAACAACAGAAAATTCCTTTTCAACTTTTACTTTCTTACTTCTGGTTTGTCAAATATATTTTATTCATTATTTTTCATTTTAGATTTGAATTCATCAATCTATTTACTATAAGAATAGATTTTATTTATATAAAGTCAGTTTGGAACTGGAAAAACCAAAATATCCCTCAAATATTTTGAATTTTTTAAACAAGTATTTTAAAATTGACTCATGATAGAAGTATCTCTTTTTTTTCTTTTGCAATATCATTCATTATTATATTTGTATTCTTATATTACAGAGTAAATGATCAATAACATTGTATGTACATTAATAATTTTTCTTTTAGACTCTGACAAATTCTTTAAATTATGATATATACATGCATACACACACATCCTGTTCAAATTTTTATCAATTAATTCATTATCTTTCATAAGTACACAATAATTATTTAATAATATTGTCAAATACATATATCAACTTACTTTTACTTTTTCAGGCAGTTTATTCCAATAATGCATGGTAACGGCTGTTTGTACCTTTTTAAAAAATTTTTATACCTTGTTCAATTTGACTAATGTGGTCTGCACTCTAAGTTGATATATATATATATATAAGGGATTGAACACAGACTTTCAAGCTTCTTTCAGCTATCCACTCTATCTCACATAACCAATACACATGACAACACACATGTGAAAAAGATAAATGATCTCCAGTATATGTATTTTGTGATGAACCAGTACTCATCAGTTGGTCCAAATCATCATCTCCCACACATATATATAATCAGTTCTCAGTTTATATTTAAGATAGCAAATATTCAAATTTTAAAGGACAGGCATTAATCTATGCCATCCAAACCATTAAAAATCTGATGATGATATGCTCAAATTCCTTGATGGTGGTGATATTATTGTGTTCAAATCTCCTCTATTATATTTAAACTTTAAGTATATGAATTATGTTTGTATTTCAAAAACATTATTTTTTTTTTTTTTTTTTTTTATATAGAGAGAGAGAGGGAGATAGATAGATAGATAGATAGATAGATAGATAGATATAGATAGATAGATAGATAGATAGATAGATAGATAGATAGATAGATAGATAGATAGATAGATAGATAGATAGATAGATAGATAGATAGATAGATAGATAGATAGATAGATAGATAGATAGATAGATAGATAGATAGATAGATAGATAGATAGATAGATAGATAGATAGATAGATAGATAGATAGATAGATAGATAGATAGATAGATAGATAGATAGATAGATAGATAGATAGATAGATAGATAGATAGATAGATAGATAGATAGATAGATAGATAGATAGATAGATAGATAGATAGATAGATAGACAGGCAGACAGGCAGGCAGGCAGATAGATAGATAGATAGATAGATAGATAGATAGATAGATAGATAGATAGATAGATAGATAGATAGATAGATAGATAGATAGATAGATAGATAGATAGATAGATAGATAGATAGATAGATAGATAGATAGATAGATAGATAGATAGATAGATAGATAGATAGATAGATAGATAGATAGATAGATAGATAGATAGATAGATAGATAGATAGATAGATAGATAGATAGATAGATAGATAGATAGATAGATAGATAGATAGATAGATAGATAGATAGATAGATAGATAGATAGATAGATAGATAGATAGATAGATAGATAGATAGATAGATAGATAGATAGATAGATAGATAGATAGATAGATAGATAGATAGATAGATGTTAGGTAGGCAGTAACATAGATGAATAAAAATGTAATTACTAAATAAATAAATAGATGTCTTATAAGTAGATAAATAGGCAGATAAATAAATAGGTTGGTGTTTTCATGAAGATTTGTGATGATGATGTTCTAGTTATATTTTTATATTGGACTATTTCCATCATCTAATATATGTATTGAATGTCTTTAGAATAGTTCAATATAAAAATAAAAATAGGTTTGGTAGATAAGTATATAATTAGGTGGATATATCGATATATAAGTAGATAATTAAACAGATAGGTAAGTAGTTAGATATATAGATAAATAGATAGAGGGATGAATAAGTGAGTACATAGTTAAGTAAGTAAATTGATAGATAGATAAATACCTAAGAATATAATTAGGTAGATAGATAAATATATTTTGGAAGATAATTTTATAAATAGATTAGAGATATATAGATAAATGGATAGATAAATAGATGCATGGTTGAGTGGATAAATAGATAAGTAGGTAAATTGATAAATAAATAAAAGTAAATAAATAATTAAGTGGATAGATAATTAGTTAGTTATACAGATAAATAGACAATAATTGTAACTCATTCTACATCTACTGTTTCATAAACCATGTTTTATCTTTTAATTTGTAATAAAATTTGTTTCTGTTAAGAGCATCATTTAAATAGCAGAAATTGGTACTTTTGTTGTATTAACAATTAGAAAGCGGAAATGAAATTACAAAAAGAAATCCATGTTCCACTTTTAATCATTACGTTTTTTTTTTTTAAAAAAATTTAATTAAAATGAAATTATCAATTTGTATTAATCATTTGCAAATATAAACCTTTTTCCAACATCCATATTTGAAATAATACTATAACACATACACATATACATATCCACATAAAGTTATGCATATATATTCTTAACTCTCCACTCCTTCTCGCATGACTTTACTTACTTTTCATAAATATATAGTGGTTTGGAGGTTTAAGTAAATCTGAAAGCTACTACACTAGGAAAAAGAAATATGAAGTTGACTTATTCCAAGCTGTTTATATAAAATTTTAAAAAGCAGATATATTAATCTTCAACTTAATTTAAAGTTTATAATTACGATTATAAGTGATTAATAATTATTATTAATACATTTGTCTGAAGTAGTTGACATAAATGTTGTTAGTGCAGAAAGTTTGGCATTTTGTAAATCATATTGTAATATATATTGTAGCCTTTCTATGTTGCTACTTTACTCTATGGTTGTAAATAATAGTCAATTTTCATAAAAAACTTAAATTTCATGTAATAGATAGTTTACAACTTATTTAATTTAGATAATAGGTTAAAATAAATTGTTTCTGGAGTATTAAAATTAAGTTAGTTTACTATAAAGCAATATAATTTAAGTTATAAAATTGAAATATAAAGTATTATTTATTGTAAAGTAAAAGTGTATAATTATTAAAATCATATAATATAATTTTAAAACAATAGTCATAATAATCAAAGTTAATATTTTTACAATTATTAACAGTCTAATTTAAAATTATTATTTAATTATTATCTTAAATTATTTAAATAATGATAAAATAAATGAAAATGAAATGTGTGTTGATATGTGTGTACACATGTTCATGTAACAATTAATTAAATTTTACTTCCATGTTCTTAAAGTAAATTTATCACTTGTTTAAACAATAAATGATACATTTTATCTCACATTATCAATTTTATAAAAGTGTCTAAAATAATTATTATAATACCATAAATGATAATTTTTTATACTTTAAAAATTAAGTTTATATAAAAAGTGTTTTTATTAAAAGCTATATTAAAATGTTACATTAATAAAATTTAAAAAATATATTATTTAATAATATTCATTATAAATTATTTTAAAAGACTAGTCAAATATAATTAATATGTAAATTTTGGTAAGAGTCTGGATTTTAATTGACCAATCATGTATTGAAAGAATTTTCCTATAAATACAGGTGAGCAGATATGAAAGGAGGGGGGTATCAAGAAATTTTTAGAGGAATAGAACTGTATTTCTTTTATTTTTAAATCTAAGACTAAATTTATTTTAAATTTTATTATTTTGTCTTTTAAAAGTAGGAAAAATAACTTCTAAAACTATGGAAAGTATTTTAAAAAGTTTAATACTCATTTAAACGTGGAATACAAAAATAAATTTTCCTTATTGGTGTACTGCATGAGCCAACTAGGAATCTATGGTAATGTGAGGGAAAAGTCTATTTCAGAAGATAAAAATGCATTTGGTTAAAAAACTTTGCCAAATATCAAACTAATATGTCTACAGAACAATGAGAAGGATACTTGAGAAAATTATATTTACTCATGGTTGTATACTGAATGATGGAGAACATTTTAGTAACTTTAACAATTAAATAGGCTTTAATTCCAAAGAGCTATTTACATTTCCTATTTTAAATTTATGAATGACTTGAGCAGAATGGTAATAATTTTAAGGGGAAAGACATAGTGCTGACTAATTTTAGTAAAAATGTCTTTACTAACTGTTACTCTGCTTAAGTAGTAATTTGTAATTGTTTTAACATAATGAATATGGATTATATGGAGGAAAAGTCTAGAATTATATAAAGTTATTAAAAAGTATTATGAAAGTTATTAACATGCTAACTGTGAATAATTTTGAGGAGAATGCTAAAAGTCTATCAGTATACTAACAACATTACTGGAATTAGTAATATATTAAATGTGAATGATTTTGAGAACTTTCTAAAACTCTATCATTTTGCAGTGAATATCTTCATGCTGAAAGAAAGGAAACTTAAAATTTAATAAATGTCTTATTAAATAATAAATACCTATTTATTAATGTGTATGAATTTGTTTTTATCAATGATAGAAGAAGAATGAACTTTTATTACAATATTTTTTTATTTATTATTGATATTTAACATTTTCCTTTGATTTCTTCCATGTTTTTTGTTCATGCTGCAATAAACAGTGAAAAAATAAAGAGGGAAGAAATATATATATTGTAACGATCCGGAGAATAGCACTTAATGTGATCTGCACTACAGGGCGCTATCTAGGCATTTGAACCTAGAAAAATTTATAAAGTAGGCAGATACATAAGTCAAAAAAAAAATTATTTTTTTTTTATTTTGATTCTGGCCATTAGCCCAAGTCACTTGCTCAGGGAGTAGCAGAGATTTAATAATATAATATAAGAATATATATATAAGAAGAATAAAATAAGCCACTGCCAGTAATTAACATACAAACATTTATTTATGCACATATATATAAGATTTAAAATTATTTTAGTATTAGTTTTACATTCTAACATTTAACATTATTTTTAACTTTACTTTAGATTTTAATTTACATTTTAATTTCTATTATATTATAAGTTTACATTTTAATTAAGTTCGCACAGATGGGATTATAAAAGCTTGTTTTAATATGTTGCTATAGATCGGTTACATAGATTACATGGTTAAAAACATTTCAAAGTAAACATAAACGATCAAAATATAAAATCATTGATACTGGCAATTGCAGAGGGAAATTTATAAGTAACCCAGTAGTATTCACCATAAGATACTTGCATTGTCACCAATGACTTAAAAGACATCCGAATAAATACATTTTAGATACTCACCATAAGGTATCATTATTTATCGAATGTCTATATATTTTGATCAAATATGAAAACCCAAAACATACTTAACCGATAACCAATCCATGCAAGCATCCATAAACAACTTAAATTTAATGCATTTTTATTTAGGGTCAAGTATGAATAGACTACATAAATTTGCTTTTGAAAATAAACATTCTATCCCTATTTAAACTTAGGCTAAAATTCACAGTCAAACTGGCATCAATCCATCTGATATATCGATGTATTCAATGTAATACGAAATACGGTGGCACCAAAAGTTAAGAGAAGAAATTGCCTCTCGTCAAATAGGAATATGACTTCTATCAGACAAGAAGAGCAATAAAAAAACTCCATAGAAAGGAACTGCGCTCTGCGTCTTATAATTCCTTCCATAGGCAAAATGGGAGAGTGGGCGTATGAAGTGATTCTGCCAGTAGTGAATCTCCGACTACATCTACTAACTACATCAATATATCCAATCCATTGACCCAATTTAACAATGACACAAATAACCTAAGATTACCCTCCCCTAATATGACTTTACAAATCTATACAGCCATTCATGCCCAACTTAAGTTTAACATTTATATAATTAATTTAACGAAAAACAAAAATCATGATAAAACTTAAAGAACAAAAAATAAATAAATAAATGGAAATGATTTTAAATATATATAAAAAAAAGAAATACATCAAATAACATTATTAATAAATTAAGTTGGTCAGATAGGATAATATTGCAATCATTTAAATCCGGAAAGTTTTAATTTAATGTTCATTATTTATAAAGTTATTACAGTTTAAAACAGTTCCTCATTATCCATTGCTTGCCATGAACGTGAATTCCCATGCTGTCCTAAGATTGGTATTCTGTTGGCTAATTTATTTATCCATCCGGAGGTTTTTGCTTTAACTGGTCCTCAATGTAGAAAAACGATAGTTCATTTCTTTTTCTTTCCTAGCAAAACTGAAGGGATTGAATCGTGCGTCTTTTTCAATCCCTTCTCCTTCACTTCCGCACTAACACATATCGTAATTAATCATAATCACTCCAATAATTTCCAAACTTGTCCTTTTATATTACTTTGAAAGATTGACCCAACAATACATCATCGTTGTGATGATCCTTTTCGCTGAGGTCCGATTTCCCAATGGATTTATTTCATTTGCTAAAAGTTTCCACTGTTTTCCTATCCAACCGATGCTTTTGCGCCCAAGGCTGGTTTACATTTGACTAATTAAATTTATCATTTCCATTTCTGATTAATTAACCTGTTTTCCAAATCAAAGATATATTTAAAGATAAATTTAAAGATATAATTTTATCTCCAAATCTTTTTAAAATTTAGTTTTAAAATACTTTTTCTTTAATAAAGTTTTATTTTAATAATTTTTCCTTATCTGTGCGATTTAATATATACCAGTTTAAGATGATATTTAATTTCAATTTTTAATTCTTAAAGAAAATTTTTAAATGCGAACTTTTTAATTTACTTTTATGTTTAATAAATAAAAAAAAAACAATGTAACGAACGTCTGTGCTCATTACAATATATATATATATATATATATATATATATATATATATATATATATATATATATATATCTGTTCAAATCAACTGGTCATCATAGAAACTAGTGCTTCCCCTTTTGAAAATATTCTATTCATTTCAAGGAATGAAATAAACATTTTTTTTTTTTTATAATATATAATATGGTTTTTAAGTTAATATTAATTTTTATAATTATTATTATTTTTTTAATAATTTTAAGACATAAATATCTTAGAATTTTTTGATATATATGGAAAAAAAGAAAAAGACTTTCTTTTTCTAGTTTTGTTTATTATGTTTCTATAATGTCAAGAATCTCAATAACAATCTTAAGAATATATGATTATGGTAACTTTAATTTACTATGGTTTGAAAAATTTAAAAGACTGAAGTGGAGTTGGGCTGGACATATTTCTAGAAGAGATGATAATAGATGGACAATTGAAATCTTGAACTAGATTCCAAGAGATTGTAAAATATCCAAAAAGAGTCCACATGTGAGATGGATGGATGAAATAAGAAAGTGTTCAGGGGTGATGTGGAGAAGAGATGCTAGAGATCAGAAAAGGTGGATTAAACTTGGAGAGACCTTCATCTTGCAGTGGATTGATAATGGTTGATGATAATGATGAGTATAAGATATGGACATTTAACAATGCAAACCAAAATTCAGACAAAATAAACATGTATAATATTTTTATGTTTATATTCATGTAATGGTAAATTACAGTTATTATAGTCATTATAGTTATTATAATGTGCATATGAGTATATAATATATGAATACTTGATCCCTAAACAAGATAAAAGTAATTAACTTAGTGTACTGATGATAAGTTGAATATCATAAAAGACTTTTTGTTTTTATTTTAATATTTTTAGTATCTATGGTATGAAATGTTAAGAAATTTAGATATTATTTTTAAAAAAGATGTATACTATTCATTTATGATGCTGAGGATTTTATATAGAGTGTATTGAAAGAGAAGTAATGGTTCAGGAAAGGAATTTGTTAGGGAATCTTATAGTGATACGGATAATATTAATATTAAGTATGATACAGTTAAAGTAAGGTGATTTGTTTGTGATACATGGACAGTGACATTTTCCATAAATCTGTAAGATTAAAAGAAAAGCCAAGATAGGAATTAAGGTAGACACAACAAAAATGTGGCCTTAAGTTATGTATCCATGATATCATTATTTTTTTATATTTCTAGAAGATGTCCATCCCTCACTTATAATCAATAATATCACATTGGTATCTACATTCTATTAGAGAATTGTGCAGTTGAGCAAAAAATAATAGCTAGCCTCCCAAATGATAATAAGATCATTTATTTAATGCAAGAAGAGTTAAATATGGAGCAAATAAAATATTTAAAGAGTGTATAAATAAAGATTTCATAAATGATTTTTATAATCAAATTTTTTAGAGATCAAATCATAAAATGAATGTTGGAGTGATATGAAATGTAATGATGAAAATAAAGCCTGATTGTGATATATATTATTATAAATAGTATAAGAGAATACAATATCATACTTAATATTTAAATAGAGTTATAATTAGGTTATCCTATTATAGAATATTAAAAGTAAATGAATAACGATAGGAGAACATATTTTGAAAAATGTAGAATCTGATAAAGCATAAGTTATCTGTGGTCTTGATATGTTTTAGTATGAAATTATCACGGAATTATTAGAATAGTTACAAAGTTCAGTGTGAAAGATATTATTTTCTAATAGTAAATCATTTTGAAGTGCAAATTATTTATTTCTCTTATAAATATTTTTTGAATGTTAATTTTTTTAATTTTATATTGTTTTATAATGAACAAAATGTCTATAGTCTCTTTTCTTGTTATTTCCAAGTCATTATGCATCATCCTAGCTGTGCATGCATTGTAAAAATTAAAATGTTTGGGTATTATTGCACATAGTCTAATAAAATAATAAATAATAAACACATTGTGATCGTTAAAAATATTAAATATTGAATTTAAAAATTAAGTAATACAAATTTTTCTTTATCTAACTCATTGTAAATATAGATGATTTGAACTTATACTTTCAAGTACCCATCAACTATCCACATTATCTTATACTACTGGTACACATGACCACACACATGTAGAAAAGGTAAATAATCACTAATATGAGCATTTCATGCTAAATCAGCACGCATCAGTTGGTCTAGATTATCGTCTCCTGCACATATATATATCAAATTTTTTACGATTGTATGCTATCATATATAGGTGAATCTAGGTGCAGTATTAAGAAGAGATTTAGGGAGCATGAATTGTTATATAATCATGTAAAAAGTAAAAGTAATGGTGATTTAATATCTCCTTCATTTTTCTTTGATCATGAAAAAACATGTAAATATAAATTTTAATTTGGTTTTGAAAATGTGAAAATTCTCCATGAAGAGAGAAACCATAATAAAAGAAAAATTAAGGAGCCAAGTTTTATAAATAGGAATAAAATGCATTTAATAAATAGACAAGCTGCTAACATTAAAATACAAGATTCATGGAATTTGAATTGATGACATTTGCTTCCGCTTTGTTTTTTTTTTGTTGTTGATGTTGTTATTTTTTTAATTTAATGGCAGTAGGTTTAAGAAATTAATTGAAAGTACTTCTGCAATTTAAGGACTGTTTATAATACTGTTAAAATTATTATTTTTATTATAATTACAATTTTGTTTTAATTAATGGACATTTTATTTATATTATATATGCTGTGACCTTCCAGATTGGCACCCAGAAGAAATGTGGGAAGTTCAGTTTGTGCCAACAGTGATTAGGGGTAGCTAATAAGAAAAAAATGAATTGTAGTATAATTTAATGTTTTAAATTTGGTTGAAAAATTATCAGGATCTTAGTTATGGTGTACCAATTATTAAAATTCCTTTTCCTTTATGTATATCTAATAGTGAGAATGAGTATTGTTTGTCTATAAGGCTACAATAAATGTTTATTCATTAAGTTTCTAACCTACTGTTTATTGCCATTCCAAGATCTAACTTGTATGTGTGGGTGCACGTCTATTCACATCATCTCACACTTCACACCTCATTCATATTTCTAGTCATCACTCAAAACATCCATTTTGTAATAGCATTATTTATTTGCCATAGAAATTGTTAACAACTCAGTCATTAATAGACTTTTGGATTAATGGAAAAACCGATGCGCACAGACACACTTTCAGTTAGTATGATTTTTTTTATTGTTTAAAAGCTTTCAGTTAAAAATGTAAAAGTTATTTCCTTTATTATTAATTAATATTTATAACTTTATATATATATATATATATAAATTATATATAGTTATATATATATAATTATATATATATATATATATATATAATTTCAAAACTCTATTCTTAACATTTTCACAAGCAATAAATTCTTGCATATTGTTAAGCTCATTATAACTAAAAAAAAAAAGAAGTGTGGCTAAGTTATGAGGACTTCAAAAATAAGTTAAAAAAGAAGACTTCAAGAAAAGTTTTAAAAAAGAAAACTTCAGAAAACAATTTTAGAGAAGATGGAATAATTTTTTAAAAGGAAATATAATAAAACAAGTGAATTTAACAGCTTCATTGGAATCCCTACTATTTTTTTTAATAAGGAAACTTCTGTATACTACTCAAGGATAAATACCAACATACAATCCTGAAGAACACCAGATAATTTTTTTTAACATGGAAGGCTAAATGTTCAGAGGTACACCAGTTTCTAACTTTTTATCAACTAACAGTTTGAACTTATTTTATTCATAAAGCATAGATATTATTTAGAAAAATCACTAATTCAATTTTATTACAACATATTTTTAATAAATAGTGTGACATTGGACTTATGTAAAGTATTAATAAGAAAAAGAATTTGAAAATTTATGCTGGACTATGTAATAGAATATTTGAGTGACTCTTATTTAATAAATTTCCTATTTTATTGTATAAGAAAAAAGGCTGAAACAGTAAAATTATTCATGCTAGTACTCTACATTATCATAATAATTATGTACATTAAATTACCTAACCATTCACACCCATATAGAAGTAAAAGAATGCATGACAATAATACTTGATCATTAGTTACCTGAAGGATATACAAACATGGATGATTAAGTAACCTTGATCTTGTTCACTATTAAAAATGTATTAAATGTAGGAAGTTTAGACAAAACAAAGTTTAAAAAAATAATAAATGAATTCAAATACTTGCAAAAGTTGCTTATAACATCCATTAGGAAACCCTAAGAACATTGGAAGTTATTTTTGTTTTTGCCAATTTTATGTTTAACCTGCAGGAATAATATTTGTACATTTCAATGTTTGTTATTCATCTTATCATTGTGAGCTACACATGTGTTTTCATTTATTTAAAGTTTCAAATATGAATCAAAAAAAAATAAAAGAAAAGAAACTTTTATTTTAATGGAAGAAGGTTTGATATATGATAGATCTAATAGATGTATTTATTTATATGTAAATATTATATTCCCATGCTTGTATTATTAGTGCAAAATTAGATGCTTTATTATTATTCATTAATTAGTAATAGTAAACAGATACATGAAAACATTTAGTCCAGTATTGCTGAATGGTGAAGCTTATTTCATAGTATTTACACTAATTTGAATTTTGATACTCATAATTTTTAAAAGATATTAGACTCATTCATAATCTAGTTAATGCTAATATTGTCTGATGTCATTTAAAAAGAATATTTTATACAAGATCATAAATTCGCATGTGTGTTCGCTTTCAGAATATATTGTATAAGAATTAAATTTATGTTTATTTGTTTTTTATCAGTTGCAGCTGGTACTATGACTAAAGATTGTAAAAATTTAAGAGTTTGTCTGTTATGAATCTGTTCAATATGGAATGTGTTAGATGCCCTTTGAGTGAAAAGGTGAAAAAATTGAGGGAAATAAACATTTTGATAAACCTCATATTGTGAATGCTGAACTACTTCAAGTTGATTCACACTTCTCATCTCACACTGAGTCATGTTATTCATTGAGATCTAATAATTGTTCTTTCAAAAGTTAACCTTGATAATGGCAATTGCTAGTCCGTCGAAATATCGGATTGTAATGCAAAATAATACACTGTCTGTACCCAAAAATATTGTATTATCTACATCATATAACCATGAAAACATTATTTATATTTATATATATATATATATGTTTTCTGAAAACATTATTTATATTTATATATATATATATATATAAACTAAGAGATTAAGTCACTCTACCTGAGGCTATGAATCAAAAACATTTCAAATTTGTGTCAAATGATCAAGAATAGAATGAATCAACCCATTCTTTGACTATTATCATCATCATTTTCAACTATTATCAATCCACTAAAGTATGAAAATTTCTTCAAGTTTAATCCAACTTCTCCAATCTCTAGTCTCTCTTCTCCACATTACTCAAGAACTCTTCATTATTTTATCCATTCAATTTACATGCAGTCTCTTTCTAGGTCTTTTACAATCTCTTCTAATCCAGTTTAAGATTTCAACTCTTCATATATTATCATATCTTCTAACAATGTGTCTAACAATTCTTTTAATAATCACTCTCTGTGTTGAATTTATTAAGAACATTACAATCTTGAAATACATATTCATGTTATTCAAAATATGATCCAATTCTGCTGTATCTTCATTTGAATGCTTCCATATTTCTGTTTAATATTTTTCTCAAAAAAAAAAACAATTCATAATTTAAAGTTTTTTTCTTGCAAACTTCACAAGTCTTTGACCTCTCTCATTTCTATTACCATAACCAAATTTACTTACTGCACTTTAATCATTCAATTGTTTACCAATTCTAGCATTAAAGTCTCCCTTAAAAATTTTAAAGTGTCGTTTTTATCTAATCAAAAGCATTTTGTACATCAATATAAAAGTCCTCTACTTCATCATCACAATGAGAACTTGTTAAATCATAAACCAGAATTGTCTTCATTTGATATCTGCCATTAAGTCAAATAACTAGCCTTGCTATTATGTCTGATACACTATCAATCTCCATAATGTTGTTCTTTCATTTTTTATTTATAATGAATCCTACTCTATTTATATTTCCAATGTTTGTGCCTTTGTAGTATAATACAGGTCCACTTTTTAAATCAATTATCACTTCATATTTTCTTCTAACTTCACAAAGTCCAGTAATGTCCCATTTAATATGGGATGATAGTTTTACAATCTTGCAATTTTTCTTCACTTGAAAGTGATCTGCTATTTTAAGTATGTAAATAAAATGTCATTATCAAAAGGCAGCCTGGGTCAGCAACCAAGGAATTCTTAACAACCTCGGCCTTCAGTGAGCAACTGCTGCCATGGCTGGTGATTTGAAAATCTCTTGGCAACAAGGACTATGATTTATTTTGTCTGTCGTGATTGCAAATATTTATTAAAAAAAAAATTCATTCACTCACATATTCATTCTACCTTCAAAAAAATTCAACTGATTTTAGTTAAAAACTTTCAGACATCTGAGAAGAAAGACCATTCTGTTTTTTTAATCTTAAACTGAGCAGTATGCTGTCTAATGGGAATTGGAGAGCACCCCATCAATATTGGTATACTATATGAATAATCACATATTACTGACACCTGTAACGCTAAGAATATCAAATTGACATTAGGAATTTACCCTGCTCAGTTTTTAAGGCTTCTTAGAGAAACCAAAGAGTCTCCATTCATTTAACAGCAAATTTCTTTCTGCAATCATTCTTTGGTGTGTGTGTATATATATATAATGTTATAAAAACAATGCCAATATATGTCAGTATACAAATATAATAACGATTTGAGATTGCTTTGGTACCAATTTAAACCTTACTAATTTTATCTTTTTTTTTTCAGAGTCCAATTAATGTGAATAAAAACTCTTTCCACATTCATGTATATATTATTAAAAAATTTAAAGAAAATCTTATATTTGTTTCAACTGTTTAAAATGTGAATAAAATAGCAATTCTAATAAATAAATTTAATTTAAATTCAAATATCTTTATATATACTTGCTAAATTAATTTAAAAAATTAAATACAATTATTTAATTTAAAATAAATAAATAAAAATTACATCTTAATTGAGTTGCACTAATAAATAAGTAATTTAATTTATTAGATGAAGTAAGACATGGCCGGGTTTGTTTAAATTTGATTAAAATGTTTTATCTAATTTTTTTAAAAAAAGTTCTAATTTTTTTCTTCTCCTCTTTCCCTGATTTAAGATTATTGAATAATGAGTTTGTTTTTTGTTTTTTGCAATCTTTATTAATTTTTACTGTAATGATTACAGTTTATGAATACGTTTCATATTTTTATATAATATTACTTTTTTGCTTATATTGAATAGAAGGTTGGATTTAAACGTCGAAGTGCAATGTAGACTCCAGTTTTTGTCAGCTGTTGTTAAATAGTTAAAAGTGTACCATGTAGTGATATAACTATTTTAATTAAATTACTTTATAGAGAACAGTTAATTTTGCTTTATTTGTACTACAATGTGACAATTAGTTTCCTATAGACATAACATAAAAGCGTTAGAAAAATTTTAATTAAGGATAGTCCATAAATTTTTAAAACTACGATAGCAAATCAAAAGACTGATCAATAGCTTATTAAAAAGTCTTAAAACTGTAAATTCACTTTATCATTGGACTGAAATTGTGAAATGTGTGAACAATATAAGACTTTCCAAAAATATATTTTATAAACATCTTAGGCCATGTTTACCATGGCAGAAGCATAGCCTGCTACTTAAATTTTCTCAAAAACAGTCTAAAGAAATGCAGTTTTAATTGCTATCCTTGGGAAGATATGGGTAGATGTAAAATGCAATGGAGAGATACAATTAGACATGTGATGATATCTTTCGAAAAGAAAAGTTTGTTGCGCGAAAACTTGAAAGACAGCATCTCAAATTATCAAATAAACAGAATTATAATTCAGTGGTTTCTACACCAAAATTTTATCCAAGTAACCTAAATATCATAAATGGGATTCTAAATCACTGTCACACAATGAAATACTGGCCCACAATGCCAAGATTGTGCATAACTTTTTGAACAATAAAAGCTTGTTATGCTTAAGAATCTACCCTAGTCTATTGATTTAGCTACCATTGGCTTTTGGTTAGTTCCAAAATTAAAGTTGTTCATGAAAGAAGCATGTCACAGTTTAATTGGGACATCCACTTGCTTGCAAAATATTTCTGCAGACATTAACAGTATAGAATTTCAAGGACTGTTACAAACACATTTACAATAATTTTTAACAATGTATTGAATAACAAGGAGATTATTTTGAATAATCAACAATATAACAAAACATAAAAATATGCTTTGAGCTTTATTTTATATCACTCTGATTTTTACTGGCACATGTATGTATGGATATATATTTAATTAAAGAATAGGGGTGTATAGATATTGCAAACTTATCTCCAATAAATTATTATTATTATTTGTCTTTTTATCTTTTTTTTTTACAATTGAGATAAATATTTTGTTTTCAAGGGGACTGATGATGAAAATGCTTGTTTACTATAATTATCTACAATGATGTGAAATGTTTTTCATTTAAAAATGTCCTTTTCTATTACAATTAACGTTGTTATTATTGTTCTCTCCTTTGTATATTGCAAAAGGAATAGTTTTATATTTTATCTGAATATCTTTCTTATAATCTCCATGATTTATATGTGCATAGAAGTCCAGTAAACATCTGCACAGTTTACATTGACCTATAGTAGTGTTACTAGATGTATTTATTCTATAGATGATGATGTTTTTTTCATTTATGTAGGATTAAAAAATTATCCATGTCTTCAATAATGTGCATTTAATATCAGTGTCTAGCAAGAACTTTTCCACATTTGCAATATTTATTGTTTATAATTAAACCTTATTTCTGTATCATATATTGATAATCTTTACAATATTTATTACAAATATAACTTTCAACCAATAGGCATTCTATGAGTTAGTATTTGAACTTTTAAAAATAGAAAAATCAATTGCTAAATGGAGTTTTTAACTATAACAATTGCACTTTGCATTATTGCATGCAATTTTGTCTAATCAAACAGTTAGAATGATGAAATACTTCTTATTTGAATTCCATTTAGGAAATTAAAAAGAAATTGAAGTTAAAAAAAAGAAAACATATCTTAAATTATTAAAATTTTAAATAAATATCTTCATCAGTGTTGACAAAAGCTATTTTTGTTAGCCAGAAAAAACTGATTCTGCTTTGCTTTACAAACATTTTGCAACTTGTCTTACTAAAAATAAATATTTTTCAAATAAAATACAGTTAAAGTTACATAGATGCTTGGCCACTCTTCTCTTTTAAACTCATTAATCTTGTGTTTACATTTGTAGAGGTCCTTACTGTTGCATTTTAGATGCATAGTCTTAATGTTATAGCCTTAATATATAATATATAGGTGTTTGGTTTAAAATAAATATTTTACAAAAATATTACGTAAATAATCTTAAATATGTAAACAAATTACTGAAAAATACAATTTTTTAAATGACAAATTTGATAAAATAACTTTATGATAAATAATTCTACCAATCAGAAACTATCACTTCTATTGAGATTAAAATATGGCAGATTTGGCTTTTTTCATATGCAAATTATTCATTTTAATTTTTTAAAGGTTTGTCTGATGCTGGCATCTTCATTTCTTTTTTAACCAAAAAAAAATGAATACAGTAACTTAATATTATAGATAGAAAAACATTAAGAATAAAGGATGAAGCAATTACAGTGACTCTGTAATGCCTTAACATGTCAAAATAAATTTTGTAACTACCAAATGGAAATACATTAAATGGACTCTTTACACTCACTTTGATATTTAAACTTTGAATTAAATTTTACCAATAATTTATCTAAAATCTCTTTATATCAGCTTATGTTAATTAATAATGCAAAGCTTATAAACCCAACTTATTGTAAGTAATCTTGCCTTCATATAAATACTTTAAATATGTAAACATTAGTTAATTAAATACTACATAATAAGCTGACACAAAGAAGGCTTTAGCAAATTATCATCAAAATTTAAGCTCAAACTTTAATACAGAATTGATCATTGTGAGTCTGTTTAAACAGATCTTCTATACAGCTGATGATATCAGATTGCTTGACAAAAACATGCTTTGCAAGTGATTAGTTGGTTTTTTTATCAAATGTTATTAAATATAAGACCATAAGTTTCTATAATTTTTTTAGGAACATATATCAAGGATTAAAAATTCATGTCATTTTATTACTATAATTAAAAACTTAAAACTAACTGGAACTGATTTATTGGTTAGTTTTGATGTTTCTTCTACATTTACTAATATTTCTGTTGAAGAAGCATTATTTATAATAGCTCAATACAATTATTTGCCTGATTTTATTATTCCATTAGTGAAGTATTGCCTTGAAAATACGTTTTTTATTCATGATTCTCAAAAGTTTAAACAAATTAAAGGACTTTCTATGAGATCTCCACTGTCACCTGAAATTGCTGATATTTTCATGGATAATTTTAAAAGTCAAGTATTAAATGCAGCTACCAAGAAACATTCTATTTGGCTAAGATATGTGGATTTGTTATATGGTCTCATGGCATTTTGATGCTTTAAATTCTTTTCTTGTTTTTGTAAATAATTGGCATCCTAATATTAAATTTACTATGGAAGTGGAAAATAACAAATCACTTTCTTTTTTAGATGTTTTAATTACAAGAAAATGTGATGAAACCTTTTTAATATCAGTTTACAGAAAATACACCCATATAAACAGATATCTTAATTTTAATTTAGATCATCACCCTGCTCAAATATTTTCTATAGCAAAAAATCTTTTGACTAGAGCTTATAGTTTGTCTGATAAAGACCATCTTGCTCAAGAAATAGAACTTACAAAAAATATTCTACTTTCTAATGATTATAATAGAAACATCATTTGTAAGGCTTTACATAGCATTGATGCTAAAGGGAAAAAGAGGATAAAATTGACAATTTATCTTATAATAGAGTGGTTTTACCTTATATTAAAGGAGTTACTGATAATATCAGTAGAAGACTATTTAGTTTTAATATAAATACAACTTTTTTACTGGCTAGAAAATTGGTAATTTTTTACACAAAGCTAAAGACAGAGTATTTTGGAACACCAGGGGTTTTATGAAATTCCATGTTTGCAGTGCTCAAGAAGCTATGTAGGCCAGAGTAATAGATGAATAAATGTCAGAATTAAGGAACATATAAATGCTTTTAATCAGAAAAATATGACATCAGTTTTTACTTTCCATTTTTTTAGAAATTGGTCACAAACCTGATTTGACAATGCAAAAATAGTTGCTAATTTGGAAAGGCATGATTTAAGAACCATGAGAGAGTCAATTGAAATATTAAAAAGACCTATTGGTTTAAATAGGGCTGGTGAAGCACAACATATTCCAGCTATATGGAAACCTCTCATTTTATCTCTGTTTTCTAATATTAACTTAAAATTAATAGGTGAAAAAACTGAGGGAAATAAACATTTTGATAAGCTTCATATTGTGAATGCTGAACTACTTCAAGTTGAATCTCATTTTTCAGCTCGCACTCAGTCACATTACTGTTTGAGATCTAATGATTTTTCTTTCAAAAGTCAACTTTGAGAATGGCAGGTGCTAGTTCATCAAAATATCGGTTTGTAATGCAAAATAACACACAATTTAGTCTCAAAATTAATAATTTATCTATATTCTATTTATCACTCAGTTGACTTGTGTAATCAAGTCAAAATGTCAGTATATTAATTATTAAAATCTTACATGGATGAACTCACAAAGTACATCATTTATTTATAAAACTAAAACTAAAGATAAAATTAAATATGGATTAATTTAAATAAAATAACTTAATGTTAAATGAGACTACACATTTGGCTAAAATTTGTAAGCCTAAAATAATAACAGTAGACATTTTAATATATACAGAAGTATGAAAGCTATATGCTTAATAAAAAAAAATTAAAAAATGCAAGAATAAAAGACTAAGCATTTAATATTAATATCATTCAAAAATTAAAAGAGTGAAATGGAGCAGGCTGTATATGATGTAAAAGAGATAACAAAAAATAATTAGTTGAAATCTTAAATTGGATATCAAAAAATGTAAAAAATCTCTAAAAATGGATATATCAAAAAATGTAAAAAATCTATAAACATATACGATGAATAGAGGAGATATAGAATGCTGAATAGATGTTAAGAATAGAAACTGTGGACTAGAGCAAATGAATTAATCTTGGAGAAACATCTATGCTGGTATATATATATATATATATATATATATATATATATATATATATATATGGGGTATGGTTTATCAAATTACAATGTTAACAATAATAATTAGAAAATAATAATAAATTCTTTACAACAGCTATATAAATATCAAATTTTTTATACATTAAAAGCATTTTTCAGCAACTGATTTGGTGCCCTTTTAAAATGTTAATAATCTATTATGTTATAAACTATTTCAGACATAAAAACCATTTAGTGTTCAATAATAAAATTAAAACAAAGAATAACAATAAAAATCATTTTAAAAAATCAAAATGTGCATATATACATCCAGTAATTACAAAATAATTGACTATATCATAACAATACAGTAAATAAAATAAATTACATGCATTTTTTACAATTATATATATATAATTTTCCATTTATTTTTAATTACATGCATTTTTTACAATTATATATATATAATTTTCCATTTATTTTTAATTAACCAATTATTAACCAAATTTGTAGAAGTCTTGAAAATATTCATACCATTATTTAAAATATTTTTAATATACTATGTTTCATATATTTGTCTTCTTTTTGGATATTTGATGTAATTTAAACATTTAATACTCTTTGTAGCATCTATTCTATGTCCATATTTCAAGTAATGAATGTATAATTCAAATTTATCATCTCTTCTATTAATTGCATTATTATGTTCTTTGGCTCTTACCTCTAATTTCTTGTCAGTATGCCCAAAATAAATCATTTTACAATTTCACATTTAATTTTATATACAATTTCTTTTTGTATCCTATATTATCTCTCAACCTATATTTACATATTAATAGGCTTTTAATGTATAAAAATGTTGATATTTCTATAGCTGTTGTAAAGAATTTATTATTTTCTGATTATTATTTTATGAAAGTACAGCTGAAATATATTTATTCTTTTCCAATTTTAATGTTAATAATATAGTAATTGGAGCATACACTCCCAGATATTAGCTATATTCTTTCAAGTGCTTATTTGGGATCAAAATAATTCATGTTGCAGTGAAAATTAAATTTTCATTCATTTCTAGATCATGAAGTTATATGATTAGTAAATGAGATAATGATATTTATTATGGTTAACATCAAGTCAATATAGATATTCATAAATTGACTTATAACCTCAATTCATATATAATTTATTGTAAAGATACCAAACTTGTAAGTGTAACTATAACACCCAGATAGATACTTTAAACTTCAATTTATGATTAATATATATATATATATATATATATATATATATATATTATTACTAATATTGATTTTTGTTTGTATTTGTTTCAAAATATTCAAAAACTTTCCATACATTGGTTCATCTGCATAACAAAGTGGTTTCTTTCTTCTTTATAACCTATAACTGAGTGCACTTTCAGTTAATCTCACCATAATCATAGAATCTTTTAAATAAAATTCTTGTTGCTGTTTTATTTCTGTCATGTGATCATGTGTGCATTATTATTTAAATTAGTTCATTTAAAAATAATCACATGGTATAATTAAATCAACTTCATTTTGTTTTGTTTTTCTTGCCAATAATACACATATCATTTGTTATAATTTTCATTTTATCTGCTTATATTCTAATTACATGAAAAAATATGGAATGGGCTTGAATTAATTAAGAGGCTGATATTTATTTAAAGTTAAATGTAAATATCTGATCTAAAAATGACATAATTTTTATTTTAAAATTTGATTACTAATAATCATTAAAGTAGTTATCTGGAATAATACTACCACTGTTGTTTGTGCAATAAATTTTGTAGCTTCACAATAAATTATAATAATTTGATCCTGATAAATATTAAACAAGGATAATAAAAACATGTGAGATTGTGGCATGTGCTAACTGATGACTGATTAGTGCTAATTCATTATAATTACATCTTGGGAGGTGGGGGCGATCATTTGCCTTTTAAAATGTCTTTATTCGTGTGATTAAAATGTATATGATAAAATAAAAATTAATTTGCATTCGCACTTATAATATATTTTTTATGTGTACTGTTTATTTAAAACATAGTATATAATGTAGAATCTTTATTTTTATTGTTTTGCTTCTGCAAAATATTTTTTTTTTAATTATTAATTTCAAAAATATATCAAAGGTTGTAAATAGTCCAATCGTAATTAATCTTTGGATTTTTACTAATTCAAAATTTTGGAGCGATTGACTAGACTGGTTTGGATCGTGGTTATTAGGATAGGATGATTTTTATACTAAGAATTATGTAATTAAAAACAAAATTTATAAAATCTATTGATAGTAGCTAAAGCAGCCATCATTTTTCACTTTCTCTCTATTATGTACACAATCATTCAATCAGTCCTTACAACTGATTTCTTATTAATGATAACCCCTCATGATACATTTAAAAATTCAAAAACCTCTTTTGCATTTTGTCGACAATTTGAAAAAGTTTTTAATTAAATAGCCAGGTGTTTTTTTTATTTCTCATTAGAAATTTTTATTGCTACTACGGATGTAATGACTAATTAGTGTTCTTGTTTTTTTGTTTGTTTGTTCTTTATGATAAAGAATTTTAATTGCATGTTAAAAATTGTGTAAAATTCAGTAAAATATCAAATCATCCTTCAAGCTATTAATTCGATAATGAATTAATTATATATTAATAATAAACGTATTATTAATTTATGTGCAATATATATATGTAAGTACATCCAAAACTCATTTGAATAGATTCGTACAGTAGGCTTTAATTTTAAAGTGTGAATTATTGCCTCATGATGACACTTTTTAGTTGGCATTTAGATTTACATAATATTTTTAGTCTCCTAAATAAAATTAAAAAATTCCTGTGTATTTATTACCATGTGTGGAAATTGGATATTTACATCCTGAAGAATGTTTTTAGACTTTCATTCTGTCCTTTTTTCTGTTTGCACTTTTATAATATATATTACTTTGTTTTATTTTTTGTTATTGTTTTAAAACAAATTTTATTTTTTGATAAATTACAATTTATTACAGTTTTTTGCATAATATTTGATTTACAATAATTATTTTTAAATATTAATCTTATTTGCTAAAATAAATATATTTCTAACTGACCCTGCAACTAACAATAAAAGTCACTAGAATATGTGATTATTTTAAAGTAAAGAATTATATAGGTTAAGTTGTGTTATTTTTTTAGTAATCTCAAGAAGAATAGAATGAACATATCTATAAAAATATAAGTTTAAAATTTACTTTCAAAATTTAGAATTTATCAACCTAAATAAGATTAAGAATTTTTAAAAGTGTTAAAATTTTGGTTTTTAAAAAAAAAATTTAAGGCAGTGACTATATTTTCTTAGCTTTATTATATTTCTTGATATTTGCGCTTTCTGGCAACATAAACTTTCCATATAGGTGCCATCACTAAGTGCAACCTAGAGTAATCAATGGATGCAAGAAGGTTTGTGCATAAAATCCTATCTAGCGCCTACTCATCCAATATCCCCAGACTAGTTTCTAGTTTGTGGATTTCATCAGTGATAAGCCTTGGATCTGAGAACACTGCACCTAGGCATTTAATCTCTGTGTAAACAGCTTGTATAAGTATAAAGAATGGTGATCATGTGATGTTTAGTGGTCTAATATTTTATTTTTGATATATTCAAACTGAAGTTATTGTATAAATTCTATTTCAGTTCAATTCCAAAAGTTAAAATCACCTGCTATAAAAGGCCATTTTAGTCCCATTTTTCAACATTATCTTAGTAAAAGATTATAAAAATGCTAAATTAAATAATAATGGACTGTCTGATTTGGTGCACAAATAAAATTGAAGATTTTGGAGGTCATAGACCTAAATGGATAGTGGTACAGCTCTGTTACATCTTGTGCTCAAACTTCTTATCAATTTTCAAGCAATAAACTATTTCATTATATTTTACCTGCATAATTTAGTGCCATTTAGTAGAGTGGTATTTTGACTCAAATTTTTTCTCAGTGCTCAAACTTTTTATAATATCCTAACAAAATTATTCAATTTTTTATATAATAAATTTATTTTCATACTCACATTTTATATTAACCAAATGGTAGATAATTAATAAAAACTAATAATTATTTATTTCATATTTCTAACTTATAATTCATGTTTCTTGATCTATAACCATCTACCAGTATAAATGTCTCTTTTGGTACTATTGTAAAAACTGTAATATGGAAGTTCACCAACTGCGTTTGTTTTAATTATCTATTTACAGGGGTATCAAAAAAGATCTTACAAACAATATGATTGAGTACAAACTATCATATTTTTTTTTAGTTTATTTTTTTAGTATGTTTATAAAAAAACAAACGAAAATACATAAAAATACAAATGATTGTAATTAAACTAAATTTAATATAGATGCAAAATAACAAAGGGATGAAATAAACTATAACAAATATGTGTTACAAATGTGGGTTCTTCATGTTGTTACAGCCAGAAATCTTTAATAGCATCTGTACTTTTATAGAATCTGTAATACAAAAATTCATCATGCATATTGAAAATACTACACTGCATGTTCTTCTACCACTGGAACATTTCAAATTTTAATCATTTGGATAAATTTTCACAAAAAAAAACTAAAGTATAAGCTCAACAGAAATATTACAATAATCATGATAAAATGCCACCAAATTATCATAACAGTGTTCACAATGACGTTTGTATGGTAACATATATATAAATCAAATTAATTATATATTGTGAAATGGAATTCTTAAGCCATTTAGTAGTATTTTTAAAGGTAACAGTAAGTTATAATTCATTTTTTTTAATATTGTTTAATTTTAATAAGTAATTACATGTTCAGTAAAATATTGTTTAGAAATAAATATAAACAAATACTTGAAGCTCCTGAGAATGGACAATTAAAAAAACACAGCTGGAAAGCTTCCAAATTACAGCTTCTACAAAAGTACCCCTCTTTTGTATGTGTGTATAGAAGATAAAAGGTTTTATGTATGTGCATGCACAATACCTTGAGTTATTAAATTATATTTTTTAAATATTTTTTAATATACAAAAGCAATAAAAATATTAATTTTATCATTTTTAATTCATTTGTATTATCAATTACAGCAAAAATTGCATTATTTTATTTACTTGCCTCTTTGAAATATTAATATTTTCAATATTCTGTATGGCTGAGGCAGGAAATCTTTTCATGCATAAATTGGCACTACAATTGCCCTTCTTTGGGGTCTATAATGGATTGTTTGCAGCAATTATATAGCTTTTTTAACAGCTGCCAATATATTTCTTGAAGTGTATTTTGCATTATATTGTTTCTAACTAAAATCTCTAGGTGTCTGACTTCCAATGAAACCTCAACCCAGGAAGAGTAAAAGTTGAGCCTATACAAGAAAGAGAAAAAGTATTCAATGGAAATGACTGACTTTGTCTTTTTGAAAACTGCCTTCAGCTTTCTAGAAATTGAAAAATGCCATTTATATTTTATTTTTGTAAACTTAAATACTTATTTCTTGGTGAGAAAATAATGTAGCCATTATTTGAAATTATTACAGACTGTTACCTTTGACAGGATGGTTCAGGTGGTTAGAGCATTACCTTAAAATTCAAAAATCAAGAATCTAAGGACACATGTTCAAATCCCATGCTAGTTCTGTCACTGGTTAGGCCAGCAACACCTGAAGAAGAGGGGAGACTAATACCTCTCGAAATGTTGTGCATATACTAACCTGTTTGATGTGCTATTACTAAGAGTTGAATGTATTTGGAATATTTAAATAAAGTTATTTTTTTCTAAAGACATTCAATACATATATTATTAGATGATGGAAATAGTCCAATATAAAAATACAACTAGAACACTATCATCACAAACCTTCAATAAAACACTAAACGGGTTTATTTTGTTTTTATATTGTAAGTATAATGAAAGAAGATGGTGCTTTGATATAAACAATACTTGAAACCTTCATCATTTCAGTGTTTGTTTAGAAATAAATACACTCTATTAATTAGTGTGTGTGTATATATATATATATAAGTGCGTTGGATCAATAACGATTGAAGACGACGATGATGATGATGTAGGCGCAATATAGAAGAATTAAATATAGTAAAGATAGACGCTTAATTGAGAACAAATTCAACCTCTAAAATCAGACAGATCTCATTAATGTGAAGATCCGGACATTTAAAACTTCTATCTCACTTAATTAGCAAAAGATATTTAATGACATGAGATAAAGTGTAACCTTTATATTAAAGTGAATATTTGTAAAATAAATGAATATGAGGATGGAGGGATAATTTATAAAATATGAAATTTGCCTGACTACAAGTTTTTCTGTTTCCAGAATGTTTTATAGGAGATAGTAATTGTCCTCATCTCTTCCCGAAAATTGTGATGAAGGATATTCAATCAATTTAGATTTATGCTTGTTTATTTCTTTTTATAGCGCAACCGTTAAATATTATATATATATGAGTACGTGGGAGTGGGGGGCTGATGTATTAAATAATAAAACTTCTACAAAGCTGATATATTAAATATTCACAACACTTGTTCTTAAAAAGAGCCTTGTGTAAATTACATATATTATTTAAAATGTGAAACCAATTGATTAAATGCAAATTTTTTTTAACTAATTTAAACATGAAAGAAAATCTAAATATCGTAAATTAGACTGAAGCTTTCTTGATTTTTCTCTTTATGGTTTCTATCCGCAATCTAATTTATTGTCTAAGATAAACAACATGCTTTTATCTTTGTGGCGAGCATTAGTAAACCAGATTAGTGATGACGTATCATGGATAAAAATTTTAAATAATAATTAAAAGAAAGATGTCAAAAGTCTGCACAGTTCTGAAAAATTTAAAGTATTAGAAGAATATGTTAATAAAAAAGGATTAAAAGTTATTTTGAAATGTGTTAGATTTTTAAAATGTTAAATATATATATATACATATTTGTTTACAAAGATTTTTATATTAAAAGATTTGAAAATTTAATTCATTTTAAGCAAAATGACATTTTATATACATATATGGATAACATTAATCATAAAATTAAACTTGGATGGAGCGCTTTTGATAATAACAAGTTAACATTAAAAGAAAATATGTCTGTGCGCTTGAAATGGAAAGTTTTCAATAGATATGTTTATGGATCTGAGAGATCATTCACTGAAGTATGGATGTATATATGTTGAGTTAACGAAAAGGGATCCAAAGTAAACTATTCAAGTGAGAAATCAAATAAATATCACTAATATCATTCAAAGAATTCAGAGATTAAAATTAAACTGTCTTGGAAATATTGAGAGAAAAGGTGGGTTGATGTCATAAGATGGATTCCAAATGATTTTGAAAGACCCAGAGAGAGGCTATATAAGATGGTGGATGAAATAAGAAAGAATGTTACTGTGATATAATGAAGAATGAACTAGAGAAACTGCATTAAACATGGATAAATCTTTATCTTACAGTAGATCAATATAAAATTGAAAATAATAATGCTGATACAAAAATAATAGTTGTTTGATAATATTAACTAGAAAGACATATTGTTTGTTCATTTATTTTTTTAATTAAGAGTTTATTTATAATTCTATTATAATTATTACCATCATTATTATTGGGTATTGTTAAGATTATGTTTGATGTTGGCAATTATATGGATATATATTTTCGAAGTTACTCAAAGTAAACCCATTGTTGTAATGATAGAATTCATCCACAGCAGTTCTGGTTGCTCTTCTTTCACTATACAAGCTTAGTTCACTTATCAAACTAAATAAATTAAATAATGTAAAAAATTGCATGTTTCAAACCTAGTCTTTACAATAGATATTGCACTATCATATTTATAAAAGGTAGCAGAAACATTTATTTAATTTGCTGATTTTTTCCTTTTACTAGTAATTTTTTAAGCATTATATACCTTTCTAATAAATTAAATAAAATAATCTATGGCAGGACCAGATTTGTAACTCAGTACTTTTCGTAAGCAAACGGGTGTTTTATGATTGAGCTACACCACATCCATAAAAAGAGTAGACATATTTTAAATGGTAATTTATACTACAAAACATAGCATCATTTATGCTTGAGATAAGTTGATATTTTTAATAAAACATTCACTCACTTGACATTTTTTCTCAAAGAAATAATAGGGCGCTGCATCTAATTTTAAAAGCAATTAAAGTTAAATACATGTTACAATTAGATTAAAGCCATTTGAAAAGTTTTTCACGCTTGTTACTCAAGTATTCCATCGATAATGCTTCTTAATATTGTTTTATATGTAAAAAGTAACTTATGTTTGCTAAGCTTAAAAAAATTTGATATACTTTAAATAGCATAACATTTGAAACATTGGGGTTTTTCAACTTGCTTCTCCATAATGAGAAGTATTTAAACATTACCTAGATACAACTTTTGACAATCTCCTTTTCTTTTTGAGTCAGTTCTGTTTGGAAAGGCAGTCTTTTTTTAAGTCTCTGAAATCTTTAAATGCGGGAACATCATTAATTTAATTGATAAAATGTTCTCCCTTAGAACAAGTTAAATGATAATCACAGTAGACGTAAAAAGATATTTGTAGAATGATCTCCCACAGTGTTCAGTTCTCTTACTTTATTTGATATATAGATCACCAATTTTTGAGAAATGGAAGATTAATGGCACTGATTTATATCGCAAAAAAAAAATTCTATCCATAAATAAAAGATTTTAAAAATAAAGATATAGAAGTTTTAAATACTTTTTTAAAAGATAGAATTCCTAATTTTATGAGATTTATAGAAAACTCTCTCAAAAATGAATACAGACTTTTACAATAATAAAATATATGTAAATAAGCATTTATTTTATATAGCGCATGTTTGTAAATTGTAATACCTTAAAGATCAGCCTGTCAAGCTATTGTGCATGCGCTTTTTTATGTGTTAATAATAAATGAATAATTTAACTTCCAACAAAAGATATAGTATTTAGGAAAGAATAAAATGAATCACTTATTCTATCCAACCCAAATGCGTATACAGTATATGCTTATAATTTCACCAACGTCATTCATTCAGACATCGTAAACAGTAATTTAAAGTGAGTGGTCTATCCTCACGCTTTCACTTCCAGTACTTAAGATTTGCCCACATATAAGCATTTGGGTTGAATAGAATAAGTGATTCATTTTATTCTTTCCTAAATACTATATCTTGTGTTGGGAGTCAAAGTATTCATTTATTATTAACACTGGTAAAAAGTGCATGCACAATAGCTTGACAGGCTGATCTTTAATAATAAATTATAATAATAGGGAATTCCAACACAGATTTTCAATTTCCCTTTAGCAACTGCTCTATCTCATACAACTGCTATACATGACTATACACATCTGAAAAAACAAATGATCTCCATTATACATATTTGGAGCTAATCAGCCTCATCAGTTGGTCCATTTCTTCATCTCCCACATACATATATAATCAGTGCTTAGTGTATATTAAGTTAAAAAAATCTCCAAACTTTAATGGGTAGGCTTCAATCAAACCCACCCTCCAACTGTTCAGTCACCTATATCATAAAAAATCTGATGGTAGAACATCCAAACCTCTTGTTGATGCCAATATTATTGTCATGACCATATTGACTTTAAGTCACTTTGATTCCTTATGTATAGGATCTCATCCATTTAAATATACAGAAGAAAAATGGGCAGAATACAGGTTATGTTTATAGGGTGCATGAGATAGAGTGGATAGCTGAAGAGAGCTTGAAAGTCTGTGTTCAAATCTCATATAATTACATCTAAACTCCAAGTATATAAACTATACTTGTATTCAAAAAATAAAATAAAAAATAATCTAAAAATCTTAGCTATTTATAAATAATCTTGGAACATAATTAAAACTTATTTATGTCATTAATCAAAAATTAGATCTTAAATAATTCAGGAAATCTGAAGGAACATATGGATTCATTATGAAAATACTTTTAGGATATTTATATGACAACTAACATATTCTACTGGTGAATACTATATCCTGATTTAGGAAAAAATGTCCATGCAAAATGAAAAGTATTTCTAGCCTAATCATGTTCATATTTTGCAATCTTCCATCAGATATTAAGAGACAAATTAACCAACAGAAAATTACAAGAAAGCAATTAAATATATTAGGATTTTTATTAATTCAAGATATAGTTTCATCATCTAAACCATATGTCAAATCAAAATCCACTTTTTGTATGGGGAACTAAAACGTATCTAGCAATCAAAGAATTATTCTTTATAGCATTGTTTATGAATACTGAATATAATATAACCAATACATATATATAATAAAAATAATAAATTTAACGATAACAAACTATTATAAACAATCCTTAAATCCACAGAAGTACTTTCTTAAATGGAAGTTGAGGCAGGTTTAAAAAATTAAATAACCGAAAGTACTTCTGTGGATTTAAGGATTGTTTATAATAGTTTGTTACTGTTAAATTTATTATTTTTATTATAATTACAATTGTGTTTTTTAATTAATGGACATTTTATTTATATTATATCATCAACCATTATTAATTCACTGCAGAATGAAGGTCTCTCCAAGTTCAATCCATCTTTTCCAATCTTTAGCTTTTCTTCTCCACATCACCCCTGCACACTTTCTTATTTCATCCATCCATCCTTTTTGCATGTGGTCTCTTTCTGGGTCTTCTACAATCTCTTGGAATCCAGCTTAAGATTTCAATTGTCTGTCTATTATTATCTCTTCTAGCAATATGTCCAGCCCAATTCCACTTCAGTCTTTTAATTTTTTTAATGAGGTCAGTAACACCTGTTTGTTCTCTTACCCATATATTGCATTTTTGATCTCTTCTTGTTACTCCCAACATGCATCTCTCCATACTTCTTTGAGTGGTCTGAAGTCTCTGTATTGCTCTTCTATTAAGTGTCCAAGTCGCAGATCCATAAGTAAGAACTGGTAAAACACATTTATTAAAAACCTTCCTTTTCAAACACATAGGCATATTTTCTTTTAGTATCAAGTTATTTCTACCAAAAGCACTCCAACCAAGTTTAATTCTATGATTAATTTCATCCATTATGTTTCCATCTGTATTAATAATCTGACCAAGGTATTTGTAACTGTTAACTTCTTCTAACTCATCATAATCAATCTTTATTTTCATATTTTGAGAAAATCCATTAAACATTACTTTAGTCTTTTTAACATTTATCTTTAGTCCTACTTTCATCTGATAACTCCTGCAACATTTTCTGCAGCTCTAAAGCATTATTTGCAAAAACAACTACATCATCTGCAAAATCTAAATGACTTAAATAATCTCCATTTACTTTCACTTCTTTAGCTTCCCATTTTAATCCACAAAATACTTCTTGCAGCACTGCTGTAAAAAGTTTTGGAGATATGGAGTCACCCTGTCTTACACCCTTCTCAATATTGACTTTCCCAGTATCATTATGTAATCTAATTGTTGCTGTTGCATTTTTATAAATATTCTTTAAAATATGACAATATCCTGGATCTATACCTTGATGATCCAATGCTTTAATCACTGAAGAAATGTTTATAGAATCAAATGCCTTTTCATAATCTACAAATCCAAAACATAATGGCAACTCATATTCATTTGTCCTTTCTATAACTTCTCTCAATACCTGGATATGATCTACTGTGCTAAAACCACTTTTAAATCCAGCTTGTTCTTTTGGTTGGTGGAAATCCAATGTTCTCTGTAGACGAGTTGTAATTATCTTGGTAAAAATTTTGTATAAAACTGATAAAAGGCTGATAGGTCTGTAATTTCTAATATCTTCTTTATCTTTTTACAATATTAATATTAATACTGCATTCTTCCAATCATCTGTACATCTTTATCATTTAGACATTTGGTATATAACTTTGCTAAAAAAAAATTTATTTCTTCACCTGCTTTTTTTAATATATCAATTATAATTCCATCATTCCCTGGAGCCTTTCCTTTCTTCATACATTTAATTGCATGTCTCACTTCTTCATTTAAAATTCTGGGCAATTTGGAAGATGTAATAGATATAGGAGGTACTTGTTCTTTATTACTATATAATTCTTGATAAAAGTCTTCTACCCATTTCATGATAGCATCTCTCTTTTTAGTAATAATTCCATCTGTTTTTCTTATTGCAGATATAAATTTCCTATCAATACCAAAATGTTGTATTACACTCTTGAGACTTTTATTCTCTTTGATAGCTTTCCTTGCTAGTTTGCAGTTATACTTTCTTATATCATTTTCAACTCTTTTCCACACCAATTTACAATATTCGAGATATTTAATCTTTTTAATGCATCATTTTTGTATATCTTCATATTTCTTCTTTTCATCATAAATTCTCTAGTCTCAGTAGAAATTTTATTGGTCAATTGCTGCTTTTTTCTACCAGCTATCTTTGTTGCAGTTTTTAAAAGTATATCAGTTATTTTCGTATTAATTTCATTCCAATCTGAATCATGTTCAAAATTTATTAATACTTGAAACCCATTTGTTAAATTTTAATTTTAGTTTATTAGAATGTTTTTGAAGATTAGGAATACCAACTGTAAATATTGTTTTTCTTAATAATTTTTGTTCTCTAGTTTTGCATTAACACATATCTTACATCTTACTAATCGATGATCACTTCCTATGTTCAATTTAATAACAACATTATAATCTTGAAATATGTATTTTCTGTTAGTCAAAATATAATTCAATTCTGCTGTACCTTCATTTGAATGCCTCCATGTACATTTCCTTCTAATATTTTTCTCAAAAGAATAATTAATGGTATAAAAGTTTTCTTTTTCTGCAAACTCCACAAGTCTGTCTCCTCTCTCATTTCTATTACCATAATCAAAATTACCAATAGCACTTTTATTTTTCATTTATTTACCAATTCTAGCTTTAATGTTTCCCATAACAATTTTAAAATGTTGTTTATTCTGATAAAAAGCCTTTTGTACATCCATATAAAAATCTTCTACTACTTCATCACTATAAGAACTTGATGGGACATAAACCTGAATTATCTGCATTTGATATCTGCTATTAAGTTGTATAACTAATCTTGCCACTCTGTCTGATACACCATCAATCTCCACAATGTTATTCTTCCACTTTTTATTTATAATGAATCCTACTCCACTTGTATTTTCAATATTTGTGCTTTTATAATAGAGTACATGTACACTTTTTAAATCAATTGTCTCTTCACCTTTTCTTCTAACTTCATAAATTCCAATGATGTCCCATTTAATATAAGACAGTTCTTCTTCTAATTCTTGCAATCTTCCTTCACTTGAAAGTGATCTACAATTATAAGTACCTAAATAAAAAGAAATTAATGAAGAACTTGAAAGTTATTACATTAGCTTTACTAGTAATTGATGAAATATAAACAAAGTGATATATTTAAACTTTAGCAAAAATTTATAGGCTCCAACAATACCATAAGTAAAGATATTTATTTATGCATTTTGCATCTTTACACTTAAACAAAGATATAATTAAATTGCTTCTGGAAATTTTTACAATAAGTGTCCACTTTTACCACCTCCACAAATATAACAAAAACCATGTAAGTTTTTATTACTCCTGATTTGGAATTTTTGTACTTTGGCTTGGATAAAATAAAAAATAAAATACAGGACAAAAACAAAAAGTTTTTAATAATGGAATAGTTAGTGATGTGATCAGCAAAATTGATAAAATGGAAAGGCATATTTCTTTTAATTATATTGCTAAAAGAAAAAAAAACATCAAATTCTCAAAAGTTTCAACTGTATGTATATGTGGACAAAAGTTATGTTAAATAATTTAATAATGAAAAGAAAGCAAATAAAGAGACATGCTGTTATTTGTGTTAACAAATATATAGTCAATGAAATAATAAAATAACAAATGTTGTATGTTTATCTAGATTCAAATGTAAGTCATAAATTTACATTATGAAACTGAAGACAGATGTAGTAATGTTAGCATCTAATGTTTAGGAAATTTTTTCTTCAGTTTTATTTGGACCTGATTACATTTTTATCAGTGAAAATCATTATTATGATTATTCCATCTTTATTTTCATAAACCCACTATTCATGATTTTTAATTACCATAGAAAACAATATTAACAACACTCAGCTGTTTTGTGTCCAGTTTTCATGATAGTACTTAAATTTATTACTTATTAATTTAAAACATATGGGTTATGGAATTAAGTATAGAAAATCACTTATTGGTGATATTCTGTATAGATTAACTTGCAATATGTTTATTTATGCAGTATTTGATATCAGCATGTTGTGTTTGTGGAACAAATTTAAACTTGTACTAAATTACACTATGAATAAATAACAATTTAAATTTAGTCTCTGTTCCATACAATTTGATGGCAGTCTTATTGGGAAAAGAGAGAAAGAATGACTTTGCAGCTTGAACTTATATCACTATTTGAAATATTTATAACTAATTGTTAAAATAACATCTCACTAATATCACTAGGAAGTTATTGTAAAGTATCTAAAATTTTGGATATTTTAGAGACTGAAGTCTATTTTTAAATATTATAAATTAACATGTTAAAATCTATAAATTTAAATTCATCATTTATTATATGAATTCATTTTTATGAGATTCTCATACACAGTATCTGATTGGTCATTTTCGTATTTTTTTTTACTCTTATTAGTTATTTCTTCTCTTCTAAGTTTATTGTTATTCTACTGCATTACTTACTTTTATTAAATAAAAAAAGTCAATAGTTTACTGCTTGGGAGTAAATAGTTAAAGTATCAGAAGTGACAGAGTTCAATTAAGTTCCAGGGACACAAACTCTAGAGTTCACTTTATCATTGAGCTAAAATTACACATAACCAAATTGTTTCTATTGTAATCTAAATGTATACTTTTTAAAAGTTAAAGTATTGCATAAGTGTGTGTGTGTGTACATGTGCGTGTTTTAAACAGATATATTAAAGAGTTTTTAATATTATTCTGTTTCAAATATTTTTAAAAAAGCTTAGAACCAATTGCCAGAGAATAGAAAGACTACTCTATGTAATATAATTAATTTTAATATTTTTAAGCAAAAAGTGAGTGTTCGTAATTACAATAACTCCTAATGTAAGATAATATCATTAGAGCCCTTTGTCTCAGTTGAAATATAAATAATACTACAATTTTTTGACAATTTAATAAACTAATGAACATAGAAATAAATGTAAACAAATTTGGATAGATGCAAGTGCTTGAAGTATCTAATGTTCTATCACCATATCAAATAAAAAAGAATTGACTAATTGTTTTGCAGTAAACAATACATTTCCTGGTTCTTCCTTATCAAATCATTAAAGCGCCATCAGTTTTCTGAATAGTATAACAATTTGATCTTTATTTATTAAAAATGATATAATAATCAATGTACATTAATGTGTCAGATATCAATAAATCAGTTTTATTGAAGTAAGTTGACTTATAGAAGATTACTACATTAATAGTTATTTTTTTTAATATCAACTGGATTGTTCTAATATTATTAATATGTAAGCATCAGTTGTCATGCATGTAGAATATAATGGCATATAGTTATCCTTTGGGGGAAGATTTTACAATGAAGTGCATACTTCATACAAATTATTTTTATCTAGAAATTGGGACTTACATTCGCTCAAGTTCATTATAAATACCCAAATGGTTTATGGCTTAGATTATCATAAGGTCAAGCACAGAAGTGACAAAGTTATGGTGCAATTCATTGTCTATAGATAATAAAAGTCAACAATTTTATACACTTTGTTTTTAAGATTTGAAATACCAGGCATCCTTATAGCTGGAGCCTAATTGTAAATATAAGAGATTTAAACAAGACTTTCAAGCCCCTTTACTATTCACACTATCTCATAATTCTGATGCACATGACCACACACATGTAGAAAAGATAAATAATCACCAATATATGTATTCATGCTATATTAAGCCTGCATTCTGCACATCTCTCTTCTATGTATTTAAATGGATATTGTCCTATATTTGAGTGGTCAGAGGGTCAACGTGTGTTTGACAACAATATTGGCATCAGCATGGGATTTGGGAATTCTATTATCAGATTTTCAATGATATGGATGGCTGAAGAGTTAGGGGTTGGAGTAGATTGAAGGCTGTCTATTAAAGTGTAAGGATTTGCTATCTTCATATAAACTGAGCACTGGTTATAATATATGTATGGAAGATGATAATATGGACCAACTGATGAGTGCTGGTTTAGCACAAAATACATATATTGGTGATTATTTATCTTTTCTGCATGTGTGTGGTCATGTGTATCAGTAGTATGCGATAGTGTGGATAGTAAAGGGGGCTTGAAATTCTGAGTTCAAATCCCCTATATTTATACTTTGTTTTGTAATTATTTTACAATATTATAAATAAATAACTGAAACATACAGACTTATTATATACCTGTGTCTATATATGTAATATATAGGGTATATGAGGTATATGAGCACAGACTTTCACACAACCCACCACTCTCCACTTTATCTCATAACACTGATACACTTGAACACATATATGTTGAAAAGATAAATAATCACCAATATACCTATTTCATGCTAAACCAGCAATCATCAGTTGGTCCAGATTACCATCTCTACCCATATATGCTATAAGTGCTCAGATATATATTAAGATAGCCAATCCTCATACTTTAAAGGACAGGCTTCAATCTACTCCACACTCCAACTCTTCAACCATCCATCCAATTGAAAATCTGATGCTGGAATGCTCAAAGGCCACCCTGAGTCCGAGATTCTTGTCACACCCTTAATGACTTAAAATCATTCTGACTCCTCATCAACAGGACATAATCCATTTAATACATATACAAGGGATGGGCAGACATCTCTGCTATGTAATAACTGAAACACAGACTTATTATATACCTGTGTCTATATATGTAATATATAGGGTATATATATATATAGGGTATGAGCATTCCATCATCAGATTTTTCAATTGGATGGACGGTTGAAGAGTTGGAGTGTGGAGTAAATTGAAGCCTGTCCATTAAAGTATAAGGATTGGCTATCTTAATATATATCTGAGCACTTATAGCATATATGGGTAGAGATGTTAATCTGGACCAACTGATGATTGCTGTTTTAGCATGAAATACGGATATTGATGATTATTTATCTTTTCAACATATATGTGTTCAAGTGTATCAGTGTTATGAGATAAAGTGGAGAGTGGTGGGTTGTGTGAAAGTCTGTGCTCATATACCCTATGTATTACATATATAGACACAGGTATATATATAAGCTTGTGTGTTTCAGTTATTACATAGTAGAGATGTCTGCCCATCCCTTGTATATGTATTAAATGGATTTTGTCTTGTACATGAGGGGTCAGATTGACTTAGGTCAACATGGGTGTGACAAGAATCTCAGCCTCAGGGTGGCTTTTGAGCATTTCATCATCAGATTCTCAATTGGATGGTTGAAGAGTTGGAGTGTGGAGTAGATTGAAGCCTGTCCATTAAAGTATAAGGATTTTCTATCTTAATATATATATATCTGAGCACTTATAGCACATACGTGTAGAGATAGTAATCTGGACCAACTGATGATTGCTGTTTTAGCATGAAATACGTGTATTGGTGATTATTTATCTTTTCAACATGTATGTGTTCAAGGGTATCAGTGTTATGAGATAGTGTGAAGAGTGGTGGTTACGTGTGAAAGTCTGTGCTCATAAACCCTAAATATTATAAATAATATTTTTCTGTTTTCGAGTTCTTAAACAGATCTTACTTTAATAATTGTCTTATTTGTTTTGTTTTATATGTTTTGTTAGAACATGTTTAGATTTTAAAACACATTTACACAGATTGAAATATATAATGATTTTAGAGGATGATCTTTTTAACAATCAAGCTATGTATTAGAAAATCTTAATTCAGTATAAGTCGCTCTGCTATCAAAAATATCAATAACTGTTTCTGGTTGTTTCCTTACAATTGACCAAAAAGAATGGCATTGATTATTTTCCCATTATCAGAAGTGCTAATCTTTACTTCTTAAACTTTTGTATGTGATTGTTGTTGGAAATTTTATCTAGTCCAAACAAGCACATTACCCAATATATTGATCCAATAATATATCATGATTTGGAATAGTAAATAAATTGTGATTTTATCAAATTATGTGTATACAAACTACAATCTAGTGGAAATTTTAAAAGCAGTGTGAAAATTTATCAAACTCTCAGCATTTAAAAATACCACTTCCATCACGTTTATACTAACTGCACTAAACATAACTATCTACTTCCTTTTGATTTTCAAACTCCATGAATGGATTATTGAGCACTTAATATGTGAAATAAAATTCTATTTATTACAGTCGCTCTTTACATCAGCATAATTATTTTTTTCATTCCTTTTATAAATTAAATTTTTATTGTTATACAATTAAGTCAAAATTTATATGTGAACATTTGTACAACTCTCTAATTGACAATGAATTTGTTTTTTTAAAGACATGATATATTTATTTATTATTTATCTATTGCATAATGATTTTATGTAAATTATTTCACTCTTTTAGATATTACTTTATAATAACTGAAACACAGGCTTATTCTATACCTGTGTCTATATATGTAATATATAGGGTATATGAGCACAGACTTTCAGATGACCCATCATTCTCCACTCTATCTAATAACACTGATACACTCAAGCACATATATGCTGAAAAGATAAATAATCACCAATAGACGTATTTCATGCTAAACCAGCAATCATCAGTTGGTCCAGATTATCATCTCCTACACATATATACTATAAGTGCTCAGATATATATTAAGATAGACAATTCTCATACTTTAATGGACAGGCTCCAATTTTCTACACACTCCAACTCTTCAACTGTCCATCCAATTGAAAATCTGATGATGGAATGCTCGAAGGCCACCCTGAGGCCAAGATTCTTGTCACACCCATGTTGACCTAAGGTCAATCTGAACCCCACATGTACAGGACATACCCTATATATTACATATATAGACACAGGTATAGAATAAGCCTGTGTTTCAGTTATTACATTGTAGAGATGTCTGCCCATCCTTGCATATGTATTAAATGGATTATGTCCTGTACATGTGGGGTTCAGATTGACCTTAGGTCAACATGGGTGTGACAAGAATCTCGGCCTCAGGGTGGCCTTCAAGCATTCCATCATCAGATTTTCAATTGGATGGACAGTTGAAGAGTTGGAGTGTCCAGAAGATTGGAGCCTGCTCATTAAAGTATGAGAATTGTCTATCTTGATATATATCTGAGCACTTATAGTATATTTGTGTGGGAGATGATAATCTGGACCAATTGATGATTGCTGGTTTAGCATGAAATACGTATATTGGTGATTATTTATCTTTTCAGCATATATGTGCTTGAGTGTATCAGTGTTATTAGATAAAGTGGAGAGTGATGGGTCATCTGAAAGTCTGTGTGCATATACCCTATATATATTACTTTATGTAAATATGTTGATGCTAATAATCAATTTAAAATATAACATGCTCCCATGTTTTCAAAAGCAATATTGTTTATTATACACAATTCTGACATTACATATGAGCTTTGGTATTTAATATGTTTTAGATAGTGACAGTAATTAATCACACATTCGAATATATCTATATCTCAGTTAGTTTCTAGCTCAAAACATTTATGAGTTGATGAATTTTGATTTTGGTTTAGTGCCTCTAAATTTTGTAAACATAATTGAATCTTCATCCTGCAGTAGCCTCTTATCTATATACAATATAATATTAATATCATCTATATTCTTTATTACTTTTTATAATGTTTTTTTACAAACCACTATTGACAGTTTTGATTGCCCCAGCAATCTTCTTCATTACTGACAGTAGTGGATTGTAAAAAATAATAAAGAATATAGATTATATTAATATTAAAAATAAATCATAGATATAATAAAATATCTTTACTAACAACAAAATGATATATAACAATAGCTGTAGTACAGTCATATAATCATCACAAATAAAACATATAAAAGCTCTTTTTGGCAATTTTTAAATTTTTGCCCCTTAAAATTTGCCGAAAAGAACTATTGTTATATATCATTTTGTTGTTAGTAAAGATATTTTATTACATCTATGATTTATTTTTAATTTGAATAAGCAACATAAAGGATTTATTCCTTGTATTTTACATTTATATCAATATTATATGGTTTGGAATTCAATAAGAAAGATAAAGCTATAGACAATATATTTGCATTAAAATTCTACCAGCACTGCATAACTGTACAATTTAATAGTCCAAATTTAAAATATTGATCTGTGTTTCAATTTTAGGCTGGTAATTTAATGGTAAAATACATGTAAATGATATATAATGAATAGATTATTTATTATTTTCGAAAAATTCAAATGTATTAAAATAAAAATACCCACTAGTGAAGGCTATAAATGAGAAATTAGTCTAAAGTTAGAAGTAAGATACAACTAGATATGGATATAATTAGCAATTCTATCTATAGGCTTCATTGAATATTCAAGTTTATAGAAGATGTCAGCATAGGAGTAGAGTTTGTCCCTGAAAATCTAAAAATGCTAATAGCATCAATTTTAGAACATAAACATCTTTAAATAATCCATGCCATGAGCTTTGGATTAAAAAATGGATTGAAATTAGGATTATTAATTCTGCTGAAATTAATAAAAAAAGCTAAACAAATTTAAGAAATTTTCCATAGTCATTTATTTTAACAAATATTTTTTAATTTCTATTTTTTATATGCTAATAAACCAAATGTGAATTGTAAATTCATTAAACTTAATATTCCAAATGTTATTTTCTATGTTGATAATCTGATTAAACATTTGAAAGAAATGTTGAACTTTTAACACAAAGCAGATTAGATTTACTAATAAACTATTTCACCATCAAAACACAATGTTTTAAAACAGTAGAAACTTCTTCCAAACAATAGTACCACCTGGTGAAGACATAGTAATCAATGGATTCTAGAAGATTTGTGCATCAAAATCACTACTTAATGCCTACTCATCCAATATCCCCAGACTAATTTCTAGCTTATGACTTTCATCATTAAGGAGCCTTGGCAATGCGAGCATTGCTCCTAGATCTTTGGATTTATTGCAATCCCCCAGCATCCCACCTATTACCTTTTTAGTTAATTATCAAAATAAAAACACAATGTTTTTAATCCAAGCTAATTCACTTGTATAGATATACAGATCCTAAGATCTAGGTGCAGTGCTTTCAGATTCAAAGCTCCTCACTGAAGAAAATCACATGCTACAAACTAGTCTGGGCTTATTGATTGAATAGACACTAGATAAGGATTTTGATGCATAGATCTTATATCCATTGATTACTATGGCTGGCACAAAGTAGCACTACTGGGTGGATGTTGCTGCTGTTTTAATACATTGAGTAAACATAAGAAATAATGGTACATGTGAAGTTTTAGTCATTTAATATTAATTCTGGTCAAAGAATGCTGGTGACTATGGTTATTCAAAAACCAAAGAGACCATAATGTATAGATACTAAACTGGGTTTAGATTTGTATGATTATATAAGTGAATTAGTTTGAATTGAAAACATCATTGTGTTTTCATTTTGAGCTCTTAGTTTTAAAGTTAACTGAAAAAATTAAAGGTGGCTGCTGAAATGTTGGATTAGAAACAGATCTAAGCACAGTTCCCTCATATACAAGGCTCCTCACTTGTGAGTGCCACAAACTAGAAACTCATCTAAGGATATTGTATGAATAGGCATTAGATAGGGATTTTGATTTACAAACCTTCTAACATCTATTGATTACTACAGCTTGCACTGGTTGGCACTACTGCATGGAGAGAATTGCTACTGGTTACAATTATTTCATAAAATATGTTTCTTAGACACCATTTAATTTGTGAATTAATAGCATCAGTTATTTGTTTCATTCTTTGCAAGTATATAAAAGAAAACGGTGGATTTAAAACTAAAAGTTTCCATATCGACTTTCTACTGAATTTCATGACACATTACACATACCTAATAATTAATCAGGACTATGAAGTGAATATATATTGTACCCTTACTTCTTGATATATAAAATAGTTTAAAATACAACTAGCTCAGTTACATTATTATGCTTCATTAAAATTTGCATATCTATCTTTAATATACTTTTATATTATCATATCTTAATTAAATAATTATATATTAAAATTATGAGACTGTGAAGTAAAGTTACAAAGTAATAAGCAGATTTACACTGAGTCAATATCTCCCAAGATACTGTCTCAATGGCATAAGAATACTACCACTACCTTATCATCCTACCACTACATCTATAGCATTCTTATGACTTTTAAATGAAATCAATTGTCTTTAATAATACTAAATAATTCCTAACTTTTAACTTAAAATATAATTAAATAATCTCAGGTTCTTCTAAGTTTTAAAATAACAATAAATCATGTAAATAAGTGTGATGTGGGATTTTATATCAAACTTAAATACACCTAACTTATTTTAATAATAATAATAAATAATACTAATCTTAGAGTGTAATTTAATCTCATCTATTTCTATTATATAATCAATCATTAAATGAATAAACAATCATATGTATATCTTTTATTTCATATGGTATCTTCATTTTAAAATAGATCAAAATCTTATAATTAATAATCTATGGCAATAAACAATATTGTATTCTTATAATGTGTATTATAATTATCTTATGACCATTGTAATATTTATGTTCATGTCAATCAATTCTTATAAAATAATGTTAAGCAAATATGGTATTCAATTCTAAGTAATAATAACAAATTCATTTTGTGCAAATATTATGTTTATTTCAAATCATCTGATGTCAAAATGCTGAGGTGAAAAATTAATGAACTCGACACACTTTTAAAATAAATTAACAAATTTATTTACAATAACTTCAAATAAAATTTATTTACACTATTTACAGTTTAGAATTTATGACAACAAATAAATAAAAATAAGAAATACAAATATAAGAGGCTTACACTGTTATTAACTCATGTACTTAATAAGCAATTTTACATTCCTTCAAATGCTATATTAATAATATTACAGTGTGTTTTTCCAAAACTTAGATTTTTAAAATAAATAGTAATGTACTTTAATTACTACAAATAACAATATATGTCAAGACTATTTATGTAGCATGTGTACATAATGTAGCTCTACTTATTAAATAGCCACATTAATTAAATATTACATTTATAATGTATCATCATATATTTACTTTATTATTAGCATTGCTTAATAGCTTTATAAAATTAATGTATCTTTGTAGTGTATAACAAATAATTGACTGTAATTATACTTTACTTAATGTAATTCCTGTTATATGTTTTATCAAATATGCATTACATATCTGTACTGTTCAAATACTATTATTTAAACTATTTATCAATTCTAAATTCATAAAGCATTACCTTAGATAAATTCTATGATTCTTTTTTATGTAAAAATCACTACTTTACTTTATGTGTTATTTTAATCCTTTCTAAAATTTCTATCTATAAAAACATATTCTAAACTTATCTAAAATTTCCAGAAAACAAACATCAACTTCAAACAAAATATTCGTTATCCAAATTACCTATATTACATCGTTTATACTTAGTAAACTTTTCAATCTAAATATAAGCTTCTACCTAAAACGTAACTTAACTTATTTAATAAAACAAAATATAAAAATATATAGACCTTTAAAATCCTTTTCTTAATTGCAAAAAAAAAAAAAAAATAATTATTAAGATAAATAATAAACATCATTTTAATAATAAGCATAAATAAAATATCAAAATTATTTACGAAAGAATCATATAATTATTTCTAAGCTTCTTACGTAATGTTGTATCATGTTGACATTATAAATTAAAACTTATGCATATTTTAATAAAGTTCGTTGCCAATATAATGTATGTGTTTTCATAAAATATCTATTCATTCATTCTTCAACACATAATATTCAGTTGATCTAAAGAAAAAATATTAAATTCATTAAAAATCATTATACAATATTTTTACCATAATAATAATAATTCAATTTGCTATCCAGCCTTCTTTGAATTTCAGCTTCATAAAATAAAATCATTCACATTCACTCATAAACATTCATTAGAATATTCCGTGTTATATTAATTATAAAAATAAATTTATGTAATTAATTATTATATTATTTTTAAGTTACTATTTAATAAATGTACCTAACCTACTTTTTAATAGTTTAATAATATTTTAAATTTTATGTTAAATAAATAAAATAAAAAAATTATATTACGTATTCCATCGACGACTTTTGTTCTATAATTCTAAAATATCCTAAAAAGTCATAACACTATTTCCTGTTCGTTGTATCACGTGTTTTTAAGTTTATAATAAAATGATAACGTTTTTTTTAAAAAAAAAAATAAGTTCCCACAAAAAAAAATAAAATTAAAATATTTATAATTTTTCTGGATCCAGTTCTTATAAAATATTATTTTTAAAGTTATTATTTTTAAACTAATTTATATTATATATTATTTTCATTAAATTACTTTAATCAACTTGGCTTGTTGGTTTAGTTTGATTGATTTGGACATCATGTATTACTTGTGCATTTATAAATAAATATTCGGTAAGAATTAATTTTTCCATCTATAACGTCCAGCGTTTTAGATTACTACAATATAATACTCTTATTATATTACATTTTAAATAATCATCTTTATAATCTATTTGCCTTTTCAAATGTCAATATTTAATCTTTTACACAAAGACTTAAAAGGCAAGTATTTATAAAACTTACTACTGTTTCTTATATCTTTACTTAAGATATTCTTTAATTCTATAATTTGTCAAAAATACTTTTTTTAGAAGTATTTTTATTTCTTTAAAATATCTATTAATAAAGAAATAGTAATTTAACTTTAAAACTATTTATAGTCCAAAATACTACTTTTCTCCATCTTATAGTTTTCTGTACTATCATTGTTATTTTCTAGATAAAGTTTCTGATATATTTCTCCGATAGTGATGTTTCATTGATTATTTGTAGTAAATTAAGTTTGATATTGAGAAGAAGATAGGGAATTATTAAGTTTCTACTGATACTTATATTTTAAAAATTATAAAATTATATACAATAACACTCTTATGATTTTAAAGATTTTTAAGAGCGTTTATAAATTTATTGGCTATTTTCTTAATAGAAATCGACTTAGAAATTTCATTACAAGACCCTCTTCAATTGAACCAGCTTATATACTGAGAAACTCCTTATCTGATTGGTATTTAAAAATAAATTTCTAGTATTTACTATTTATCAACTACTATTAAAATAAAATAATGACTTATTTAATATTTAATATTATTAATTTTTTTAAAATAATTTATCGTTTATTCAAATCTATTAAAATTTTTTAAAATATTCTTTCTCACTTGATTTAAATCTTAACCTTATAAGATATTTAAAATAAATTAAATTTTTAAATAGTTATATTTTTAAGTAATATTTTTAAAATAGATTTAATATTTTACATTAATATCTTTATTTTTATCTCGTGATAACTCAGTATTATTTATAAATTTATAAATGATTTTTTTAAAATAATTAGAACTTTATTAGACAACTTCCAAGTGTGTATAACATCTGTTCTTTATAAAAAAAGCTTGTGTCGTCTAAAATAAACTAAAATTGAATTTTTTAAATAAATATTTTTTAAAATAAATAAGAATTATAAAGATTTTAAAATAATTATTTGATATGATTAAAATAAATATTAATCTCAATTTAAATACTTATAATTTAAAATATTTTTATTCACTTTTAAATATATTTAAATTAAATAAATATCTTTGTCTAATTTTAACTTGTCTTTTAAATACTTTAGCTTTAAAATTTATTATTAAATTTATTAATGAGTATTATAATATAATCATCATCATCTTAAATATCTTCTCAATATAAACAATTCATATAAATACTATAGATTGTTTAATTAAATATGGTAACATTAAAAGAAAGTAAATACTTTTAAATATCTAAATTAAAATTTTCTATAAATAAAAAAAATGGGACAAAAGGGCACAATATATATATATATAATTAAGAGCATGCTAATTAGCTCTAAACAAGCTTTTTTTTTATTTATGATAAATGCTACTACAAGAGAAGGCATTCAAATCATTTTTTATCTTGGATTGTCCCCATCCCCAGACCGGTTTTGACCTATGGGTCTCTTCAGTGAGAAGCTGGGACATTAGATTCAAAAAACCAACTCAAGCAAAGCATTTATCTAAAAGTTAATTAAATTAAATGGCTAAGCCTACTAATATATGGAGTATCTGAATGAAGTTCAGGCCCATATGATTTTTTCAGTTGGAGAGCTGACTTTAAAGACATGTAGATGTCTAAAAGTTTCAGATCTTTTTCTAACAATTAACTTTTAGATAAATGCTTTGCTTGAGTTGGTTTTTTGAATCTAATGTCCCAACTCCTCACTGAAGAGACCCATAGGTTAAAACTGGTCTGGGTATGGGGACAATCCAATATAAAAATGATTTGAATGCCTTCTCTTGTAGTATCATTTATCATAAATAAAAAAAAAGCTTGTTTAGAGCTAATTAGCATGCTCTTAATTTTACATATTTGTAAATGCAAGCTATATATAAGTCATGTGACATCTGACTTTTTATTATATATATATATATATAAACAGAATTGATTCAAAAAATCATGCCTTTGCTAATTTTGTTGACTTTGTACTGATACCATGTGAAAAAAAAAAGATTTCCATAGGTAAAAACCAAATATTTAAGATAATTTTAATAATAATTCTCAGTCTTATAAACTCCTCCAGAATTCCAAGTAATACATTATTCGTCTATCAGTGTGTGAAGATGTTTAAGGTTATCTTCATTTTTACATCTTTTAGCAAAAATTAGCTAAATCCCTGTTTATTAATCAATAATTGGATTTGTCTTGATTATACATAAGCAAGCTATGTGAAATAAAATCTCTCATATTGATTGTTATTTCTCACCTTCTTGAGAAATAATTCTACAGTATACCCAGATTGGAACACTGTCATTATAGAGATTATATAAAAAAAATATTGTAAAATATTATTTCAAATTATACCTTCTACACTTTTAATATAATTTATTATTGAAATGTTAATTGAAGATTGAGGTTTCTAGTCAAATAAAAAAAATCTTCATCTTACTTTAGAGCCTATAGTGCTATAATATTTCCATCTCCAGACCAATTTCTGGCTATTTCCTTCATCAGTGATAAATTATGATTCAAACTTTGAAAAATGAATTTATGCATCTAATAACACTTTACTTCTTTATACTTCTAGATAATAGTATGAAATTTAATAGAACCCAATGTTTTGAATAGTTCCTTAAATCTGATATTAATTATTATATTAACCTGCCAATTTCATGTTCATTACATCCTAATAATCTCCAGCACTTTCTGATAATGTTCCCTAGTTACCGCAAAATCTTTTTTCCATATAATTAAATCCATATAAGTATGTATACAATTTATAAAATGTTCCAAATCTTTGAATTTATTGATATTCAAGGTATAAGCTTGAATGGAATAAAGAAACAAAGGCTGTTTTCTGAATGTATAAATTCTTAGTTGGTCCTTTCAATTCTAATTTTCATTATGAAAACAAAGTTAGAAACTAGTACAGGATGTTGATATTGTGAAGATATTTGCTTTGGAAGTATATACGTAGGCATATGAGAAAGTCATATGATATTGTTATTAGTCCACATGATAAAAAAATATGACGACCATAATTACGCTGATGAGCAGTTTTTGATCTTGAGTTAATCGAAAAGACTAGAATGTCAATATATATATATATATAAGGTCATTGGTATATTGTGTTGCATATTTATGAATGAGTAAACGTTGAAGCCTTATTTATTCTTATATAATGCTAGAAAATATAAGAAAATCATATAACACAAGTTTATTTATATAGATTAAAATATGTTTTCTTATTATTTATGACCTGAAATAATATTACATATAAAAATTTGTTTCATTTGAAAAAGAGCTATATTACTTCAATCTCTTAATTGATATTATTAAGCAGTTTATAAAGTGTTAATCTGGTGACGTTACAAAGCCTAAAGTGTTTTTCACTTTTAAATTAAAATAGTATTTTAAAATTTGATTTCAAAAAGTAAATCGCTTATATACAGAAATCTCTGCAATAAAATGTACAAATTAATGACTACTTAGTGATGACGTCATTTGAAGGTATAAACCGATTTTATATATTGTTAAAAAAAAAAAGAGTCTTGAACATTAAAAAATAATCGTAGTAATAAAAATTAATACAAAGAGAAAGGAACAAAATAGGTGTTGTAAATATTAAAATTGTTTTTGAATAATTTGTTGTTGTTTTTTTTTTTTTAAAAAAAAAAGACTTTCTATTGCTGGATTTATTTGATCGCAGCTGGTATTTAAGATTTTTTTTTCTGAAGGATAAGAAACGTTATAATGTTTTTGATTTCTGCAACGTAGTCAAATAACCAAGCGTTGTTAGCCGTTAGGTCATCGCAACCGCCTTGCAAGCAAGTAGTTGACTGCAGACGGTTGTGGGTTCGCGTTCCGGCCGATGCTATGACATATGAAAAAAAAAAAAAGCATTATGTCTGCAGCCACTATTTTGCGGTCATTACATTTAAATGGTATTAGTTTAATAATTCTTCCATCTTGTATAGTTAAGCACTTCGGAAAAGGCTGGAATAAAGTTTAATCGATTACCTTTGGTGTTTGAATGCCAGATGATTTTTCAAAAATATAAACATTTGATTATTTATTTACTTATTCTCTACTTTTCTAACTTACAGCAGCAAGATATAAAATCAACAAACTTTAAACAACTGTGCAACAACTTATTTAGATAACAAGGCAAGAGAAACTACTATTTATAATGCCATTTATAATAATCTGATCATACTGTCATTTAATATTTATTGGATGTTAATCATTGCTTATGTTGGGTTTTTAAAATTGAAAAACAGATGTCACTAGTGTCAATTAGTGTTTTACCCTCAAAGGCATATAACATTTTTTGTCAGTAGCATTGGAAGATGTTTCAATAGACCAAAATATTTCATCAGCTTAAAACTTGACTGAAATCAAGACTCCCATTTAGACGTTCAACTAAAAATCAATAAATCTAAGAATTTTGGTATAAAACATGTAATTCTTTTAATATTCCAAATAAATTTATTTTTTCAGATTCAATAATAAAACCAAGAGGATTTCATCTTCCTGGACACAACACAAGTCTCATCAATAGATTCTGAACACTCCATGGTTATTGCACTCATGGGCTTCATAATTGTAATTTATTAGTCACTGATTTTTTTAATATTGGCAAATAAAAACTATGAACCACATTATTAGTGAGTCTTGGATATATAGCTTCAAAATTGAAGAATTTAATAAAGCCACTACTGAAACTACAACCTGATTGGAATCTCTACAGTTTTCTGTATGATATCTTGTTTATATTTAAGCTATCTAAATCTATACCCTAAACAAACAAATAAATAAGTAGCATCATATAATTTACCTGTTTAAAAAAAATAGCACATTAAAAGACATCTGTTTAACTCATATTTCTTTTGAATCTCTAACTTTAGTTATTTAGAATGAAGTAGAACAGCTACATGAAAAAAAGTTTGAACTTTTCATAAATATTAGCTAAAAAAAAAATTGTGAGTTATCTTGCAAATTTGAATCCTAGATCATAAGTGCATTGTAATAATTCTGTGTATCATTATAATTTTGAAGCTTCATTTTTAAATAGTTGATTAAGATGATGAAATTTTGGTTGAATTATTCCATTTCTAGATGATTACCAGTATACTATTGTAATTTTCAGAAACATTCTGGCAGTTTCATTTTATATGATTTGAGAATGATTTACACTGTCTAGACAACTTGAGAATTAAAGAGAAATATTGCCCATTATCAATATATCTATGTGTCAAACCTATTACTCTGTATGTTTTAGTGCAGTGAATGAGTGTTAGACTGGAATATATGGTCCTTGGGATGACCTGGAACTTCCATTATTAGAACTTCCTATGCACTCCTGAGCAATAAAGTCATATAATTATTTAATTATTTTACCAAATCTACTGTCCATTCCATTGATTTTAAATAGTTATTTTAATATTCTATCAAATTTATCATTATGTGAATGATCCTAAAATTTAGATATCAAACCAAATGTCTATTCTGAGCATATTTATAAAATGATGTATTTTTACTAAGGAAGAATTTTCTATACTAACATCAGGTAATCACTTGTTACTCAATTTTGCTATAGATGGCTTTCTTCTGTCTTAATATATATTGTATAAAAAAAGGAATTTAATAATTTCATGATAATATTAATAAATGTCAAATAAGATTTGTCTTAAAAATATAACAGTAAACCATGAAATTACTAGAAATCAATGATGATCGATGATCTAACAGTACTAAAGAGAGTAAATAAAAATAGATTAATTACAAAAATAAAAAGGTAAGATGAATTGTTTTAGATACAAGTATATTGAAAAAGAATATAAAGAGTAAGAGATAAAAATCAAAGAAAACTTGTTTGATTATGCAAATAAATGATACCAGCTTTGTAAATTTGAAGAATAAAGCAACAATCAATAAAGTCTCAAGAGAGTGACATTTGATTGTTTAGTGGTTAATATCTTTTTTGCCAAATAACTAATATTTATATATGAGTGTGTATGTATGTAATTCCATAGAATGAAATCATTATCCCCACTTGTGCTCTTAAATTGATATTAAATTGGCACACACTTTTCTATTAATAAGTGCTTCAAAATCACAATAGGTCCACCTATGTCCAGAATCCAATCTTCAAATAAACCAACACATATTGATCATGCCCAAATCAGGGCCTAATCTCATTATGAGCCTGAGTTTTTGACTGACAAATTAAAAATCACGCTCTGATTTGGGCATGGTCAATGAAATTTGTTTATCTGAAAATGGGTTTTTGGGTGTGGGTGAACCACTTATTCTTTTGAAGCATTTACTGTATGGAGAGTATGTGTGTCGATTTATTATTAATTTAATAGCACATAGGGAAGAAATTTTCTTTTATGGAATTACATATATAAAAATTGTTATATTATTATTTATTATATATATATATATACATTGTGCCTTTAAGGTATATAGCATCTTTTTATAGTCAAAATATACATTATAAAAAAGATTTTTTTTTACTCACTTAAGATTCCTGATTAATGAAATAACTGATTAATATCTTTATGACTTCCACTTAATTCAATCTCCACGTTATTTAATCTACACCTTACTACACAATAAGAGCACATTTCAATAGATATAAAATTAAGAATAAGAAATAGTTACAACCTAATGCAATATGCATCTTCTAAGAGAAAATATTTATTTAATAATGTGATTTTAAAAGACATTTACACCTCCAGCAGAAATGACTTTTTCATAACAGAAGCCAAAACAACATTTTAAGCTTTAAAATAAAAGTAGAAATTCAAAATTATCATCCAAGATATACATTACGTGCACTTAATGAAAATAACAAACAGACAATGTATATGTATATGTGTAAATGTAACCATGTGTGCATGTATGCCTGTAAATAATATTTTTAATTTTTTAAGTAAGATGATCATTTATTAAATTCCTTCCTACAACAATAAATCCCATGAGAAAATTAAAACAAAGAACTGTGAGCTTTGAGACATGACCTGGCAATTAAACCAATTGAAAAAAACAACTAGAATTTCTTGAAAAAAAAGTTTTTTCTCATTCTTTTATATAAAAAAAATAACTATTTTATATATACAAAAAAAACTTTCTACCTCCAAAGGAAATTTTATTAAAATAAAACTGTTATATAACAGAGAATGCTAAAAGATTTAAAATGTAAAAATGTGAGAAAAACTTAGAGATGAAGTGCTGAAAGAATAACTCATGTCTATCTCCAACAGTGAAGTCTAAATGTAAATCATGATATACATTAACTTAATATTTAAAATGAGTTTATTTCCTATAATGAAATTTTCAAGTACACATAATCAAATCCAATCAGCATTTTATATATGGGCATATATATTTTAAAATCATGTCAAAACTCCATATATGGAATGATGATGAAATTATTCTGGAAACAACTATAAGATCAGCATAAATAAACAGGAAATACTTTATGCCAAAGGGAAATTTAAACATCAAAAAATAATTGCTCAAATATTTAGCACTAAATTCAAAGGATGTATGCAATAGGATTAGACATATGCAGTAATAAAATGTAAGTAAATTTATTTGATGTTTGTACAGATCTTGATGCTTTAGGATTACCTCATACTCTAATAGAATATATATATATATATATATATATATATATATATATATATTATATATTCTAAGGTAATATATATATATATATATATATATATATTACCTTAGAAATATACATGATCATAAAAGCAAATACATCTTTCTGAAGAATACATTAAATAATTAAATAGTTCATGCACTTATAGCTATTACCAAAGCCGATAATTATAGGATGGTGGATTAAGGAAGGCCAATCACTAATGATTAATAAAACCACAGAAAAACAATTATATAAAATTCTACTAATGAATAACTGTCTACAACTATTCGATTTTAAATCTTTCAGTTATTCAGAGTAAATTAAAATATACTGGTTCAAAATACTTAAGCAAGCCTCGATGATGTGTTTTATCACTTCAGCATCCTGAACTTCCTTCCAATACTTTTTTTAAACATAGTTAATGGCTAATATATATGTGTGTGTGTCTGTGTGTGTGTGCGTGTGTGTTATACCTAAGAATGAATGTGAATTGAAAGAAAAGATTAGATATTTAGTTGAATTATTATTAGATAATTTTTACATTTTAATCAACTTATTTAGGTTGCCTATTCTTTAAACTTTACTACGTCATATATTACATAAATTTCTTATATTGGATAAAAGAGAATAATTGTAGGTTTTCTTCAATTCCAAATTTGTTATTTGTCTAATACCATAAGTGGTTTAATACATTATACTGACACAACACTTGATATTTATCTCTTAATATTCAACCAGGATTATTTATGAAGTATGTTATAACTAAATGTAAATAAATTGTTTTGTTATTATTAATTAAACTAATTTTCTCTGCTCCTTTTATTAAATAAGGTATCTGGATAAACAATGATTTGTAAGTGTGTAATTTAGGTAATTTTACATTTTATTTAGTTAGAATTAAATAAAAATTCGGGTATTAATTTTTAAAGTTTTCTCCATATAAATATCAGAACTAGCATCTATATAATTTCCTATAGCTTTTTAGACTAGTAACTGGTGTAAATTATATGAGGTGAGGAATCCATTTAATGGAAAAATGATAAACTTAACATATGTAATAATAATGTAATCTCAATTTTATATTTAGAAGAGTCTCTGTCTAAAGACACCCTATATAATTCTTAATCACAATCATACTGTTACAATATATATATATATATATATATAATATATAAATTATATATATATATTTATATATATATATATATAAATTTTTTATTGCATGTAGATAATTGTCTACTATTACAATAACAAATATTGTTAAAATTAATTAGCATAACATTTGACAATTGTCTTATTCTAGTAGAATATATTTCTACATATTATGTGTGGTATATGCATATTATATAGTTTATAATATATATATATATATATATTAAATGTTTGTATTTTTAAATCATATAATTTGAATACTGTGTTAAATAGATTTGTTTGAATTATATATATATATTCAACAATTGGAGAGGGATTATCCATCCATCTCTCATCTCAACTCTGCCATATGGCAATTAAGCATCGTGAAGAAAATTACAGTTCTTTCTATCATTATGCATACATTTTAGAACTATCTCACTTTTCAAATGAATTAAATGCAAACATATAAATTAACATCTAATATATATATATATATATATATATATATATATATATATATATATAATTTATATATATATATATATATATATAATCTTTTATTTACAGAGGCAGCCTTAACAACTGATTGTAAATTTGATCAGTTATGCTATCTTTGGTAGTCATTATATGACCTATATGTCTATGTTTGAAACTTTTATTCCACTATTTATTCCTGAAACATGTGAACAAAAATACCTGAAAAATACAAATAGCACCACAAAAACTGCATTTTATGCTGAACCAGCACTCATCAGCTGTTAAGATTACAATCTCTTATAATAACCTAACAATTTCTTCTATTCACACTACTTCTATGTTATCTAGTGTAAAAATTGATTCTTAAAGGGTAAAGCTTAATAAATTTTATTCAGTTCTCTCCTGTCCAATTATTGTGCTACTTCTTTCTCGCTTATTACTTTCATTATTGATGAACTTTTTGGAATGTTTAACAGTGTCCTTGTCCCTTGTCCCTTTGGTATTTAATACATTTTCCTTCCAGAAGCCATTTGATACTTTCTGCTGTGCTATCAAACTACTAGCCCAATGCTGTAAACTAAACATAAATTTTATTTTTTTAATTGCTACATTGAAAATTGTAGAAATAATTCCAGAGTTTGTTCTATGTGTGTATATATATATATATATATATATATATATATATATATATATATATATATATATATATATATATATATATATATATATATTAAACTTAATGCAAATAGAAGGACTTACGAACTCAGGCTTTGAAACTTTCCACAGCTATCCACTCTATTTTATACACCTAATACACATAACAACTTACATGGGAAAAAGATAAATGATCTCCAATATATGCATTTTCGGCTGAACCAGCACTCTTCAGTTGGTCCCAGTCACCAATCTCCCACACATATATACAATCAGTGCTCAGTTTATACTAAGAGAAAAAATCTTCAAATTTTAATAAGTTTAATGAGTGTTGGTTCAGCATGAAATACGTATATTGAAGATCATTTATATTTTTCACATGTATGTGGTCATGTATATCAGTTGTATAAGATGGAATAAATAGCTGTAGAGACCTCGAAAGTCTGAGTTCATGTCCTTCATAATATATATATATAATTGTTTTTCATTTAAAATTCATAATCATCCCAGTTAGGATTTAAATTTAGATGTTTAAACATTTAACTTTAGCTGTAAACTTTGGTAATCATTTTTCCAATGGCTCTTAATCATTTCTTACTTAAATAAAGTTGATTTAAAATCTGATTTAATGATGAAATTCAGTTATTAAATCGATCGTAATAAATTTCTTTCCAATCGTAAATTTGATTTAAATCATTGAAAAAAATAATTTCAATCAAAAATAGAAGTAAAAATTTTATTATGAGATAAGAAAAAGAACTAAAAAAAACTTTAAAAGATAATAGGCTAGACTGAGAGAGAGAGAGAAAGAAAGAAAGCATGCAAATGAAAATTTTAACTGACAGTTAAATATAAACGGTAAAAATTGTTTACAATTGAAAAATATTTTCATTCGATTAAAATAATTGGAAAAAAACAACAAATTTATTACTTTATTTGTAACTTTGCATGAATTGGAAGAAAATCTTTTGATTGATTAAAGAATCGATTTTTTTTTCTTAAAGTTATATACTGAAAATATAAATTACCAAGAATTTGTTCCTAATATTATTGGTTAAGCACTAATTCTTTTGTTGTTGTTGGTTGTTTTTTTTAACGTTTTTATTCTTTCTTCCTATTTTTTATTTATTTATTTTTTTACAAATGTTTTATGCATGTTTTTAAATATTATGAAAAACAAAAATGGAATAGGTATAAGTGTAATTTAAATTAACTTGCTTGTAGTTAAACACCTGTAGAGGTCCCTACTATAGCATTTTACACGCATATTCTCGAGGTTACCGCCTCAGTAAATATTACTTACTGATTAATAAAAACAAATTAACATATTTGAAGATCATTTAGATAAAGCACTGATAGTCATTCAGCTTGCTTTTGTTGTTCTGTGGCTACCTGTAATATTATTTTGTCAGTTTGTGCTCATTTGGAACTAAAAAGTGGAATTAAAATTATATTAATTTACTAATTCAAAAAAAAATATAAAAGGTCAGGTATTTCACAGATCAATATTTTTTTTCAAAAAAGCCAAACTCTGCCCCAAACTGTCAATTAGTAGATTTTATCGGAGAACAAATTCAAGATTATTTATAAACTTTACTTCTATAGTTATTAGCAATTATGTTTCATAATTTATTTAAATATTTATAATTATTTTGGAATATATGTATAGCAATTATTGAAAAACTATATTTTCATGATTCCACTTGTTTTTTTTTAATCTACTTCATTTTTAAAATTACTAATTAAGAAATTAGAAGCTTAACAATAAAAAAAACTAAAATTGAAAAACTGTTACATATCATAGTACAGAATATATATATTTTTATTAGTCATTCATTACATTAGAGATTATCCAATAATTAATAATATTTCTGTAATCTAATTTTTACTATATCACTCTCACACAAGATAGGAACTGGTTTCTCTGATTTTACCACATTGTTGAGGGATGTAAAAACATGTGACCAAAGATGTGTGAAAAATACATACGATCCCAAGATGCACATTTCATGTTGAACCTGTACTCGTCAGTTGGCCCAGACCATAATCTCTTACACATATCTTTATCAATGTTCATTACATATGATGAGTATTGGTCCCTATTTAGTCTAATGACAACTAATAAATATTAACATACTTTCATTAAGTGGTTTGTGTTAAAGTTGTGAGGGCAACAAATTTAACAATTATCAATTAAACTGTAGTAACTTGCTCTCTATATATACTGAACAATGATAAAGATATGCATAAGAGATTGTGGCATGGGTCAACTAATGAGTGTTGGTTCAGCATGAAATGTGTACATTGTAGATCATACATCTTTTTCACATGTCTTTAGTCCTATGTTTATGATACATCCCTCCACAAGGTGTTAAAAGCAGATTTAAACCAGTCTCTAACTTGCATGAAAATGGTGTTGTGAAAATTACACTACAGAAATATTATTCATGATTGGATAATCTCTAACCTAGTGAATGACTAATAAAAATTATTACTATATTTTTACTAAGTGGTTTGGGTAAAGATTGTGAGGGCAGAAAATTTGACACTTAAGAATTATACTGCAGTCATTTGCTATATATATATATATATATATATATTGAACAATGATAAAAATATGTGTAAGATAAGGTCTAGAGCAACTGATGAGTGCTGGTTCAGCATTAAATGTGCATTTGGAATTATCCATCATTTTCACTTATCTTTGGTACTATGTTTATGATTGCACCTATCAACATAATGTTAAATCATATAGAAACCACTCCCTATCTTGTGTGAAGGTAGTGTGGTGAAAATTTACTATTAGAAATATTATTCATTACTATAGTACACAACTTTTGCAATATTTTAATAATTACAAGTGCAATTTTAAATTTTTTAACAAATCCCATAGATTTATGATGACTTTATAATTATTTGTTTTTGTTTAGCAAATGAAATTTAATTAACTAAAAATATCATTATTTTTTTTCATAGTGTTACATTAACCAGATAATAAAAAAAAGTCTTTATTCCCATTACATATTTCACTTTATAAGATTTTTTTCTATGCTTGCAAATTATTTTTTAGAATGTTTTTCATTTGTAAATTTGTTTCTAACAAATCAAGCCCAATTTACTGAATTCTAATACAGAATAAAAATTTAAATAGTAAAGTCAGATATTGAATGTTTACAAAAATCTCTACCATGAAGAACATAGGAAATATCCACCTGTTAAAAAATAGAGAAAAATTGTTTTTCTAACCACATGGTTTGTAAATATGAATAAAATGTAATAATGCTTTTCAAACTCCATAAAAATATATTGGTTTTATATTGAGTGCTACTTAATGCACAATCTACCTGGTTGATTGGACTACATTTTATATGACATTGAGTGAAGGAATAACCTAATATATAAAAATAAAATATCTCTATTTCTCTAACTCATGAATATATGCAAAGTACATTATTTGGAGTCTGATGCTGGTAGACCTTTGGTTTTCCTTTGCACTTTCTATCACTACCTGTAGTTCTATTTTACCAGGTTGGTATTCATTTTGATGTCAGAAACCAAAACCAAAATACATTGAATTATTAGTCCAAAAAAAATCTGAAGAGATCAATAGTCTACAACTAAAATAAATCAAGAGGTCCAAATCCCATCTACCACAACAGTAATTGGTAGCATCTTTGTGAGAATCATTATAAAGCCTCTTTTTTCATTATTAATAATGAGTATATATATATATATATATATATATATACTCATTATTATATATATATATAAATATATATATATATATATAAAGTCATATATAGCATAACATTGCTTTTATAAGCTTGTATTTACAAATATGTAATATAAAGAACATACCAATAGCTCAAACAAAGTGCGATAAGAGAAAATATTTTAAATTTCTATTTGGAACATTCCTATGCCCAGATCAATTTATTTTGAGCTTATGGTTTACTTCAGTGAGGAGCTAGAACATTCAGACACTAATATGGTATAAATGAATTTAGTTCAACCCCATATAGCTATTTAAGTTAGACATCTGGAGTTAAAGACATTTTCATGTCCGAAAATTTCAGAGTTTTTACTTAAATATTATATATTAAATAAGTGCGGCTTTTGAGTTGATATTTTAGATCTAGTGTCTGAATGTTCTAGATTCTCACTGATGTGAGCTACTAGCTCAAAACCAATTGGTCTGGGGATAATAACATTCCAGAAAAAGATTTTAAATATTTTCTCTCACCTCACTTGTCAATTAAAAGCTTGTTTGAGCTATTCGTACACTCTCTATATTACATATTTGTAAAAACAAGCTTATAAAAGCAATGTCATGCTATATATGACTTGTTTTATTAATTACTATAATTTTATCTTTAAGACCTTGGCAATGATATGGCTTTTAATATATGGTAGATCCGAATTTAGTTCAGTCCCATATAGCTATTTCAGTTAGACAGCTGGAATTAAAAACATTTTCATGTCTGAACATTTCAGATTTCTATTTAAATATTATGTATTAAATAAGTGCTGTTTTTGAGTTGATAGTTTACATCTAGTGACTGAATGTTCTAGATCCTCACTGAGGTGAGCCATAAGCTCAAACTAATTGGTCTGGGGATAGGAACATTCCAGATAGATGTTGTAAATATTTTCTCTTACCACACTTATTAATTAAGAGCTTGTTCAAGCTATTGGTAATATATATATATATATATATATATATATATATATATATCATTTTATGTATCATTTTACGGTTTGCTATTATTGAGATATAGAACTTTAAACAGAGGGCGTTACTGGATATTTGTAATTGTATAATGGTTTGTATATATATATATATATATATTACTTTAAATATTTATATATCAATAGATAGACAAAGTCCACTATGTGAGAAAGATTATAAAATTATTACTACACCAGGGTCTCATTTTATGTGGTAGATAGGTTTTGCAGAAAACCTGTATTAAATAAATCGCACAGAAATAAACTTAACTCACCTTGAAAAATGGGGGATACATTCTGTAAATTTTAGAAACCACATAAAATCAAAGCAACAAATAAAATTACTTTAAAAATTGCATTTAAAAAAATAAGGAAATAAAATATGACTAATAAAAAATTTTAAATATTTGAAAAAAATTAATACAAGACAAACTTTTTTTATTAACTACAGCATTTAATTTTACATTTTTTCATACATATTTTAATTATTATTGCTATTTGACAATATGCATTCGTTTGTGAACTGGTAAGAAATTAGATTCATCACAAGAGAAAGTACAACTAGTGCCACTTTCAGTCTTGTGCTGTTTTAATGGTTTTCTGTTGACAATGTAATCAGTGATAAAACTTTGAGAAGATGATTTTACTAATTGTTCATAAAGCTTGTGATATCCAGACATATAACTATTTAGCTCCAGTCGGAATTAAGAGATTGTTCATTGCAGGAAACTCTCTCTCTGATTTCAGCATTTTCTGACATTTTTTTTGTCTCACACATTAATGTAAAATCTATGATTAATGGATTTTTACTTATCATAAAATAATAAATTTGTCTTTTTTTGTTTATTACTGAAATAAATTTTAAATGTTCACATTTTCTTTCTATATTAAAAAAGTGAGATCGCAATCAAAACAAAAAGATTATACATTACCATTAGAAAGATTATTTTCAGTTTACAAAATCAATAAAATCTTCATTATCTATTTTAAAAATCTAAAAGAATATTAATTTCTGTTATATTTAACAAAATACATTTTAAAATTTTTAAATTTTTGAATATTTATTGCGATATTTTTATATATAAGTATAATCTATTATTATTATTTACTCATTAGTATAAGTAGGTTATTTACATAGAAGCTAAGATTCTAAATACAGCTTCAGGCCATATCCATGTTAGCTGCTAATATAACATTATATTTTTGAAAAAAAAAGTATTTCAAGTCAAAATAAGTTATTAATAATTTAAATTTCTTGAAGACTAATAAATATAGTGAAATATAAACTTCTTTGTTGCACAAAAGAAAACCCACATAAAAAGATATTAAGAAGAAACATGAATCACATAACTTAAAAATTGCATTAAAATAATCTGCAAAAAATGAGGCCCAGGTATACTTTACAGATTTACAGCTTAACACTGCTTTCAACCAGTCAGTCTTATTCATAGCACTAGGATTGGTATGTAGATGAAAGAACTTATATATTAATTAGCATGTAAGATTATGAATTTACATATATGACTTGCATAATAATGCAATGCATTAATCTTTTTTATTTATCATGTGTGTGTGTGTTGTTTGCAAAAAGTCATGCAACTTATGCATTTTCTCTTTCATTCAGTGCTAACTCTAAATCTTTAAAGTAATTATAATTTTAGAATCTTTCCTGCATATTGGATCTTTTCTTTCTAGTGATTTAACAAGCAAATAAGAAAAGAAATAAAAGTTAGATTGCATTAAATATTTATGATTATTTTTATAAAATGCTTGTAAAATAATTATTTAAAACAAAAGCATATATGATTATATTTACTTTGTTATAAATATAAATTAAAAAATATAAATTAACGGAATGACATAATAGTGAAGAGAAAACTACAGTCAATAATAGCTTGCTATATACTGTCAAACTGTGGTGTTAAATTTTTTTAATATTTTAATAATGTTAAATACAATTTTAAATTGTAGAACAGAACTTCATAGATTTATGATGACTTAACTTTAATTTGTTTTACAAATAAAATTCAATCAACAAAAATGTCATTATTTTCCCCAACTGGCTTTGTGGTTATAAATAAATAAATAAAGTAATTGTTCTTATTATATATTTCACTTTATAAGTTTTTTTTTTTCAATATTTTCAAAGTTTAGCTATAATATTTGGATTGTTTTTTAAATATAAATTTATATTTTTAATTTATAAAGCCCAATTTACTGAATTTTAATATAGAATAAAGATTTAAATATTAAGATTATTTGTCGAACATTTACAAAAATCATCACTAGGCAAAATAATGGAAATATCAACCTGTTGAAGGATTTAAAACTATATATGATTATAATATATATATATATAAAATGTCCATTAATTAAAACAAAATTGTCATTATAATAAAAATTTATTATTTTTATTATAATTATATAAATATTTCAAAAAAATTATTTATTTATCAAAACAATATCTATTATTTAATAAGAAATATATTGATGCCAAATAAATTGGGTGCAGAAACAAAAATCAATAAAAAAATTTACATTTGTCTTTAAATTTATATTTAAATTTATAATGATCAACATTTTTTTAAATAACCACTAAGCATCACATGATCATCATATCTTATACTAGCACATAATTGTTATTAAACAAGGCAAAACTCTCTCCATGCAGTAGTGCCACCCTGTGCCATCCATTGGTTACTCTGGTTGGCACAGGTGGTACTACTGTATGGAGAGAGTTTTGCCTTGTTTAATTTTTTAAAATACTTATTTTTATCTAATATGATATTTTATGCAGGCACTATCTTTTGTTTTTTATTTAATACATATTTTATTGCAAAATATATTATTTTCTTTATTTTATTTAATAAGCATTCATAGACATTCAGGAATAAATAAAAAAATCATAAATTCAAAATAAATGTGGTCACTACATTTTTGTGTATGCTTTAGTTGTCATCAATGTTTTTTTAATAAGAGTGCAAACCTGATAATCATTGGATGCAGGAAGGTTTGTGCATAAAATCCCTATCTAATGCTTACTCATTTAACATCCCTCGACTAGTTTCTAGCTTGTGGATTTCATCAGTGTGGAGCCTTAGATTTGAGAGCCACAAGCTACAAACCAGTCGGGAGTGTTAGATGAGTAGACACTAGATAGGAATTTTATGCACAAACCTTCCTGCATCCATTGATTATGAATGTCTGCACTTGGTGGCACTACTGTATGGAAAGTTTTGCACTCTTATTAACAGCATATGTAAACATATTAAATGGTGGTCATGTGATATTTTATTGGATTTTTTGTTCTTATTAAATAATCGACATTGTTTTGGTACATTAATTATTTTTATTGCAAATTGTATTTTTTTTTTTTATTTTACTTAATAAAATCTTATAGCTATAAGTTCAAAAATAAATTAGCATATAATACTAAATTGTCCATTCACTTTACTACAGTTACACAATGCTTTATTTACCACACTTTTTTACAATTTCGATAAAGTTCTGAAGAAGAATGCTGGGGCAATTGAAACTGTAAAAAGGGTGATAAATAAAGCATTGTGTAACAGTAGTAAAGTGAATGAACAATTTAATATGATCTACATTTGGCAATGCAATAAGAAAGAGTAATTATTATACTTCTTAAATAAATTAGCATATTTTATTTTTTATCAATTGTTAGAAGGTAAGTATTATAAAACTCCATAAGTGATGGACTGTATATTATATTAGCATGTAATACTATAACTTTTACCTCAAATTGATATTATTATATACTAAAATAAAATGATTTCTTACATTTTTTTTCATAAAGATAAATTTAAAAAGTTATAAATCTTTATAACAAAATTACTCATTAGTTGGCGTTTACGCATTTGAAAGGAAAAAAATCTATGGCTGCAACCCTAAATTAATTGTTTCTAGTTTTATTTTTAATTCTGTGGACACACTCAAATGATGAACTGATATGGGTTATATCCTAGTTAATCAGTGAGTTACTTCTTTATCGTTTTGGAAGCATATAGTAGTAGACTCAGTGATCAGGTTTACGTAATTTCAAATGTCAATTACAATTCCTTGAGAAAAGTAAACTAACGGATTATAGAATTAAAATTACATATTAATAAATTAATTAATTTTAGCTCAATTGTAGATAATAAAAAATATTACAAAACATTTCCAGATTAGAAAGTATTGAAACCTTTGCAGATTGCATTAAAATAAAATGCAACAACACTTGTATGCATCTAAGAGATACATTTATTTCTAGTATGGGATGAAATGCAAAAATAAAATAAAATAAAAAACATTAAAAATTTGTGTTTATTATACTTATATTATGAAATACACGGTTTTTTATTTATTTTCAGTTACAATCTAAACATTACAAAATAATTAGTTATATGTATTTACTATTACATCTAATACATATGTGCAGTAACTATATAATAATTTCGTAACTATCATCTATTAGTATATAGTAACCGGAATTGAAAGTGATTGATTAAGACCTTTATGCTCTCATTTCTTAAAGCTTTACATTGACCTATATATGTGTGTATTTATGTAAAATAGATAAGGTGGATTTATTCCTATCTTTTCAGAGACTCTATCTTGTGTTTAGAAATGGAAGTATTCTTCAGCATTATAAATTTTTACAGCACATGTGTCAGGATGATTCCCTTATATTTTAATATAAACATTATTTAATAAATTTAAAAATGGTAAGGTTGCAGTCAACAAAATTGCAATGGACTACATGTATATTAGAGAAATACATTTATTATGAGTATGTGTAGAAATGTGAAAAAATCAAAACATTGCAAATTTGCTTTTATTATATTTTTACAAGTGGTGCCCAAAATAACTGAAATTTTGTAATAAAAAATTGTGTATTTTTTTTTACATGTTACAAATTAACTCACTTTCAGAATATTGTTCATTTAATGCAATGCTCTGATCTAAACTTGTTTTTTTTTTACTATTTGTAATAGTCCAGAAACTCTTGCAAAAAGATGCATTTTAATGCTTCCATCTTTTTTTTTATTCACCATTTCTAAGACTGCAAAAAAGACATTTTTTTTATTTGAGAGAATAAAAAGAAATATTGAGTGAATATGGATAAGATTGATCATGCAAATGTAAATAAAAATTGTGAGCTAATATGTTATCATGGTGAACCTTGCACTCCTTACTTTCCCACAGTTTTACAGCATCATACAAAAGTTATAGAACTTATAGATTTTAAATACCACTTGCATTCCAAAAAATTAGCATAGTCTTAACATTGGATTTTACTCACCATGTTTTTGGGGTCATGGTGAATTTGAACATTCCATTAACTACTTGTAAACTTGTGTTTTTCCCAGAACAACTTGCTTGTAAACTATTTCAAGCATTACACTGTTTTCCCTGCTGTTTTCCTTTAAAAAACCAGATTTTTGCATTGTTTCAACTTTTCAGACATTACAAAAATCAACAAATAAGCAAAATGTGCTTTACAAAAAAAATATGCTATGTGGCATCACAATTTCAAAAGATAATGTCATTTGGCATATTAATGCAGAAAAATCCCCACAAGAGGTATCTAGAATCAGAAACATTTACTACAGCAGGTGTGGCTACCAGAGAATGATTCTGGTTATTTTGGGGTATAGCCTCATACAATAAAATACATGATTTTTTTAAATTTATTTTCATTTATAATCTGGAAATTATTTTTACTACATCAACCCTGGCTTTAAATTTTGCAATATCTCTCAAAAACAATTTACTGTTAAATTTCACACATTCTTATGAAACACATGTTATAACCAAAGTTATGGCTTAAACATTATGGTTTAACATTAGACATGTACAAGAGCACAGCTAGTCATTACCATGATGCACCTAATATATGTAATTATTTTAAGTAGAGTTTATATTTCTCAAATGAACTTTGACGTCTGCAGAGTTAGAAATATTAATCATAGGTTATTGATAGGGTTCTTGATTTTTTTAAATTTTACTTTTTGTAGCATGGATGAAGAAATGGTGAATATAGTTGATTATAATTTCACTAGATGGTGCATTTACATGTTTTTTCTCAATTGTAAAATATGTTTCTACATATATTTTTTTATGATATAAAAATATTCTTTTTAATTTATATATTATTTAATTGGATACATATGTCACAAAAGTCCTGTGATTTGATTTTAAATCTATTATAATAGCAAAAAAGCATGGCAGTACTGCCATTACAAGAATTTTCATTATTTATTAAATTTATTTATTCCTGATAGAATACTTAGACATGTGATTAAAAATTGAAACAAACTAAAGTATTACACAGTATTAAATCTGGGCAATGTAAAAATTTGAATTACAAACACAGCTGAAAACATTGCATTAATAGTAAATGTGAAGCAGAATTGTAATTCAAGCAATGGTCCACTCTCCGAGTCTAGTATAATCACCCAAAAATTTTACCAAATGGTCTCTATGATTTAATGCAACTGTAGAGTATTGAAATAACAAACTAGAGAACACTGGTTCAAAACTCAGCTCTGTCAAAAACCAATTAATCTTTTGTTTTATTTATTGTCCCATATTACACTTAACAAAATTTGCATTGCTTAGTATCTTCTCACTTATGATCCATTATGATGAGAAATATGTATACCAGTACTCCTTACTCAAAGCAAAATTTTACATTACATAACCATATGTTACTCCTTTTTAATAAATAATATTTATTTTAACTTCAAGATGTTAACATTACTCAGAAATGATATAAGATATGCAGAATATTACACTTTCCAGGATATCAATGAATGTGACAATTCAGAGCAAGTCTAAGCACACAGGGTTATAGATGTTTGTAACCTCTCAGCTGTTCATATTTTTTGACATTTCCTAGTTATTAGTTGGATTAAATTTTTAAATTTTTTATTTTAATCTAATTAATTTTTATTCTTTATTACATTTTGAAAAATTTTGAATTATTTTTTAAAAATCTTAAAAATAATATTTCAGTTTAACAAATATAGAAAGAAAGTAATAAACTGAAATATATAATCAAAACAATGACTTTTCTGATTTTGCAAATGCTGATAAAAATATTTAATGAATGAAATTATATCTGTTTTAACCCCATTTCTAAAACTCAAATGAGTTACTGATCACATTATATAAAGTAATAAAATTTGCTTTTGAAATTTAAATTTTTACTTATAATTAATTTAAAAAGTGACAAAAATAACTGTTTATATTCTAATTTTTTATTTTACTAATTTTATATTCTCATAATAAATATTTTTGACAAAAATTAAATACTGTACAAATATTTTGAAAAAACAATCATATATATATAAACTACAGAAAACATGTTTTAATTTTCAATATCTAAACAAAAACATGAAGGTTCTTAAACGTTTTTGCAAGGACTCTTGGGTCTGAAAACAAAGAATTGTCAATCAGTGGAAATATCAGTCTATTTGTATTAGATTTTTTTTATTTAATACTAACATTTTGAGATTTATTTTTAAATTAATAAGTCAATGTTATATTAATTCTCATTTTTTCCATCAAATAAATATAAAGTTAGCAAAATGCTAAAAATAGGTGCAAGAAAGTGAATTTAAGTCAAATTGATCGAAACATCACCACTATATTGGACAGTTTGTAAAAGTATTATTTAAAAAGTTAATTAGTTGCAATAAGCCAAAATTTTCATTTTTTAATTAATATTTTAATATTAAACAGTTATATGTATTTTCATAGTATTATGTTTGCAAGCTTCCATATTATAAAAATATAATAGCTAAGTAGCTGACATTTCAGTACAATAACATGTAGGCTTTTGTAAGAACTCTTCTTTCTCAAATCATAAGAATGATTCTTATCATTTGAGAAAACAGAAGCTCTGAAGAAAGTACTTGTTATTGTACTAAAACATGAAACATCAGCTATTTAAATATTAAGTGAGTTGCAAATTTGGTGTAATACTGATTATTTATTAATTAGTTTAGCTTCGTGCTTTTAATGTTTAGAATTAATATATTAATATTAAGAGTGGATGGGAAGTGAATGGATTTGTGGGTAGTTTTTAATAGTATATATATTGTGTAGTTTTTTGTAGTTCTTTACACTTGAGAAGTCTGCTTGTAGCAGTAAAACCTTAGGTTGTGTTTTAATATTATTTTTATGCTGGTCTGGTTTAATTTTAGATTTGGGGTAGTTTTGATATATATATATATATATATACACACTCATATATATATATATATATATATATATATATATATGAGTGTGTGCATGTAAATATTTGTTATAGTTTCATATTAAAAAATCACCATCAGATGCTAATAGACAGTAATCAATGAAAATAGTAAATGATAAATGCTTTTTGCATTCAAAAGAGTACCTCTTCTAAGTAGAATCTCTTGGTGTTATATATTTTTAACTAAAATAGAAATCTTTAAAGCCCTTTATTGAGTTATGTATAGATAATAATCACCTTCATGTCTAGTTACAATGACTTCTATTTTAATTTTATCTACATTCATTATGATTTTTAAATATGTGTGTGTGTTATTAATCCAGTACTTCTAATAATATATATCCATGGGAATAATAAACTTTTCACACACTCTTTACATCAGCATAGCTTTGTTAATATATGTGTATGCTTTCAAGCTCACTCTAATATTTTTTGATAGAATCAATATCTGTATAAGATCTGCTAAAACAAATATAAAATTCATTTTATGATTTCAAGGTAATTTCCGATACTAGAAAGCAGTGGATTGATATAAAAGCAGCACATAGAAAATGTATCATTCCCATAGTATATAAAGATTTTAACTATATATAATTATGTAAAACAATGCTTATTTCATGAATACCCTAACTATATAATAATATATATATAGTGATTAAGCAAAATGATGAAACTCTATTTATATATACTGATTAAGCAAAATGATGAAACTCTAATTAAACACTTTACAACAAATAAGTTAACTATAATTATATTACTATATATAAGGTAAAAATATAATACTAACAAAACATCATATGACCCCTATCTATAAAATATTTTTAAATAGTAACCCTACTGTTTTCCTGAAGGTTTGTGATGATGGTGCTCTAGTTGTATTTTTATATTGGACTATTTCCATAATCTAATATGTGTGTTGAACGTCTTTAGAAAAACTCAATTTTATTTAAATATTCCAAATACATTTATCTGTTGCTAATATCACAGTAAACAGGTTAGTATATGCACCAACTGTTAGTAATATAAATAGGTTATTATATGCACAACATTTTGAGAGATATTATTCTTCCCTCTTCTTCAGGTGTTGCTGGTCTGACCAGTGACAGTACTAACATAGAATTTGAACCTTGGTCCTTAGATTCTTGATTATTGAATTTTAAGGTAATACTCTAACCAACTGAGCCATCCTGCCAAAGGCAACAGTCAGTGGAGAAATCAGGAGGAACCTCATAGATAAGTATATGAAATTTCTACTGACTTGCCTTTGGCAGGATGGCTCAGCTTGGTTAGAGTGTTACCTTAAAATTCAATAATCAAGAATCTAAAGACCCAGGTTCGAATCTCATTCTAGTACTGACACTGGTCAGGCCAGCATGTCCTGAAGAAGAGGGGAGAATAATATCTCTCAAAACATTGTGTATATACTAACATGTGATATTACTAACAGTTAGTGCATATACTAAACTGTTTTCTGTGATATTACTAACAGTTGAATGTATTTTTAATATTTAAATGAAATTGAATATTTCTAAAGACATTCAACACACATATCAGATGATGGAAATAGTCCAATATAAAAATAGAACTAATAACCCTCCTATTTTTTCTACTAAACTTGGATAATCAATAGATTCCATTTAACATTTTTGAATTTTAGGTTGATAGCTTGATAATAATAAAAAAAGAAGAAAATAATGAATGATGGAGAAAGAGAGAAATAGATCTGGTAAATCCTGATGAAATAAATCCCAGATCTAAATCTTCTCACTGATAAAAATCCATAAACTAAAAACTAGTCTGAGTATATGAATAGAAGAACAATGAATGGGTATTTATTGAGTACTATCATATGGCATCTGTTGGTTACTCAATTTTCCAGTAGATGGAATATCTGAAGTAAGAGAAATCATTTAATTAATTATAAAAAATAGTTATAAAACATACAAGTGAAATTTATATTATAATTTACATCAATAATTAGCATTTTATCACAATTTTTTCAGTTTATGATAATTATGTAAATAATTATTAAAATAACCTCTAATAGCCCTGTGCTGTGGTAATTCATGGTGTAAAGAATTCTAGACAGGAGTTCAATCTGTCACTTCTAATGCTCCCACAAGAGTTAATCGCTAGCCAGTTGATGAGTATGTTTAGTATTTTTTTTCTTTTTTAAGTCTGTTTTGTAGTATGTAGTTATCCACGTATTTATTACATAATAATTAGAAAACTACTGAATTTATTATTGGCTGGCTATCTAAAGAATAATCATCAATTATCTAACAAATTTTTTATCCAGTCTAACAAGATTTAAATCTTAAGTCATGAATGTAGCATATACCGGTTCTTTTTTAGCTTGTATGCATATAATTTATATCAGTCCTTTTTTTTTATGTGTCAAAGCTTCAATCAGGAAGTGAATCCTGGGACAACTACTTGTAAGGTGGCTGTGATAACCATCAGAATCTGTTACCAAGGCAACACTACAACTAGGCAGTAAATAAAATTCTTGCTTGACATCAGATTGTTCATATTCTATTATGTTGTTTAAGTATAAGGCATGTGTTGATGTAATTTACATATAATTACTAGTCATCCATTAGCATTTATGGCTTAATGTGTATAAATAAAGCTTATAAGAGATCTATGTTTATATATTTTAAAGATAATAAAAATATAATAAAAGAACCAGATTAGTTTGTTTGGTTAAGACAGATTGTTTGCTAAAATAAATAAAATGGGAAAATTAAATTAAAATGTTTTAAAATGCATCTGAAAAGTTGAGTATATTTTTTAAAAAACCTATTACTATTATTATTTTGTTCTCCCAGATCTCCTGAATGCAGCTTTGTGACAGCCTTTAAATCAAGTTTTTATAACCAGTTTTTCTATTTTAGAAAATGTATTAGCTTAATTTTTATTTGGAAAAAAAAATTGTAGATTAAACTATTCAAATATTATTGCAAGAATAAAATATTGCAAAACAGTGGGAATGCAGAAGATTGGTAAAACCGAACTGTCTTAATTTATACCTAAACAGAATCTAAAGAATCTTCAGAAAATAAAAAAAAAGCTAGACTGCTATAATATAACAGAATAAGAGAATAATTGATGGACCTTGGAAATTTTCAAAATGACTTAGATTTTAAGTAATTTGAGATTTAATGATGGGAGAATAACAGTTAGTAAATATTTAGAAAAAAAATGTCGTTGCAGCTTTAGAATGTTAAACAGTCTCTAAATAGATAACTAAAGATCAAAGAATCCCAGATTTTTTCTACAAACAAAAAAAACTGTGAGGAAGAAACACAATATTCATTATAGCTACAAAATGCCACATTTTAAGGATTTAAGCTTTCTCTTCCTTGTTTACCTTCTACTAAGAAAGTTGTACATAAAATTGTCTACCTAAAAAAAAATCTGTTTTACTTAGAAGCTAAATTTTTAAAAAAAAATTATATTTGCATTCGATCAACCTATTAAACTATCATGTTAGGAGGTTATATAAATGTGCGATAGTGCTCACATGTATATAAAAATATAAAAATTAAACCAATTTAAAAAAAAAAAAAACATGACAAAACATATAAATATCAGCTAATACCTCAATGGGGATCTGCCATTTTGATGAAACTAGATTAACTCACGAATGTAATAGGAATTTTTATAAATTTTAATTCTTCAAATTAGCAAGTGGACTGGAATTTTCTGGAATTGATTTGAAGCTTTTGGAGTGAATTCCGCAGAGAGAAATTTGTATATTGTTTAGTCGTGTTGGTGTCAGGTGGTGTTTTGTGTTGGAGGTATTTTAAATAGGTTGACTATATGCATATGTCCTAACATAAACACTACTATAATGTTACTTTGTTCTTTTTAAATCATTTACTTAAAAAAAAAATTCCTTGTCCGCTGTTATCTAACCTTTGATCTGCCTGCAAATAATGTACAAAATCAACACTTACAGAAAATTTTTAATCTGTAATATAGTTTTAGATTACTGCTAATATGAAATTTCAGTGTTACATATTACGAATAATTTACTTCATAATTGGCGCCACAATTCTGCCGAAGAAACAAAATTTTTACGTTTAGCGCACTTATGTATTAACTAGATTTATAAAATGAAAATTATTCACACTTGATGTATTTATTAAGTAAAAATATTTTCAAAAATTCCCGGCAATTCTGGTGTATTATTCAATAAATTTCGTCAATTAAAGCTAAAGGGAACAGGAGATTTTTAAAAACAAAAACAATATCAATTGCTTAGACTAATAAAACTACACTTCTCAAAGTAATAGTAACATATTATAAAAGTGTAAAGATTTAGATGCAGATAAATAAAAGAATGAGCTTTGAATATATTCTTTATATCACCCCTTATTCACAGTCGAAAAGTTATAGCAGTATTTTAGAAAACTGCGTTCCAACAGTAGTGTTCGACCATTAAAAGCTCTTAGCTAAATGTACTTCTTTATTTTTTGTGAAAGGCAGGAAATAATTGTGGTAATTGTACTCTATTAACTAATAAAAGCCTAATAAAGAATCGTCACTTCTCAAATCTGATCTCTGAACTTTTCTTATTTAAAATATATATATTCGCCATAAAAATAGAAATCTTATACGCAAATTTATACTATTTAGACACTTATAAAGTTATTAAAATACGTTTATTTTTTTTAAAAAAAGTATGTTTGAAATTAAAAGCAAAGTAAAGTAAAACCTGGCTAATTGAAATACTTTTAAGACATTTTATACGTCAGTCATAGGAAAATACATTGTACCAATTTTAAAACATTTAACGTTCTGAACAACCTTCGAATTCTTTTATTACAATACATCAAACATACCTTTTCTTTCCTTTTTTTTTTTTTTTTTATATCGAAAGTTGTATCCATTAAACACAGTTTTTCTTACTTTCTTTAAAATCAAACGATAAAAAGATTTAGGACTCCATTACATTGTCTCCCAGCTGTCTAATTAAACAACGCACGCACATAAAAGTTAAAAGCATCAGCAAATTTAGACGATAGTTTAAGTTCTGAATGAAAGTAGGTTTTTTTAAGTAAATACATATATATGCGTGTATGACTTTATTCAATTTAAAGTACAAAAATAATTTTGCATTTCTTTATTTATATATGCATAGATGAATAAATAAATTGTAATCAAAATTTGCAAGTTAATTTAAACATTAAAAAAATTAAAGAAAAGCAATGTTTTATTTTGCTTTATGTTTACCATAAAATTTAATAATAAATGTTTTATTTACTGTTTGAAATTTAAAAAGTCAAAATAGCGATTTTTATATTTAACTTGAAATTAAAGTGTGGGATGTCCGGACATTGATTATGTCAATCACTATTTTTACAAGTAATTGAATTAATTAATTTCTTAATACCCAGCACATTTATTTCAAGTTAAACATAACAACTTCCATTCTGTTGAAGAAAACAATTATTTTTCCTCCTTTAGTGCACAATAAAAAAAGGATTTGTTATAAACTATTTTTATATGTATACTATTTTAAATTCATAGCCTTGTTATAATTTAAGGTATTTATTTATAAAGAAAAGCTTACCAATTTCAGAAAAGAAATACAAAGAAGAGAAAAAGTTAAATGCAGTTTATAGGTGATCATAGAAATCAACTCGAAAACAACAAATACCACAAAAATCCTTTTTTCTGCTTACTTGATATTTTACAATGCTCTTTTTAATTGAATTTGCAAGAAACTTTTTTCTCAGATAATAATTTTTATATTTTTATATAATATTTATATGATACAGAAAAAGAATCAGAATTAAAACCAATTCTTTTTTTATGTTGCACTTCAACTATACAATAGTCAAATATATTTAAAATACATATATACAAGCAACAAAAATTACAAATTATAAAATTATTATATAAAATCCTTTTGGGGCAAATTATGTTTTTTTGCCCTTTTCAATATGTCTTCACGATTTAAAGCACATACAGCGACATCTATATCAATATATGAGAGAAGACAGATAAACAAATGGATATCTGACACGATCTATTATGTGATTTTTTCCTCAATTCTACTACAAAATTACTCTGTTATATATATATTCAATGGATATATATCCACATATATTAATTAATTAAATATCCATTCTTTATCCATTAACCACTTATTATTTAACTTAATGGATCTTTTGTATATATTCATACAGTTGTTTTTATTATACATGATGTAGTTTGTTTCATATATTTTAGGTCTATTAACATTTTTAATATAATCAAGAACACATATTATCAATACAATTTATTTTATGTCTGTACTGCAAATAATGAACATATACCACAGATCTATCATCTTTTCTAGCAATAGCATCATTGTGTTTTTTAGTTCTTTCTCCCAATTGCTTTGACATCTGGCCATAGTAAGCATCATTGTGTTCTTTATCTCTTTCTCCCAATTGCTTTGACGTCTGGCCATGAACATATAATGCAGATCTATCATCTTTCCTAGCAATAGCATCATTGTGTTCTTTAGCTCTTTCTTCCAATTGCTTTGACGTCTGGCCATAGCAAACATAATGGTTTACTATGTCCAGACATCAAAGCAATTGGGAGAAAGAGCTAAAGAACACAATGATGCTATTGCTAGGAAAGATGATAGATCTGCATTATATGTTCATGGCCAGACGTCAAAGCAATTGGGGGAAAGAGCTAAAGAACACAATGATGCTATTGCTAGGAAAGATGATAGATCTGCATTATATGTTCATTATTTGCAGTATGGACATAAAATTAATTGTACTGATAATATAAGTGTTCTTGATTATATTAAAAATGTTAATAGATGTAAAATATATGAAACAAACTATATCATGTATAATAAAAACAACTGTATGAATATATACAAAACATCCATTAAGTTAAATAATAAGTGGTTAATGGATAAAGAATGGATAGTTAATTAATTAATATATGTGGATATATATCCATTCAATATATATAACAGAGTAATTTTGTAGTAGAATTGAGGAAAAAAATCACATAATAGATCGTGTCAGATATCCATTTGTTTATCTGTCTTCTCTGATATATTGATATAGATGTCACTGTATGTGCTTTAAATTGTGGAGACATATTGAAAAGGGCAAAAAACATAATTTGCCCAAAAAAGCTTTTGTATAATAATTTTATAATTTGTAATCTTTGCTGCTTGTATATGTGTATTTTAAACATATTTGAATATTTATATGAAAATGCAATCTGTTTCTTTCATGAAGATTTTTATTTATAATGTGTTCTCTAAACATTTCACATAGCCAATATAATAAAGATTTATATTTATGATGTTTGCTCACTATTTTCACAATCATAATAGCACCACATCTTCAGAATATTAATAAGCATTCTTGTATGCAACCTATCTCAGGATACATTAATAAAGTGTTCATCCAAGCCCCACTTATGAACAATAAACTTTAAATAAAATATTTATTTTGTTCTGAAAAAAATATTCTACCTTTTAGTAGCATAACCCTCTTACTTACATTTCAATATATTTAAATACATACATGTTCTCTATAATCCAAAAGTGTCTGAAAATTGTTGTTTCCAGCACTAATTAATAAACATGCAAATCTTTTGTCTATTAATTACTAGACCAAAGTCTTTTCAGATTGCATTCCAACCACATTTTGTAGATTACTATTTGAGTTTTTAAAAATTGAAAAGTTATTGGATGAAGTTTGAATCAATCATCAAATTTATATCATGCCTGAGTTTCTGAATCCCTGTTTTGTAAAGCCTATAAATGCTTTAAAGATTGCTATCATAAAAACATAAAATAATTATGAAATCCCTGTTCACCATATTTTATTTCACCTGATTAATATTTATTACTTTGAACAATAAAGTTTTCTATTATGTCATCATTTTGGAAATATATAATTGTTATGTAGATTGATCAAATATTTTAACCAAATCACATTTTTTTCTCAAAACACAAGTTCTTGCATTTCTCTGTCAATATAAATTATGATTATAGAATTTTACAATGAGAAATTAATAAGATCATGTGATCATAATGAAATATTGTAGGTTGCCTTTTCATTCTAGTTCCAATAAATTAGACAGTCTTTTATAGTAAGCTAATTGCAGTATTTTGATTGATTGATTTTGTAATATTAGGAAAAAATTTTAAAAGCATAACATCGGGATATATTATTTATAGAATACTTGGCTTCATTTTTGACAATATTGTGCACTTCAGAGCAATCAAAGATTCACAATTTAAAATTTTGAAACTAAAAATTAATCTCACTATTAGTTACAAAAAAAAGATTGAGTTAAATTTGATTTCATTGCCAAACAAGTTATCAAAAATTATTTGTTGTAGTAAATAGTTTATTTGCATAGTGCTAGCTACAAATGTAATATAAATATGATAACAAACCTCCAGATATTCACTTTTATGAATTTACACACACTTGCCCATGAACATCAGTATAAAAAGTATTAGTAAAATACTTATGCCTACAGCTTTTTGTTATATAAGCCAATCTTTGCTTACATTGCTGATATCAGGATTCCAACTTATTGCATGCCTGAATTATAACTTAATAAAGGAATTGGACAAACTTATCCATTCTGTAACAGGAGATAGTGAGTTTTGAATTTTACTGTAATAAATATTTTATTTATACAGCACTGACTATAAAGAAGATAATAAACTTCCACTTGTGTGCTTTTATGAATTTGCATGCACTCACTTGCGACCATTAGTTTAAAAAGCATAAGTGAACCCTTATGCTTAGAGATTATCATTATATAAGCCAATCTTCATGTAGTTTTCAGATTTTTTTCAAATGGAAATTTTCTATTAGAGTAAGGTTTTAATTATATTATGTTTCCAAATATTCCTGATGAATATTTTATTTATAATCTAAAATCTTATTTAAAAATATCTAGATGCATACACTGCTCATATTATTAGATTTAAGGTTTATGATGTTAAACATCCAAATAATTATTTATTCTACAGAAACATTTTTGCTATTTATTTAAAAAAAAAACAATGTCTACTGTCATCGTTGTGACAAATAAAGGTAATTCAACTGTTATACTCAATCAGTCTAATTATAAGAAAAAAATGTTTCAGTATTAAATAACTTCTCTTAAAAAGATTGATAGAAATTTTCTGACATATTTAGAAGAAAAAAATATTTTTAAACATTCCTGCATGTATAAAATATACATATTAAAATCTTTCCTAGAGATAGTTCATCATCATATCCCAAATCTAAAATATTTAAGCATGAGATATCATAAAATCTACTCTTAGGATTATAAATTCACAACACATTTCTTAGCTTATTTTTAACTCAGTTGGCAACATTTCACCTGGAATTAAAAATTTAATACATTTTATTTTCATTATTAAAAATTTAAAGCCCATGGTTTTTTCTTTGTTTACAGTTATGTGTAGGAGAGGATTTAAATGTTTTAACACAATATAAAAATCTGCCTGATTTTATGATAACAGTGGTAAAACATTGTTTTGGGATTCCCATTTTTATTTGTTTCTCTGCCATCACCTATATCTTTTCATGAATTTCTCTTTGAAGATCAATTATTAAATGCATTTTGAAAAAAAAAAACTCAGAAATACAGAAATTATATTTGTTATGTTGTCCATGGATTCATGCTTTGCATCACTTATTTATACTTTCATTAATGAATAATTCTAACGTAAAGTGGACATTGAAAATACTTAAAAAACACTTTCTTCTTGTAGATATTTAAATTTCTAAAAAGCCTTATGGTATTTCTATCTTAAAAAAATCTCTTCATGCAAATACAGAAATCTTACTTTTAATTCCCAGCATCATCATGCTCATATATTTTCTGTCACTAAAAATCTTTTGATGAAATCATAAATGATAAAGATCATTTTGGTCAAGAAATAACTGTAATTAAAAATTCTTTGCTCTCTAATCCTTAGAGTAAACACCTTATAAACTATGTTTTACATAGAATTGTTAAGAAATGAAAGCAAAATAATGAGATTGAAAAATTATTCTTTGAATGTAGAATGATTCAGGTTAGCATTAAAAAGATTACTGATAAAGTTGGTAGATGATTATTTAAAAACCTAAAAAACTAAGTATTTTTAGAACATCAAGATGTTTTATGAAATTTCATATTTTTAATGCCTAAGAAGCTATGTGATTTTTTTACATAATCTTATTAATGTAAGAATTAAAAAGTATTAAAAATACTTTCAATAAAAAATCAATTACTTTATGCTTTTATATTGCATTCTTTACAGTCATATCAAAATCCATTATTTTATCTATTTTTTCAACTACTAGCAATATTTTTAAAAATAGTGCTAAAAAATACAGAAATTTTTGTGAAGTTTTATTCAGTTATGATAGAATAACTACTTCATAAAATATCTGATAAAAAGCTTTTAATTTATTACATGCCATTATTACTTGAGACACAACATTTTTGAATGACATCTTATACATGTCGAGAATGAAGAAGATTTTATTGTAATATTGCCAATCCACATCTGTGGAGAGGATTTTTGTGTGTTTAGGGATCTTTTTTAAAGACTAATGTTTTTTGATTCCTGACAATAATGATTTCCATATATAAGGAATTGATATATCTTGAACACCTCAAAAATTTCTTTAATCTTTATCTTTTAACTATGAAAAGCTTTATTATATTATATAGTTAATGAAAATATGACAATAGTATTATTATGGATTTATAAAATCCAAGTTATATCATTATTTTATTATTAATATAAATTTGTACATAACTCTTTATACTTTTTTTATAACTCCATGCATGTAAAAGATATATCCATCCCTCCATAATATGTAACATACTAGTTTTAATGCATAAATATATATTAGTATTTTTTATCAGTCATTCATTAGGCTAAAAAGTATCTACTTAATGAATAATATGTCTGTAATGTAATTTTTATTACACCACCCTTGCACAAGGCAGAGACTGTTTTCTATCTGCTTTAACACCTTGTGGAGGGATGTAATCATAAACATAATAGCCACGACATGTGAGAAAGATGTATGATTCTCAAGATGCACTTTTCATGCTAAACCAGCAAACATCAGTTTGCTCATATCACAATATTTTACACATCTTTATCTGTTCTATATATGGATAACCAATTACAACAGTTTAATTGATAAGTATCAAACTTACTACCCTCACAACTTTGACACTTGATGAAAATATATTAATAATTTTATTACTTGTTTATTAGACTAGAAATTATCCACTTAATAAATAATATTTCTGTAGTGTAATTTTCACTACACCAATCTTATGCAAGGTACGAACTCATTTCTATATGTGTTTAACATCTTGAGAAGGAATGTAATCATAAATATATATTACCAAAAAACATATGAAAAAGGTGTATGCCCCCAAGATACACATTGCATGTTGAACCAGCACTTACCATTATCTATCATATCTATCTTATATATAAAATTCCTATTTTCTCTATTGTCTGATTGGTGAATATATAAATATTTTTTGCTAAAGCTGTCACGTGTCAAATCACAACTAATTTTAAAAAAATATTATGTTTATGCAAAAATTCTGCCATTAATAAAAAATACTCATAAAAAAAATCAGTGTGCTTTTAACTATAAAACTATGGTATTTAAATCATGAAGAAAATGTGATTACAGTATATAAATTCATCTTTGAAATGTGATATTTAGTGAGGCAAAAAATAGATGCTATAGTACCAGATTTACATTTAGTTTTGGTTAGCAAAATATTACATTTATGTGAAGGTAGTCACCAGTAATAAAAAATGCCCAGAAAAAAATCAGTACATGTTCTTTCAACTACAAAGGTGTGGTATTTAAATAATGAAGAAAATGTGAATACAGTGCATAAATTCATCTTTGAAATGTGATATTTAGTGAAGAGAAAAAATAGATATGTATAGTACTGCATTTACATTTAGTTTTAGTTAGTATATAATTGAAGTCAAAACAAGCTTTCAGGCTGGTGTACAATTCCTACATTTATTTATATAATATTAAAATCTTTTATTTAATTTACATTAAATCTTGAAATAATTTGGTAAAACAACCAATTTTAAAAAAAAAACATGGTCTATTTAAACTAGGTACATCTGATTATATATATATGAAAATCTTTTTCTTGATAATTTTTTATAGTGAAGCCCAGGGATAGCTATTATATAATAAATTATTATTATTATTAAGATTATTATAATTTTTTTATATCTGTTTGGTTTCCAAATAAAATATTGTCATATATTTAGAGTAATGAAATGCTTTTTTTTTTATTTTGTTTTTTAATTGTAATCTTTTAATCCATCTAAAAATGTTGAGTAAATTAAAGTCTAATTATAAATTCCTTATCTATTTTTATTTATATTTCAATATTCATTGTTATACTTAAAGAATAGATTATTTATCATATGATCATCATTTGCTATACTTACAGATACTGTTAAAACAGAGGCAAAGCTTTCCATAGAGTAGTGTCATCCAGTGCAAGCCAGAGTAAAATCAATGGATGCAAGAAGGTTTGTGCATAAAAGCCTTATCTAGTACCTGTTTATTTTATATTCCCAGACTAGAGTCTAGCTTGTACCTTTCATCAGTGAGGAAGCTTGAATTTAAAACATTATTGTGTTTTCATTATAAACTCATAGCTTTATAATTAATTAACATAATAAAGGTGGCTGCTAGACGGTTGCATTAGATTCTAACATGTAGGAGAAATGCTCTCTAATCCAAAGTTCCTCACTAATAAAAGTCACAAGCTAGAAACCAGTCTGGGAATTTTCAATGTGTAGACACTACAAAGGGATTTTATGCACAAACCTTCTTATATTAATCGATTACTCTGGCTTGCACTAGCACTGTATGGAAAGTTTTGCATTTATTTTAATAGATTATTTATTAATATTAACTATTGTATCGGTCGAAAAATGTATATCGATCCAACAAGACCCGGAATACAGGTAAAGTACCTCAAATCTGACCATGTAAAAGATATATGTCAGATACATTGTGGATTCTGCCCTATTTACCTATATCCACAGGTCAAAGATCTAATCAATAACCTTTCTTGACGGTAACATCGAATTTCTTTACTTTCACCATGCTCGGAGCTGAGTCTTAAAGCATGAAATTCATTTTTAATTATATTTTAATGAGAACTAGGGTGATTGATTTATGTATATACTTAAAATAAAAGTAAATGAAAAGATTCGAAGAACACTGGAAGTTTTATTTTAGTTATATATATATATATTTTAAACTCAGTAATTATTTTACATTTACATTTAACTCAAGCTCTTAAAAAAACAATCTTTAAATTAATTTTATAATTAAATAGAAGTTTATCAGAGACTCATCCTAACATTCGCGGTTAACATTTCATTTATTTAGTTTGTACAGCTTTAGTTTTGTTTACATTTATTTTTTTTAAAAAAAAAACAAAGATTTTAAAATTATATGACCATGGATTCTAAATTCTCTGTCCACATTTAGTACAAGGTAATAATACATCAGCAAGTCTAAACATTTGACCAAATGATGTATATAAAGAATAAACATTTTATTTCTTCTTTACAAAAAAGATTTAAAAAAACATTTTATATCAAAATGGATATCAAAGAAACAATTACAATAAGACTGATTTGACATCTTACTCCAATGACATATGGAGAGAAAAAAATGATTTTATTTCTCTTTATAAATAGCAATTTAGATCTTAAATAAAATAATATTTTATTACATTAGTGGACCTTGCTGGAATAGCTTTAAACTGCACAGTGATTAAAAACTGTTAAGCTGTTATATAAAAAAAAATAGATCAGTTAATTATCAAGCAAACAAGCTGCTTTAGTTGGACTTTCAACAAAAATCATACCTTATAAAACTAAAACATGAATTAGCTAAATTAAATGATTTTAACTAATCACAAGATTACAAAAGAATTGGTTACTGAGGCCAAAGATCTTCGAGTAGAATCATTTCCCTATGGCTTACGTATTAGATAGGCTAAAGAAAAGCAAAACAATATTGGGTTACTAAACATATGAATGCAAATGAAAGAAGAAACATAGGTAGAGTCATACGAGCCAGTGCACAGACACTCGCATGCCTATTTTAATGAAGAAAAAGGGAAATCGGTATATCTGCCTGCCATGATCATATACCGAAAGGAGATAGGAATTATGGAGAGCCAACATGTCTGCCTGTACAGATATCATGCTGACTAACCAACTCTGCCTCAACCATGCTCTCCAGCCCACAGATGTATGCTTAACCAGGAGCCAACTCCAAACACCAAATGAATGACCATTTTGGGTCTGCCCACACTACTCCGAGCATTCTTTATTAACCTGAGATATTATAATCATCAAATATGAACTAATTATAATTAAATAGCCTTAAATGATATAATACTGCATAGAGATCAACTTGTGTAACCAACTACTTTATGTAAATATTTAACTAACAAAAACCAAACATATAGAATAAGGAAATTTACTTCTCGAATAAATCCACCCTTCCCACTTTCCTAACTTTTAAAAAAACGCGTGATAATTAACTGATGCTATCCAGTGGCACTGTTACTAGGTCAAAATCTATAGCATATTACTTTTGTTTTAAATTACAGAAATATAAAATAATAGAATCCCATCCTGAGAAATTTATAATAAACTTATTTAAAAAATTACGGTAAGTTTATTTTGATACATATATTTGACATAACTTCACTTGTGACAATAAAAATAGTTCAACTTATTTTTATTTTAAAATTAATTCATTCTTTGCTAAAACTTACTTCCCCTCATGAACATAATTTGCTCTATTATCAAACTACACTCTTTGGGCCCCCACGAGTGAAGTTTGTCAAAATAAAAAAATCAAAGCATGAAATCTCATACTAAAATCAATATACAAAAACAAATAAATATTTTCATATTCAATAATCAACATATTAAAATTGTAATAAGATTGAGTTATTAAGAAACATTATAAATAATTTAAAAAGAAAAGGTTAAAGAATCAGTTAAAAAGATTTCCAATAAACATTAACTTTTGACATTTTTTTAAGCTTTAAGAAATTATATTTATATTCTAATGATGATTTCTAAAATCTGGATGACAGTATTTAAGCTCTTTGGCATTTTAGCTAGAATTCCCTGGACTGAGTGCGTGGGTGAACACTGATGGTTGGTGGCATTTGAAGGCAAGTTCTAGAAGCAGCATATCAGGTTTTACATCTCAGGAGGGGATGGGCAGTGATTTTCCCTTTTTACTCACTCAGCATTTCAAATTGCATGGAGATGTTCTAAAACTTTTTTTTTTAAAGAACAGACCAGTATTTATACCTGAGCATTGGTATTCGAATTATCTGCTGCCTGAGGTGATTTGCCTTTAGATCTTCTATGAAACAATAGGAAATCATACTTTTGTTCTAATTTTAGAAAGTTTGTACCTCGATAAGGATCAATAGAGATTTTAGTATAATTTTTATCTAATAATGTAGAATCTCTATTAATTAATGAATAGAAATTCCAAAGTAATGATTTTGGTAATTTCTAAATGTTTTAATTTAACATTTATTTTAAACTTCTTATCCAGGTACAAATCTTTCAAAAAAAAGCCATCTTGAATTCTTAAAGTAAAAAAAAACATAGAAAAAAATTTAAAACTTATATTTGAACCCTTTTTTTCCATAAATAAAATAACTTAGTATGTTAGTACATGATTAGTACTATCCAAAATAAATTTTAGTAATTTATTCAGGATAGTTGTGTAAAAAAATGTTTTAAAAAAACAATAAAAAATAAAACATTGAAAAATACATTTCTCTACATAAGTGGGATTTAATTAAACACCCTTAATAAGTGATTAGGTGGGTCAGACAGCGAAATGGCAAATCTGAATCACATTTTCCATTTCACTATATTCTATTATATTTACTGTGTTTTGATTATGCTTATATTGACTTTATAATTATTGTTATTATTAGCAGTAGTAGTTGTAGTAGTAGTAGTAGCAGCAGCAGCAACAGCAGTAGCAGCAGCAGCCATAGCAGTAGCAATAGCAGTAATAGTAGGAGTAGTAGTAGTAGTAGCAGTAGTAGTATCAGTAGTAGTAGTAGTAGTAGTAGCAGAAGTAGTAGCAGCAGTAGTAGCAGTAGTAGTAGCAGTAGTAGTAGTAGTAGTAGTAGCAGTAGTAGTAGTAGTAACAGCAGTAGTAGCAGCAGTAGTAGCAGTAGCAGTAGCAGCAGCAGTAGTAGCAGTAGTAGTAGTAGTAGTAGTAGTAGTAGTAGTAGTAGTAGTAGTGACAAGTTAAATAAAAATAAGGACTTAAATGAAATGGATAAACAAAAAAGCAACCCTGAAAATAAAATAAAAAGGAATCTAATACTCCACAGCATATGCAAACAGAAGACAGCCCTGAAGATAGCCCTGATGAAAATGACAGCACTGACACCTCATCAGAAAATGATGACAATTTTAAAGTGGCAGTTAGTAGACAAAGATTAAGAAAAGTAAAAAAGATTAAAATGAATGACAAGTTAAATAAAAATAAAGAACTAAATGCAATGGATAAACAAAAAAGCAACCCTGAAAATAAAAAAAATCTCCATACATGCCAATTCACAAAAAAAAACTAAATATAATGATTTAAATAAAGATAATAATGCCCCAGAAGAGGCAACCCCATTACATTGGACCCATAAAAACTCTTGTAATACTCAACTGTTATAAGAACAAGTCAAATACTTCGAAGGAGTGAACAGTCACAAAAGGAAAGGCAGAACTAAAAAGGACATAGATTCTGAAGAAGTTAACACAGAGATGGAAACAAATGCTGCTCAAATTTCTGACAGCTCTTCACTTGAGACAGCCAGCTCACTAGCAGACCAAAGAAATTATGATTTAGAATATCAATACATCTATTCTCAAAATACAGAGACAGACTTTGAAGCACTATTAAAAGTAGATGATCAAGATGAGTTACATAAATAACAATAATAGACTTTCAAACCAAAACAAGTTTTTGGTTTTAACCCTAAATGTGAAAATTATTATCATGTTTATGAACAGAAATATGCCCAACCAACTCAATAGAATGTCACTTACAAAGGTAGGTTCATTGTTTTCACAGTGGTGTATTATTTTAATTTTTGTTTTCTATATAACATATTCCTATTATACTTTTACTAATATTAGTTGTCCCATTCATTACATAATAAACTATATACAAAATTAACAAAGCATATGCCACACTTGAATGAGAAACAGTTTCTTGATCGCAATAATTTAATTTGCCTTAAAGAAGATAAGGGCAATAGATTTGTGCTTTTAAATTCTCAGGATTATAAGAGGAAAATAAATGAACAAATTACAAATCTACAACTCACTCCTGTTGCACAATTTAACAATAAGCTTAACCGCGATAAATTTGTTTCATCCATTCTCCGTCCTCATAAAAACAAAGGCATTTCAATTGCGGAATACTACCGAGTTTATCCTTCCTCCACTAAAGCTCCAAGAATATTTTCCAACATTAAACTCCATAATCCTGGTGAACCGTTGCGTTTAATGATGGATTTTGGGGGCGTCCATTATTTTCAAACCGCAAAAATGGTTAATCAACTATTAATAGACAGCTTGGGCTTTGGAAATTATTCTGTTAATTCGTCCTTTCAAATTGTGGAAAAAATCAAAAAAGCCACGATCGAAAACAACTTCTATATGACTACTCTTGACGTCAAAGAATTATACGGATCGGTGGACAGAAAACAATCTATTCAAATTATCCAACAAGAACTTACCAACACGATGTCAGCTGAACGCATTAATTTCATCGTTACATTTTTGACATGGATGGATAAACATATATATACAACATTTGAGCACGTTTGGTACAATATGAAAAGTGGTTGGCCTATGGGCCTCCCCCTCAGTGGAATCGTAACCAGCATTTTCCTTAATCACTACGAAAGACTAATCGTGTCCAAATATCAAGCTGACATCCCTCACACTATATACATGTGGTACGTAGATGATATATTTATTTTAGCCAACCAGCACACTATAAATAGTATTACACAAGAGTTAACACATAATACTAATCTAACTATCAATTCCACAACAGAAGACGCATTCCAAAGTCTAAATTGCCTTGACCTTAGATTAACACGTGATGAGAGAGGTATAAATTATTCAATGATAATAAAGCCCTTTGAAATCAGAGGCTTTATACACCCACACTCCAACTCTCCAAGCTCTCACAAATTGGCAGGCCTTCAAGCATTTTTATATAGAAATATGCAGCTGTGCAAGTTTGAGGCAGATAGAAAGAATAATATACATCTTTACACCAAAGACCTACTACAAGCAGGCTATAAACTCAACACTATTAACAATAAAATCAAACAATTTTATAGGAACATCACTGACAATAAAAACAATATTATACTTCCATATATTACTCTTCCCCACATACCTAAAATCTCCTATCAATTAATCAAGGTTTTGGCCAATAAATTTAAAATTAGCTTTCATACACCCCCATGCACTAATCGTCTAATCAATAACTCTAATGACAAAATTGAACCTTCTCAGACTCCCCATGTTGTTTACAGCATAGCTTGCCCACAACCTGGTTGCCGGGCCATTTATTTTGGAGAAACCAGGGCAGGCATAATCAACAGGACAGCACAACACAGATATACATATAATAGAGCCATGAAAAACAATGATAATTCATCAACATTTTTAGAGCATTCCAAGAAGACACGACATTTGTTTGAACCTTCCAGCCCTAAAATAGTCTGTATTGAGAAAAATGACATCAAGCAGAAAATCCGAGAAGCATATTTTATTAATGGCAATAATAACTCCATCAATAGACAAGATACCTGCTTTGACATCTCAAACATTGGACTATCTAGTTCATTTGCATATGCTTTGCATACTGTTTTGTTTCCCTTGCCCTATTTTTTTATTCTGCAGCTCACAGTACCACTATGAATATGAGGCAAAAGACCTCGAAAGCGCTTAGCGTGTAATAATTTCTGTGTATCTTTATAGCTTCTCATTCAAGTGTGGCATGTGCTTTGTTAATTTTGTATATTAAATTATCGAATGAGAAGTCTTAAAATCTTTAATACTTTATAATAAACTATAAAATATCTTTCTTCCACCATTTCATATAATTGATAATATGGGTCTTTCGATTGCAGCAGTCAATGTAAGGGGTATTAACTCTACCCAGCGAATATTTGCAATTAGCAATTGGGTAAGACAATTCTCACCTCATATCCTTTTATTTACAGAGACAAAATGCTCAGTACATTCTACATTTAATCCAGAACTCTACTTTAGTAAATTTGGATACAGTAAATTTTCAACATCTGATATTGCTGCTGCTGGAGTAGGAATTCTCATCCATCATCATTTCTCCTTTTCAGACATTTAAGATTTTATACTTAGATCAGCATATGAGTATAATTATTCTATATCATTCTTCTTTTACTCTAAATCTAATAACTTTCTATTTGTATAATCAGCCAGTGTTAATTCACCAATTAATAAATACAATAAATTTAATATTAGCTACAAATTCTTACCCAACTATAATCATGGGTGATTTTAACATGTCTTATAAAAATTTTACATTAAAGTACCTTCATTTGATTAATAAGAATCTCATGAGTGCTGAAGGTTTTTTTCCAACTAGCTCCATTTCATTCTATACTAAAAAACACTCCTCTCTAATAGACCTTGTATTCTATTCACCAGATCTACATTTCATTATAAGTCCCTCCCTATGTCCTGTAACTTTCTCTGATCATTTAGCACTGAATGTAGAACTCACAATACACATGCAACATCAACCAATTCTTCCTCTAAATAAAACTACTCATCTTCTATTAAAATCCACTACACCTGAAGCAGTTCTCTCTGAGATTTATATTTATTTTAAGAAGGTAGAAATACTATCTTTAAACCCAGTAGAGTCCTGGCTATCATTTATTAACATAATCTCTTCAACTATTTGACATTACACTTCCAAAAATAGTTCTCCCACTAATCTTGTTAATAAATTAGATACAATACACTTAAAACTAAAAAATACTTCATGCGACCCTTCTTCAATTAAATCAATAATGTTTTTAAAACAAGGATACAAGCAAACCCAACTCATACTGGCTGATTATCTCTCTACAAAAAAAGCAAAAATTTTCCTAGCTAATCCTCATAACTGGTCTAAAGGATATATTCGGTGGGCCTTAGGTTATACTCCCAAAAAATTAACTCCTTCATCTATTATTGTTGATTCAAAAATGATTGCTGGGGAAGACATGACTCCACAAATATATTACCACTTTAAATCTAGACTCCAAAAATTTCCTTTTCCAAAACTCTCTTCATTTCACTTTGGTTTTACCACAGAAGAACATAACATTACAAAGTATGAAATTGCTCTCAAGTTGAACTCCATTCCAAACAACACACACCCAGGTACACATGCAATTCCAAAATTTTTATTATCACATCTTAGCCATTTTACTATCCCAATAGTACACAATATGATAAATTATCTATCAAAACAAATACATAACATTGACCAACTTTATCCAGTATCACTGGTCCCTTTTCTAAAAAAAATACACTTCCTTCTCCTCTAGATAATCTACGCCCTATTTCAATGTCTCCTCTTATCATCAAACTAATAGAGTCTCTTTTAAAAGACAAAATTCAACCCCTAATACTTCCTGGGTTGTCTAAGTTTCAGTTTGCTAGAAAAGGATGTTCTACTTCTGAAGCACTTATGTTATGTAAAATATTAATAGAGGATGTAAGACAGGCAAGAAAATCTGCACCTATTGCAATTCAATTAGACATACAGGCTGCATTTGATTCAGTGCCTGTCGACAAGCTACTACAGGTGCTTAGTCAGCATAAAATTCCAATACCTATAATGTATGTTCTGGAAAACCTGCTCATCAATAGAAAAATACACATTACTCTTAATGGAAAATGTCCCCTGACTTTACTCCACACAATTCAATACCACAAGGCTCTCCCCTTAGTTCATTGTTTTTTATTACATATATTAACCCCCTCCTACTAGAACTAGAATCTAAATTGCCAGGAATATATGTACCCCTCATAAACAAATCCATCAATCATATTTCATACATGGATGATATAGTCATCTTTTTGCCATCCAAAAAACATTTGCCTTTAATGTATACAATTTTAGAAAATTACTCTGCAGCTTATAGTTTAAAATTTAACAAAGAAAAAACATCTATTTGGAGTCTCCATTCTGGTAATCAAATTCATGCAGTTTGCAGTTCCCCTCCCCACAAATTTCTTGGTCTCCCAATTCATCTGTCTATGAATGCAATGAGAATGATAATACAAGAGCAATTAATAACTGCAATTGAAAAGGTGACAACTTCACTTTCAAAAGCATATCTTTCATTACATAGTAAAATATCACTCATTAACATATTAATTTTCCCAAAAATAAATTACTATGCACCTATCATTAAATTTACTAACTCATTTAAGAAAAAAATTAACTCCTTTTGCACCAAACTCATATGGAATAATAAGGCTGTGGTAATAAGCATCAAAAGTCTGCAAAAACATTCAAAACTAAATGGCCTGTCATTACACTGCATTTCAACATTCTATTACCAAAAAACTCATAATGCATTAATGAAACTTTATACAACATATGAAAATTTCCAAGTGTTTCTTCCAATATCACCTACAGATACTCCACCTCCTATTAAAAATAAATTTATTAACAATCTAATTAAAACAATATTCAAACATAAAATACCTGCTACTAACCTTTTCTCAACTAAAATTAAGTATTGGGAAGCACACTACATAAAACTGATTCAAATCCCCTTGAAATTCCCATTAGCTTAATTAATATCTCAAATAAATCTATAATCCAAAAATTTAAATTCTGGTACTTGGAGCCTAAGTACTTAGATTTTCTAATAAAAATCAACCTTAGAGCTTTACCTACCAATGCTTTTCTGGCTGGAAGATGGAGATCTCTAAACATAGATGCCATCTGTCAACTATGTAATAAAGAAGAAGAAACAACGGAACATTTTATTTCTCAGTGTACTTCCCTCAAAACATATCGAGAACTAATTGCAGATATAACCCATAATCCAAAATGCTCATTGACAATATTGATAGAAAATATTCAATGAGGATTGTTCCCAACAATAAGACTAACAATCTTTATACTATACACACTCTGGTTTATGAGATGCCACTTTATATTCAATCCCACATCTCGTAAACTTAAATCACTCTTTCTCAATAAGTTAGCAAAAATTAAAACAAGAGATCAGGCACTAGCTCCAATAGATATAGTATCAGCCACTTGGAGTTTGATCAAATTACCAACACCACTGTGAAATATGAACCACATATTTGCTGCACCTTAAGTGAGATTTTTGTTGTCATATATGTATTTAATATTGTTACTTATATTGATTAATTTTCTTCCTCATTTTTTCAACATTATTAATGTAAAAAATATTTCATGTATATATAATACTTATTTTTGTTAATAATTTTCAATTCTAAATTGTGGATCAGCTCTTGTAACATGTTTTAAAATTGTATTTTCATATATGTACTTATAATATCAAATAAAGTTCTTTAAAACTAGTAGTAGTAGTAGTAGTAGTAGTAGTAGTAGTAGTAGTAGTAGTAGTAGTAGTAGTAGTAGTAGTAGTAGTAGTAGTAGTAGTAGTAGTAGTAGTAGTAGTAGTAGTAGTAGTAGTAGTAGTAGTAGTAGTAGTAGGAGGAGGAGGAGGAGGAGGAGGATGAGGAGGAAGAGGAGCAGTAGCAGTAGCAGTAGCAGTAGTAGTAGTAGTAGTAGTAGTAGTAGTAGTAGTAAGAAGAAGAAAGTATATGTACAGATATGTGTTGTCATTATTATATCTGATTGGCTGTCACATAAGCATATTAGAGAGTAATATAGAATAATAGATAGGAAGAAAAGATAAAAAATTAAAATGAAAAGAAAGTAGAAATAGAAAGAAATAATGAGAGAATAATAATTAAAAAAGGGAAGTAAAGATATAGGGTTAAAAATAAAATATGTTTATGAATAATAATATAAAATATATATTTTTATATGTATATAGAATAATGTTTATCTAATTATATGTTTAAATGTTGTAGCTCTGACAAAGACTGCGGGACAACCATAACATTAGAAAATTAAAGGAATTATATAACAAAAATTGCATTAGAGGGTATATGTGGACATGTATGAAAAGTAATTTATATGAATATATGAAGGAACGAAAAAAAAGTAAAGGAAAAGATATAAGAATTATACAATAATTATTATATTCGATAATATTAAATATTTATATATTTTCTTTAGAATAAAATGAACTATTATTTTATCATGAAGTTTAATTTTAGTATGAATGTATGGTTTTTTAAAAGAAAAAGAATGAAACGATTTCTATTAATTTAAATTTATTAGTTTGAATTCTTTATTTAATAACATTATATATTTTGTTTTTATTTAATTAGCCTTTTAAATATCAATAGATAATTATGTAATCCTTGTGGAAATATTATACAAATCTTTATAATATTATGATTGTATACGAATATGTATACAATATATATATATATATATTCATCTTTGAATTATAGTTAATATATTTCATATTCTATTTGAGTGTGTGTATGTATATTACATGCATGCACTCTCTCTCTCTACACACACACACACCTATATATGTATATATGGAGAAGGTGTCAAACATATGCACAGTGGGGTTGAAATACTATTTCACATAATAGTTGGATTAAATAATACTAAATATATTCTTCTGTAATCAAAACTTTACAGTGTATATCTGGATTAAAATTGATACAATTATTTATAGTTTAAAAATTGATTCATTAAAATACTTTTCTGGGAAAAATGGCTTCATTATTATGAATGTTTGACATCTTCACAGTAAACTGCAATAGTTTGATATCGAAAATACTAACCAAATATATATAAAGATATGTAAGTTGTTGTCAACTGGGCTAATTGATTAGTATTGCTTTAGTTTATTTTCAGATGTATTTGTTTATGAAATTAAGAAATAAATAAATCTGATAAATGTTTTTAAAATTTTATGCTATAGCAATGTCAAAAAGTATGTCTATTCTTAAAATGACTGTTTCTATGTAAAATTAAAAAGATGAAAGAAAATCTTATGCTCAACTATATGGAGATGGTTTTGTAACCTTGAAAAATTTACAATTCCTATTTTGATTTGAATTTTACATTAAGGTATAATTAATACATTACCTGCTATACTTTTGTAAGGTATGTCATTATTATTCTCTTTTAAAATAAAAATAATAAGCTTCTATTTTCAACATCTTGATCCACTATGATATTAAGATCTTTCCAAGTTTAATCCTGTTTCTCCAATCTATAGTCTTTCTTTTTCAAATTACACAAGAAACTTTTTTATTTCTTCTATTCATTTTACATGTGGTCAATTTTTAATCTTTTACAATCAACTAAAGATTAGCCTTTCAAGCTAACTTACATGCGCTTTTTACGAATGTTAATAATAATAAATGAATACTTTCATTTCCAACACAAGATAAAGTTTTTGCGAAGGAATAAATGAATCCACTTATTCATTCAACCCAAATGCTTATATATGGACAAATCTTAAGTACTGGATATGAACGTATTCATTTATTATTATTAACATTCATAAAAAGCGCATGTATGTTAGCTTGAAAGGCTAATCTTTAGTTGATTATAATCTTTTAAATGTCTTGGGAATCAATAATAAAATTTCATCTCTATTCCAGCAAGATGTCCAACCTATTCTTCAGATTAGTAATTTAAAGGGTCTTTTTCATCAAATTTATATAGCTAAACTAAAACACACTTAAAAAGTCTCAATATAAAAAAAAGTTATCCTGCTCTTTGGTGAGACATTTTTTCCACTTTGTTTTATCCTTAATTACAAACAGTTAAATATTCATCTACTGTCAAGTAATTCAATAACTAACTGTTTTGCTTCCAGATGACTATTGAAAAATATGCTGTCCTTGCTTAATAATTGTCATCTCTGTGAAGACAGAGATAAGTTTCACCTATATTAAAATTTTATGATGTGGAAATGATAGATAGATATGCTATTCAATACACTCTATGACCCTTCCAGATTTAATTTTTATAGTCCACTGTCTAGAATACTACAGAATATTTCTATGAAAATCAGTAAGTGAACAAAATATTCGCCATCCCAGTATTTTACAATAGCTAGTTTATATTAACTATACTATAATTAGATTAATGTTTGCACTGATTAGGAGCTAGCGATCTGACAGAAAATCTTTAAGCTACAAATCACGAATATAGCTGGGTCGCGCTATAAACTGCTCGTATAAAAGTATTTAGATATATATATTTTATACTTTGAGTGATCTTATGTAATACATTTAGTTAATTATAATTGTAATTTGCTTTAGCACAAAAAATCTTCAATTTTTATTAATTACTACATTTTTATTTATTATTGTCGAACTCACTCCACTCACAACTTTGACGCCATCCACCTCAGATAAATACAATAATGATTATTACTAATCATTTTCTAAATTAGAGATTATCTCTAGCACAGATATAAACTTTTTAAACTCGTTAAAGATTAATATATCTGGGTTTTTTTTTTAATTTTAAACATACACACACCTTGAGTTATTCGCCTTTCTCTTTCCCATGTGTAATATCTTTATAGATATATTAAACAACCTCTATACTTCCCCATTCCTTTAAAATTCATATAAATAAAGATACAGTAAAAGACAAATGGCCCCCAAGGTGCATTTCATGCTAAACCAGCACTCATAACTTGGCTCAGGGTACTATCTCTCATATATCTCTCTATTATATGAAGAATATTTATCTATAGTAAATTGTTTCATTTTTATTTACCATTGTCAAACTCACTCCACTCACAACGTAGACATCATCCACCACAGATAAATACAATAATGATTTTTACTCATCAATTTCTAAACTAGAGATTATCTCTAGAACAGATATAAACTTTAAACCTCAGTTAAAGACTAATATATCTGATTTTTTAATTTCGTTAGCAGCGTCATCAATTATATTAATTTCATTTAAATAGACTTTTTTTTCTCTACAGAACAGACTTTTGCATACCTGCACTTATATATGTAATATATAGGGAGTTTGAACTCAGACTTTCACACGACTCTCAACCATCATGCTATCTCATACTACTGATACACTTGATCACACACATGTCGAAAAGATAAATAATCACCACTATCCGAATTTCATGCTAAACCAGCATTCGTCAGTTGGTCCAGATTATCATCTCCATATATATATATATATATATATATATATATATATATATATATATGACTTGATTTTTTATCAATATATATATATATATATACAATCAATGCTCAGCTTTATATTAAGATAGCCAATATTCATACTTTAATGGACAGGCTTCAAACTATTCCACACCACAAGTCTTCAGCCATCCACTTCCTTGAAAATCTGATGATTCATTCAAGTAATGTGTGTTTTATTATTTATTACATTTGCTATCTAAATTTATTTCAAATTATATATAATTTTAAACTCTATATAATATAATTATAAAGCTTTTTATTTAAAACAGCAACCATGATAGTAAAAAAAATATAACACTTGTTCAAATTACAACGTTTTAAAAATAAAAAATATGTATGATTGCTTTGATATTCTCTCTCTCTCTCTCTCTCTCTCTCTCTCTATATATATATATATATATATATATATATATATATATATATATATATATATATATATATATATATATATATATATATATATATATATATAAACATTACAAGCATAAAGCTAAACTAGTCAATATAAAATCAAAACTACCCCAAATCTAAAATTAAACCAGACCAGCATAAAAATAATATTAAAACACAACCTAAGGTTTCACTGCTACAAGCAGACTTCTCAAGTGTAAAGAACTACAAAAAAACCACACATTATATATACTATTAAAAACTACCCACAAATCCATTCACTTCCCATCCACCCTTAATATTAAAAGAACTCTTAAATAAGTTAATTGCTTCAGAATAATAAATTTTCAATAATAAAGACTCTTTAATTCTTCTTTTGATTTCATTTCTCTCAAAGAAGACAACCTTAGCTTCATCAAAATCAATAGTGTGGCCTGTATCTTTTTCATGGACATACAAAGCAGAACTAAGATATCTATTTTTAACTCTACTTTTATGAACCTTTATTCTTTCATTTAAACTCAAACTACTCTGACCTATGTAAACCTTCTTACAAAATAAACAAGGAATAAAATATACCACACCAGGAATAGTCTTTCTATCAAAAACTTCTTTTGTATTATTTAATAAATTATTCAATGTAACACCCCTTTTCCAAGCAATTTTCTTATTTCCAAACAATTTACTATTTCTACACACAATTTTATAAGAAGACAATTTAAATGGCAAAGAAATAAAATCATATTTTTCTTTAACCTTTACATCCTTACAAATATTACTATTAAATAAAATACTTTTAACAAATTTATCAGAGTATCCAACACTCAAATAATCTTTATAAAATTGATATTTCTGAAACAAAGCTACCCCACTAGAATTATTTAATTTAATATTCCTATGACAATAATTCCTTAAAGCAGCTACTTTATGAGATACAGACTGATAGCTATCAGGTTTAATTATAGATCTTAATTCTTTACTTTTAACTAAATGACTGCACAATAAACAATTAGTTTCTATATTTCTAATCACCAAAAGATCTAAAAATTTTAACTTACCAAAATCTAACCCCCCTCCTTCTAACACAAATTTTATAGAAGGATCAAAACAATTAAACTCATTTACAAATTCCTTCAATTTATCATTCTCAACTACAAATAAACAATCATCAACATATCTGACAAATAATTTTACATATAAACAATTCTTTTTAATAATAATTTCCTCTTCCATAAAACTAATATAAACTGAACATACTAAAGGAGAAATAATATAACCTATTATCCACCCTTCCTTAATCTTATAAAAATCACCTCTATAAGTAAAATACATAGAATCTTCCAATAACAAAAGCAAATCTTTAATTACCTTAATTTTATTTTTTGATAAAGAACTTTTCTTAATCAATACAGACAAAAGAACATCAATACTGCTTAACCTATTAACAGACTGATACATATTTTCAATATCTAAACTTCCAAATACCCAATTACTTTCCATTTTAAAATTATTAATCTTATCAAAAGCCTCAAAAGAAGAAGAAACTGTGTACTGACCAAAATCAACAAATTGTTTTAAAAAATTATTCAAGAATCTAGAAATACCCTCTACAACACTACCTGTAAAATCAAAAATAAATCTTAAAGGAAAACCATCTTTATGAGTTTTAATATTCACAAACATCTTAGCTGATGTAAAATCATTAGGATAGCATTTTAAATAATCTACTCTATTAAAAATTTTTAAATTAACCATTTTCTTCATAATATCTATCAATTTTCTTTTAATCAAATTACCTGGATTTTTATCTAACAACATATATTTACCATTATTTAATTCTCTATCCATTTTCTCTTTGAAATCATCTCCTTTCATAATAACAAACCTACCAGCTTTGTCTTCACGAGAAATGATTACATCATTAGCAATTAACCTATTTTTAAGATGTTTAATCTCAGCAGGATTAATAACAAATTTTTCTTTCCTTTTTAAACTTTTATTCAAAATCGATTGAATACCAACTTTCTGCTCATCACTCAAATTACTAGATTCAATAGACGAAATTGTATCAAAAACTATATTTTTTGAATGAAATGGAACAAAATTAGGGCCTTTACCAAGAATATCTAATTCTCTATCATTTAACTTCAAATCCGTAAGATTAACAACTCTATCCTCAGAAACCTTATTCTCATACCCTTTATCACTACAATAAACTTTATTAACTTTCCCAAACAACCACTTTAATTTTCTTTCATATTTTTTACAATAGAAATTTGACCTATTCTGTCTAAATTGTCTCATAAAAAAATTCAAAATTGAATTTTTTTTTTTTTTTTTTTATGAGACAATTTAGTCAGAATAGGTCAAATTTCTATTGTAAAAAATATGAAAGAAAATTAAAGTGGTTGTTTGGGAAAGTTAATAAAGTTTATTGTAGTGATAAAGGGTATGAGAATAAGGTTTCTGAGGATAGAGTTGTTAATCTTTCTGATTTGAAGTTGAATGATAGAGAATTAGATATTCTTGGTAAAGGGCCTAATTTTGTTCCATTTCATTCAAAAAATATAGTTTTTGATACAATTTGGTCTATTGAATCTAGTAATTTGAGTGATGAGCAGAAAGTTGGTATTCAATCGATTTTGAATAAAAGTTTAAAAAGGAAAGAAAAATTTGTTATTAATCCTGCTGAGATTAAACATCTTAAAAATAGGTTAATTGCTAATGATGTAATCATTTCTCGTGAAGACAAAGCTGGTAGGTTTGTTATTATGAAAAGAGATGAATTCAAAGAGAAAATGGATAGAGAATTAAATAATGGTAAATATATGTTGTTAGATAAAAATCCAGGTAATTTGATTAAAAGAAAATTGATAGATATTATGAAGAAAATGGTTAATTTAAAAATTTTTAATAGAGTAGATTATTTAAAATGCTATCCTAATGATTTTACATCAGCTAAGATGTTTGTGAATATTAAAACTCATAAAGATGGTTTTCCTTTAAGATTTATTTTTGATTTTACAGGTAGTGTTGTAGAGGGTATTTCTAGATTCTTGAATAATTTTTTAAAACAATTTGTTGATTTTGGTCAGTACACAGTTTCTTCTTCTTTTGAGGCTTTTGATAAGATTAATAATTTTAAAATGGAAAGTAATTGGGTATTTGGAAGTTTAGATATTGAAAATATGTATCAGTCTGTTAATAGATTAAGCAGTATTGATGTTCTTTTGTCTGTATTGATTAAGAAAAGTTCTTTATCAAAAAATAAAATTAAGGTAATTAAAGATTTGCTTTGTTATTGGAAGATTCTATGTATTTTACTTATAGAGGTAATTTTTATAAGATTAAGGAAGGGTGGATAATAGGTTATATTATTTCTCCTTTAGTATGTTCAGTTTATATTAGTTTTATGGAAGAGGAAATTATTATTAAAAAGAATTGTTTATATGTAAAATTATTTGTCAGATATGTTGATGATTGTTTATTTGTAGTTGAGAATGATAAATTGAAGGAATTTGTAAATGAGTTTAATTGTTTTGATCCTTCTATAAAATTTGTGTTAGAAGGAGGGGGGTTAGATTTTGGTAAGTTAAAATTTTTAGATCTTTTGGTGATTAGAAATATAGAAACTAATTGTTTATTGTGCAGTCATTTAGTTAAAAGTAAAGAATTAAGATCTATAATTAAACCTGATAGCTATCAGTCTGTATCTCATAAAGTAGCTGCTTTAAGGAATTATTGTCATAGGAATATTAAATTAAATAATTCTAGTGGGGTAGCTTTGTTTCAGAAATATCAATTTTATAAAGATTATTTGAGTGTTGGATACTCTGATAAATTTGTTAAAAGTATTTTATTTAATAGTAATATTTGTAAGGATGTAAAGGTTAAAGAAAAATATGATTTTATTTCTTTGCCATTTAAATTGTCTTCTTATAAAATTGTGTGTAGAAATAGTAAATTGTTTGGAAATAAGAAAATTGCTTGGAAAAGGGGTGTTACATTGAATAATTTATTAAATAATACAAAAGAAGTTTTTGATAGAAAGACTATTCCTGGTGTGGTATATTTTATTCCTTGTTTATTTTGTAAGAAGGTTTACATAGGTCAGAGTAGTTTGAGTTTAAATGAAAGAATAAAGGTTCATAAAAGTAGAGTTAAAAATAGATATCTTAGTTCTGCTTTGTATGTCCATGAAAAAGATACAGGCCACACTATTGATTTTGATGAAGCTAAGGTTGTCTTCTTTGAGAGAAATGAAATCAAAAGAAGAATTAAAGAGTCTTTATTATTGAAAATTTATTATTCTGAAGCAATTAACTTATTTAAGAGTTCTTTTAATATTAAGGGTGGATGGGAAGTGAATGGATTTGTGGGTAGTTTTTAATAGTATATATAATGTGTGGTTTTTTTTGTAGTTCTTTACACTTGAGAAGTCTGCTTGTAGCAGTGAAACCTTAGGTTGTGTTTTAATATTATTTTTATGCTGGTCTGGTTTAATTTTAGATTTGGGGTAGTTTTGATTATATATATATATATATATATCATATATATATATATATATTTATATCAAATATATATATATACATATGATACTTATATATATTGATTATATATATATATAAAAGTATCATATGTAATTTGCTATATTTATTTCAAATTCATAATTGTCACAAAGTGCAAATAAGAAATCAGTCTCATTATCTTTTTTGACATATATAAAACATGATTGACAAATTTCTGGAACTTTGATGGTTAGTCCAATTTTCAATTTTTTTTTATTTTTAGTTAAGATGTGATTTTATAATTTTATGTTTAGAAGCTTTTTTTTAAATCCTGATTTATTGTTAGAAGAATTAAACTTTTGTTTTTTTTTATTTTCTATTGCCAACATTTTATTTGTTTTAAGCCAAACTGAGATGTGGATAATAAATATATCTTTGTAAAATTTTGGAGGAATATCATCGTCATCCTAAAAGAGTTTTTCTAAGCTTGTTAGTAAGATTAAAAAAATCAGTAGAAGATAAAGAAATGATTTTTTTTAAATCCAAACTTATTATAAACTATCACCTTACAAAAGTATTAAAAACGTATAGATTAATTTACCTTAATTATTTTCACTCAAATTTGAATTGAAGCTCCTGAGTGGCGAATTTGAAAAGGCAACTGAAGTAAGAAGACCAATGTGATATAGGATTTGACTAGTTTTTAAATGATTAGATAGTCATATAATATTCAAATATCTAAATCCAATGACGAACTCAATTTTATAGTAATTTGGGAATATTCAGTTCAGTTCACAATTCACACAAATCATTAACTATAGAAAAATTGTTAATTTACTTGAAAAAATGTCATTGAATAGAAAAATTAAAATGTCATTAAATGATAATTGTAAGATTATTCAGTTTTCTCATCTACCTATTTAACACATTCACCAGAAATATTCTGGGATGAAAGGATTTTACACACAGAAAACATATTATTTTCCAGCAATAAAACTGTCTTTTAACAAGAATAAGAAAACATTGGAAATCACATGATCAACAAGATACACATTACTTTTCTTATCCATTGCTATTTTTAAAAAAGTTTTCCAATTTAATACTTTTAGACCATCTAGTGAAAGCTTTAATAATTAATACATGACAGATGGTAGTGCTTAATAAACCTTTATTCACTGTAGTGTTAATCATATATCACCAAACAAGATTTTAGTTTATGGCTTTCATCAGTAAGAAGCCATTTTGGATTTTCAAATTTTTAATCATGCATTTGTATTTTTTTTCGATCTAATATACATTTCCTCTAGGTTGCATAAAAGTAGTGCAAATAGAATTTAAAGCAGAATAGCATGTAAACAAAGGTAATGTGATGTCTTCTTGGTCATGTAAAATACTAATTGTTTTGCACTAATTCTGGCTAAAAAATAAAAAGGTTTAAGATTAGAAAAATATTAAGATTTCCATCACATATAAAAACTGAACCAGTTTCAGATCTATATAAACTATGCAGGTAAATAAACATGGATTGAAAAGTAAATAAGTTTTTCAATTTAGCCAGTAGTTTGATAGTACAACAAAGGTAAAAATAATTGTTAAAGAAAAAGTGCATTAGATCCTCCCAAAAATATTTAAGTGCAAATAATCTGGAGATATTTGAATAGGATAGCTCCACATAAGAATATATTAAGCACTGACATCTATTGATTGCTAAACCTTAGAGCAGATAACATAAAAATAGTGAAAATAGTATAGATAAAAAAAGAAGAAAAGCAAATTGAAGCATAAGGTTACCATCAGGTACCTACTGTTTACTAAATGTTCTACCTGATACCAAAAATGAAATTGCCTTTACTGAAAACATATATAAAAAATAAACAAATTCTGAATGAAGATGTGTTCTGTAACTTAAGACATATCTTAAACTGTTTTATGGATGTTTAACAAAAAAATGCATTAAACAATTAATGAATTGTGTTGTAAAAATGAATTTTTGTGATACCCCAGGGTTTTGTTTTACAGATTTAACAGTAACATTTTCTGAGATGTGACTGGAATCTCAGCTCCTGTCTTGATCTGCTTCAGAATTGTAAATCAACAGTCCCACATGATTGAATTATTCCATCTGATTGGCTTTCATGTAAGCATGTTTAAAGCATATCTGTTTGAAAGTGTTTAGCTTTCACGTTATTACAATATTATCTGTTTACGCTTAAAATTTGATTTATTTAAAAGAATATAGTAAGAGTAATTGAAGTTATAAGTTTGGTGTTTATTGTATAATAACTTTTCCACAAAAAGAAAAGCATATCATATTACACTTATGTTTTTATCTTTACAGCAAATAGATCTCATCTGACACAGGAACATAGATTAAATTGAGATATTTAACTTCTAGCTAAAAATGTTTGGATTTTAGTGTTTAATACACTTGGTTATTGTAGTTTGTTTTTTTTAAAAAGTGTCATAGCATCGGCCGGGACGCAAACCCACAACCCAGGCAACTGCCTGCAAGTGTAAGGCAGTCGCGCTGACCTCTCAACCACCAATGATCATATTTTCTTACAATTACAGAATTGGAGAAATTAATATTCTCATGGAAATCTGTCTTCTAATTGAAATATTTTCAGATTCCTTTATAATGATGTCAATAGATTGCTATCTTTTAAAAAAAATATCTAGGCTAATATTGCTTCTTTTAATCCATGAGATATTTAGCAGATAGTCATACCAGATTATTTTTTTAATATTATTATATCAGGTACATTAAACTAAGCAGAGTATCCATTACAATGTAAGGTGCTTTTATTTTTAATTTCATAACTCTTAACTTTTAATTCCATCTTTTGAAGATAGTATCAATGGCTAATTTTACACATTTCTAAAGCTTCTACTTATATTATCTTACTTTACTTGAATTCTTTTTATCCTTTGTAATAATTTTATTGCATTATAGTGAAGCCTTTTTTATAATAAAAAAAAAAAAACAATTTAAGGGTAGTTATCCATATATGAGATTTCTAATTTAAATTATGCTTTTAAAAAAAATGTAAAAAAAAAAAAAAACTATAATAATCTCACAAAAAATAAACTCTTCTAATAGACATATAACTAACTACTTATACTTTAATTCTTGTTTATAAGACTAAAACTATAATCCAGCAGTAACTTTCCAAAGCTTTTCAAAGAATAATTATTAGCAAACAATGAGTTAAAAATGCTATATTCAATAAACATTTTTGTTTATCTTTTATTTTTCAAACGTTGGTTCACAACATATATATATATATTAATTGGCAGTTTTTCACCATGGGTATATATATATATATATCCTATTTACCCAAGTATACGTTTAATTGTTACTGATATTAGCATCATAATGGATGTTTCGATTGGATTTCACTACCCCTCTTTCGTGGTAATATAGATTGTTCAGAAATGTTGCTGAGATATCCAAACAGAAAAAAACCTCTGCAACATCTCTGAATGAATGATATTCCATTACATGAAAGATGGCTGGCGGAATCTAATTGAAACACACTGATATAATATGTTAATGTCAACAACGACCAAATAAATACAGGCCAAATGTGAATTACATATTCAGGCATGTAGTATATGTATATGTGCTAGCGTTTCAATTGAAGAAAAATGGAAAAAGATAAGAAATTAAAAACACTGTGTAACAACATAGTTAATGAAAAAATAAGGATTACCTTGAGCATATTCTTAAAAGTGAAAAAAATAATAAAGAAATATGTAACAAATTTTTATCGTAGAAATATGTAACAAATGAACAGCAAAGAAGAAAAAAAATAACAAAGTGATTTTAATAAGAGATTAATTACTTAATGATAGGATAAAATTCTAGAAGATATAATTAAAAAAAAGTGTTCGCAATGATTTTTGATATCTATCTTTGGGCGGATAATTGATTATGCGTGTGTGTGCGCGTACGTGAGTGTGCGCAATTGGAATGATAGTTATTTTCTAAAATTTATCATTAAATATTTTATTTTCTTAAAATTTAATTTAATCTATTCGGAATTGCCAAATCAAATTCATCTAAATTTTAATTAAACCTGATATATATTAAAGAATAATTAGAAGAGCGATTCATGATCAATCTTAATCGTAATAAAATTAGCTGACTCGTTTGGCAATTAAAAACTTAGTTAGAACAGGCTTAACTAAATTATCAAATGTCTGCAAAGGAGGTACATTTTTTATTTATAATACTAGAATACTTTATCGAATCACTAATATATATATATATACAAGCTGGTCTTCTTACGTATGTGTACATATACTTTCTTACTACTACTACTACTACTACTACTACTACTACTACTACTACTACTACTACTACTACTACTACTACTACTACTACTACTACTACTACTACTATGTCATTTTGCTTCCTGGTTAATGGCTACTAAAATACATGATGTTATTAGTGACTTTAAACTTATTAATGGAGTTCCACAGGCATCTGTACTTGGCCCTATATTATTTTTAATATATATATAAATGCCATTTTTAGTTTATCTTTGAATTTAGTAATTTTTGTTTTTGTGTATGGTATTGCTTTATCTTGTGCTGCTGCTTCATATAATATTCTTGAACAAGTGATTAATAATGATTTGGCATTAATAAGTAACTAGCTTATGATGAATTGTTTAATTGTTAATTGTAATAAAACAAGGGGTATTTTATTTTGTTATACATATTCTCCATACCCTCTTGTATCAATATTTGATGTCAATATAAAGATCATTCCAATACTATTTGTACATGTGGGAATATATTTTTTTGTTGATAACTGCTCTCATTGATTCATGATAATCTTGCTCATGCCATATTGCTTACTTATGTTATTAGTCATGCAAAATTAATTATTTATTTTATTATCTAGTGAAGTTCTTGCCTAGATCTACTTTGATGACTATATCTTTTGCTTGTTATCAAAGTATATTGTGTTATATTTCCATGTGGGGTGGTTGTACTGATTTCTTAGCATCCTTATTATGAACATTACAATTTTGCTAGGCCTAGGTTGACTTCTGTACATAATATCTATGTTATTTCTTTGTGTTGTTAGTTGTTAAATTATAAATATAGAATTATTATTGAATTTTGTCAACACTATTTCTCATTGTGTAGTAAAGTGTCAGTTGTAAATATTTGTTTAGCTAAATATTTTCAGTTGACTGTTTTCTAACTTTTGGTTTTCCTCAGTGAGACCCTAGAATATTCAAGCATTATATAACATTTATATATCATTTGTAATAACATTTATATAACATTTGTAATACAAGATTATTAAATTAAGTGATATATGACTTGATTTCCTGCAATTATTGTTTTTGCTCTTAAAGCTTTAGATATTTTATATTGATAAAGATATTAATATATGATGTATCTGAACTTATTCAGTCCCATATTGTTATTCAAGTTAGATAGCTGGATTTGAAGACATATGAATATCTAAACATTTTATATTTTCTACTTAATAGTTAACCATTACATAAAGTGCCTAGATAACTTAGTGTCAATATTACAACTAATTTAATTTAAATTCAAAACCTTAAATATTTAAAATGTTCTATTTATTAGCTCAAGTAGGATAAGAAATGTGAGAGGGTTATTGAAGTAGAATTAAAGTCCATTGCCTCCAATTAAGGAACAGTAACATTCAGAAACTAATTTGTTGTTTGGTAATCACAACTATCTAGGCACCAGTGATTACTCAAGCATACAACAGACAGTTTTTAAAAGTAAGCTGAAGAAAATATCATTAAAGACATCACATTGACTATGTAAATTGTGGTTAATCATATGATTGTAGTTGGCATAATTATATAAAAGTATTTTTTTACATGAATGGAGAAATAAGCATATTCATGCATTACATGTGTGTGTATAATTATATTTACGATGTAATGATTATAACATATATAGTAGTTTACTAGTGATGGAATTTGCATTGATACATTCAATTTGAGCTTTGTGATGCAGGGACAGCATATTTGGCTTCTACCTCTTCAACCTGACTTTGAACCTTAGCAAAGTAAAATTTTTTCAAGAGTCTTTAATTTTTTCCTCAGATAGATGGACAATAGCCAACTTAGTAAATTATCTAACATCAGTAAATAAGTATCCCTCTATAATGAAGAATAAGGATAAAAATTCCCTCACATTTTCACCAACCAGCAATTACAAAGTTTAGTAATAGTGTTTTCTACTCCCTAATAGTTCTTCTATGATGGTTGTTTGAAAGGTGTTTGCCCTCATAGTGGGCTATTATTTTTTTTAATGTTTTCACTTTTTTACTTCAAACTTATTAAATGTTCAACCCAACATTTCCACACTAATAGAAATTAAATAATTTGATTTTTTTATTCTTAGTCCCTTCCCCTTACCCATTTACTGCACTTATTATTTTACCCAGATCATATTATTTCAAATTGAGAAATCTGTCTAAAGTTGTTTTAATGAATTAAAATTATTATTTATTTATTTTAAATTCCAAATTAAGCAAGCAAAACAAGCAAAAACTGACTTTTAATTTACACTATATTCACTTTTTTTAGTATTTATTTGCAATTTTTTGAGTCCAAAAAAGAGATTTATACTTAATAATTCAAGGTATTTACCCTATCTTGTCATCTAGTTGTTGGATAGAATTTTAAATGTATGTTCACAAAATGAACAGATAATATCACAACATACATTTCTCCATACTTTGTTGAATAATCTGAAATCTCTTTAGCACTTCTCTCTTTAGTGCCCAAGTCTCAGATCCATATGTAAAACCAATAAAACATATCCATTTTCAACTTTGCTTTTCACACAGACATATTTCTTTTTGTTACTACATTATTTCAACATAAAACAATTTTCCCAGGGTTAATTTTATAATTAATTACATACAAGTTTCTATCTGCAGTAATAATCTGCTCAAGATCTTTGTAATTATTAACATCTTGTAATTCATTTCTATCACTGTTTATTTTCTCTTTCAGTAAAGTGGCATTGTACATTATTTGTCTCTTTTAGCATTTAGTTTTAGTTCTTTATGCTGTTGAAACTATTTTGAAATCTAAAAATTTAAAATAAACAACTATATCTTATGAAAAATCTAGATAACCTAAACATTTTCCATTTATTTTTAATTATTTAAAATTTCATTTTAATTTAAAAGTTTTAGAAATGTGAAATTACCTTGTTTCTCACCCATATCGATGTTAATATTATCAACTTATAATCTATTATTACTGCTACATTAAAGTAAATATTCTTTAAAATTTAGTAATATCAAGTTTCTATATCTATTGTTTTAAAGCTGTAGACATCAGAAAATGTCTTCCATTGTCTACACATTGAAAATATAATGGCAACTCATATTTATTTGTTTTTTCTATAATTTCTTTTTATACTTAGGTATGTATTGAACCATTTTTAAATTCAGCTTGTTGTTTTAACTGAAAACTTTTCATAGACAAATGGTACTAAATATTATAAAGATCCTATGTATAAATAATAGAAAATGGATAGCTTATAATTTCTAATACATTCTTTGTAATCTTTCCTTATTTTCAAGATTCTCTTACATCTTTAATATTTAGACAGTTGATACATAATTTTTTCGATAGATTTTTTATTTCTTCACCTGTTAATTATTATATAGATAATAATTCAGTTATATCTTTGAGATTTTTTTATTATTAATAGATATAATTGTGATGCTCATATTATTTCTTCAAAAGATGTTGATAAAATTGTAGAAAATAATTTCTTTCATTTCCTTTTATTTCTATATAATTGTAGAGAAATTTTCTCTTATGCATTATAATAATTTTTTTAGTAGTTGTAGTGCAGTTCATTTCTACTTCTGAAATAACTTTTCTTTCAGTATCAATATATAATGTTATACTTTTGAGACTTCAATTTTACTTTATATATTTCCTTATCAATTTGCAGTTATATTTTTGTATCAATTCCAACACTTTTTTATATTATTTTACAAATTTCCCATTATTTGATCATTTTTAAGTATTTTAATATTGTTTTTTTATTCTCACTTACCTTTTCTCATTTAAAAATTTGCTAATGAATTGCTACTTGTTTAGGCATTGTTTACACAGTATAATTTATCATTTTATAGATTTGACTTTAGCCTGATCTGTGATTTTTATTATTCTAAAATGAACTATAAATTCTAACTTAAATTCCATAAAATATTTCTGAAACTTAAGAATCTCAACTTCTGATATTGCCATTCTTATTACCATAGTTTTTGTCTATCTATGTTTTACATTAATACTATCTTTTATCTTACTAACTGATAATAATTTCTTGAGAATATTAATTTCTGATATTGTCATTCTCATTACCTTTGTCTCTCTAGCTTTGCATTAATACTATCCAACATCATACTAGCTGATAATCATGTTCTTTGCTAAGCACACCACCGCCTTGAAATATATATATTTTTGTTAGTCAAAATATAATTCAGGTCTGCTATATTTTTATTCTGTTGTTTTCATATCCTTTTGATCATTTTCAATAAATAAATTCATAATATGCATCTTTTTTAAAACAAAATCTATAAGACTATTTTTCCTCTCATTTAATCCTCGATATTCAGCAATATCCACAAAATTTTCATTTTCCATTCATAAATCAATTTTAAATTTAAAATCTTCCACACAATCTTAAAATGTTGCTTAGTCTGATCAAAGGTAATTCAACTGTATAAATAAAAATACTCTAATTCATTAAAAAGTGAACTTGTTGTGATATATATACCAAAAATATCTGCATTTTATATCTTCTATTTAAGTTGAATAAATTAAAGGTAGGTAAATTATCAAAAAAAAAAAAAAAATTAAAGGTAATACTAATACCATTTCATATAGGTAGAAAATGTTAAGAATATCAATTATCACCAATGCTGAGGATCTTTATCTAAAAATACTTGTTAGATATAGATATAAATGATCTTTATTGCTAAATAGACTTATTAATAATTTCAAAGATAGAATTAAAGTTGATTATAAATCTCAATTAGTATATGACTCATATTATCTATTTTGAAAAGCCAGATACAATGGAGATAAACCTGAAGACTTAAAATCTAGAATCACTCAGCATGCGCCTATCTATAACAGAGTTAAATGAAACATTGCTTATTACTCAATGTTTATAGACAATGAAATAAGATCTGGTCCTTCATTTAAACTTGCTGATGCTAAAATTATTTCCTTAAAAAGTAATAATAAAAAAGGCAAAATAAATAATGCTTGTCACATAATTAATTTTAAAATCTCCAAAAATATAAAAGCCAACAGAATCCTTTTCAGAAAACACTGCCCATTTAATTTAATGGCATAGACAAGTCCTAGGTCAATCTAAAGATGCAAATGTGATAATCTATGGTAATCAGAGATTAGTTTGGTATATATTTATATGCATATATGCTTATTCTCTGGAAACATAATAGAGGAAATTAATCATAGAATTAAACTTGGTTGGAGTGCTTTTGGTAGAAATAACTTGATATTAAAAGGAAATATGCCTATGTGTTTGAAAAGAAAGGTTTTTAACAAATGTGTTTTACCAGTTCTTACTTATGGATCTGAGACTTGGACACTTAATAGAAGATCAATACAGAGACTTCAGACCACTCAAAGAAGTATGGAGAGATGTATGTTGGGAGTAACAAGAAGAGATCAAAAACGCAATGTATGGGTAAGAGAACAAACAGGTGTTACTGACCTCATTGAAAAAATTAAAAGATTGAAGTGGAGTTGGGCTGGACATATTGCTAGAAGAGATGATAATAGATGGACAATTGAAATTTTAAACTGGATTCCAAGAGATTGTAAAAGACCCAGAAGGAGACCACATGTAAGATGGATGGATGAAATAAGAAAATGTGTAGGGGTGATGTGGAGAAGAGAAGCTAAAGATCAGAGAAGATGGATTAAACTTGGAGAGCCCTTCATCCTGCAGTGGATTGATAATTGTTGATAATGATGATGATGATGATGCTTATTCTCATTATAGTCATGCTTTGATAAAGATATGTATTGAAAGCTAGCTAACAAATATTGTTTTATTCCAAAGATTTATTACACATCAGTTGTGTACATATTCTGGTATATTAAACTTCTTTCAATCAATAATTTCATTCTGTGTAGTCAAGTTGCAATCTGTAGTGTCTGTATAAATATATGAGACCATTAATAGAGGTGGGATTTCATCTTTATTGCTAAAAGGAGGTTGCCTTGACAACTGTTTGAAATTCTTCATTGGTATCTATATTGGGATTGTCTAAGTGTTGACTGGCTTTTAATGTTACTTATAAACCCATATAGCCTTGAGCATTATTACACTTATTATTTAAGTAATACTTTGAGTGCAATTTGAAAATTATAATTGCAATTTGTAATATTATAATTGACTATTTATTAGTCTGCATTAAGAACAGGTTAAAGGAGGTTGCCTTGACAACAGTTTGAAATTCTTGATTCTTATCTTGCTGGATTATTAAGTAAACAAAATAATCTCAAGCCAAAGCATAAAATAATAATTACATATTACATATTCATACTATATATTTAACTATTAAAATCAGTATTTAAAATATTTAAATTAAGAGTAATCTCACACATATCAATTATTAACATAAAGCAGTTAAAAGTAGCTTTAAAATAAATAATATAATTAACTTAAATTCATGCTTTATGGTCAAAAGGTTTTAGTTAAACCTCTAGAAAAAAATGAAGTAAAGTAAAAAGACAATCTGATTTTTGCTCTCTATATAAAAAATATATTGTTTTCTATTTTGGCTTGAGAGTATTTCATTTACTTAACTCTTTTGCATTTAATTAATTCTTCACCCACATCTAATGAAGTGTGAATTAGTAGTTCAACATTTTTATTTAAATCTTACAATCTTTATTTAATATTATGAATCAATAAATTGAGATAGTTTATAAACAAAAAAAATTCTGAGAAATCATATTTGAACTATATATATATATATATAAAGGCAAAATAAATTCTGAGAAATCATATTTGAACTATATATATATATATATAAAGGCAAAATACATATTGTGAACAATGACTATATTTACTTGGGGTTTTTTTTTTTTTGTCACAATGCTATTGTAAAAAAAAATTAATAAAATATTTTTGGAATCAATTCCAATTTTTACCTATAATTTATTATACAGTCATAACAAATCTATGAAATGCTTATATGAAATTGAAAATTGCTTTTACATTTAAAAAATTATCATAAACATTTTGAATCATTGCTATTTAAAAGAGCTATAATTGCTTCCAGTATAACATTACTTCAAATTTCTTAACTTATATTTTTAAAAGTGAAACATATTTAAACAAAACAAATATGAATAAAAACATATATTTTATTTTTAATAATTATAATGAAAATATTTTTGAAAATAATTACAAATAATTAAATCCATTACAAAATTATGCTTTTTTTTTCCTTTATTGATCAAAAGAATAGAATGGGAGTTTTTTAATATTCATATTCAAAAAATCAACTAATCAGCAATTTTTAGTTTTGTCAGAGGCCTTTACCTTGTGCTCAATAGACTGCTCTTTTTCATTTATTACTTACAAAAAAAAATCTAAAATTGTTAGTAGTCTACAGAGATGTTTAATTCATATTTTTAGTGCAAAATGACCATAAATAATAGTAAACGAGATTTAAAAAAGTGATTTAAATCCATAGCACAGTGCACAATCATGGTGTGCATTATATATAAAAAGAGCTAATAAACAAGTTGTATGAGAAAAAATCTCATTGTGTTATGCATTATTAAAACACTTATTGTAGCTTATGTTAGATAGATAGATAGATAGATAGATAGATAGATAGATAGATAGATAGATAGATAGATAGATAGATAGATAGATAGATAGATAGATAGATAGATAGATAGATAGATAGATAGATAGATAGATAGATAGATAGATAGATAGATAGATAGATAGATAGATAGATAGATAGATAGATAGATAGATAGATAGATAGATAGATAGATAGATAGATAGATAGATAGATAGATAGATAGATAGATAGATAGATAGATAGATAGATAGATAGATAGATAGATAGATAGATAGATAGATAGATAGATAGATAGATAGATAGATAGATAGATAGATAGATAGACAGATAGACAGACAGACAGACAGACAGACAGACAGATAGACAGATAGACAGATAGACAGACAGATAGACAGATAGACAGATAGATAGATAGATAGATAGATAGATAGATAGATAGATAGATAGATAGATAGATAGATAGATAGATAGATAGATAGATAGATAGATAGATAGATAGATAGATAGATAGATAGATGCCTATTGACAAGGATATTTGCTATCTGAAAAAAAACATTAAAGTTTGTATTTAATGTTTTCAAATTTTTCTTAGGGTATAAAGCAGCATTAGTATTATCTTTAATATACTATATTTTAGTAAGGAGTAAATTTTATATATTGTGTAGCTAGTTAATCTTGCCATTTTATTTAATGTAGCATCAATCGCCATAGTATTGTCTTCTATTTTTTTTTAAATATATATAATAAGTCCAATTTTATTTGAATTCCAATGTTTGGGGTTTATAATACAGTATGTGTCCATTTATTAAATTAATTATTTTTTTATTTTTCCTTCCAGACTTCATAAAGCTCAATATCTCATATAATATTAACCATCTTCGTTCATTCAAAAAAGATCCATAGTTACATACAGCAAGAAAAAAGTTCATCAATAAATAATGGTTTAGTCCATAATTTGGGTATTTTTAGCATCATCTGCTTTTAATCAACAACTATTATACTGGCTAACAACTTTGCAACCTCTGAAATATGAAGAATATAATTTATTTTTATTCGGCTTAATTTAAATATAACAGGGAATGTTCATCTCCGCTTACGTATATTGATGTGTCAGTTAAGAACAATTAGACATCAGAAATAGAAATGATATTCTTGAGCTTAAATTCGTAGACAAAACCACTAAACTCATTTAAGCTGGTTTATGCATTTTGGAGAATACCTTATTCATATTAATTTACCTATAATCATATAGTAATAATTGTTGTGACGATAAGAACAATGGAGGGAACGCGGAGACTTTCTCAAAGCCAATTAATTACTTATAATGCTGGATGACTGCATAACACACTTTCTAATGAATAAATAATCTATTTATTTAAAACGAATGATTTTAGTTAAAGAGATGAGTTTCATTTTGATTTGGAAACATTTCTTAATATTATAGTCACTTCTGTAAGAAAATGTTCATTGCTGTCGTCAACATGGATCTACTTAAGGAGGTTATCCAAATTATTCATTTACAAGCTCGTTAAAGTATCAATGAGAAATGGAATGGGTTTCACTCAACCGTAAACTACTAACATACCTTGTATTTCTTCATTATTTTTTATAGATTGCCTAAATAAAGTCATGAAATTGTAATCTACATTTATGTAAAACCCAGTATATATATAAACATTCTCCATATAAACAGATACTGTATTATTGAAAGTAAATCATTTTTATTTTAAAAAGTGATTATATAATTTGATCTATTTTTAACAATTTTTAAGGTCAGATTTATTAATATTATAGAAAAGTTTGTTTATAAAAGTATTTTTTGAATAATGCTTTGTAGATGAAAATCAATAATGTTTTTATTAAAAAAATAACACTATTTACAGTGAATAACAGAAAAAAAATCGCAGAAGAGAAAAAAATGACATTTTATAAAATAAATTTGCTTTCAATTTTTTTAAAAACTTTCTATTGTCTGTATTGATAATTAATCTATTCCAGCATAATGTATTTGCATAAAAACCATTACTATATAAATGAAAAAATGTTAGATCTTTATAAATTATGCACTTTTTAGTATTAGTAATTAATAATTAAATGATTCACATTACAAATTGTTAAATGTAAGTAAAACTTACGCACGGTATATTTTTGAATTTTAAATATCGAGACACTAATAGATAGAAAAACAAATAGACCGAAAGATAGATAAATAGAATGATATGCAGATAGATAGATAGATAGATAGATAGATAGATAGATAGATAGATAGATAGATAGATAGATAGATAGATAGATAGATAGATAGATAGATAGATAGATAGATAGATAGATAGATAGATAGATAGATAGATGGATGGATGGATGGATGGATGGATGGATGGATGGATAGATAGATAGATAGATAGATAGATAGATAGATAGATAGATAGATAGATAGATAGATAGATAGATAGATAGATAGATAGATAGATAGATAGATAGATAGATAGATAGATAGATAGATAGATAGATAGATAGATAGATTTAAATAAGAATGTAAATAATAATTATGGCTTATTAAATATGCAATACTAAGAATATAAACTTATTCATGGAACAAATTGTCTGAATTCTTTACTAAGTTAATTTACAAGTTAGAGTTCTAAAGAATTATTTAAATAACTTTTGTAAATTACAAAATGGATTAGCATTAATATAGCAAAATTTGTTATTTACAAGTTCATTTAAATAAATCTTTAGAAATCTAGCTTTCAAATTATCTCAGTAATATATTTAGGCTTCTTTGTTCCATGAATAGATAGAGATAAATAGAAAAACCAATTAATATATAGATAAATAACATATAAATGAAAAGTTGGTTGAATAGATAGATAAACAGATAGATTGACAAATGAATAGTTAATCTTTTTAAAAAGAACATAAAAAGGCAAAGTTTCCCAAACAGCTGATTAAATTTGAACATTAAAGAAGATGTTATTCATTATGATTTGCATTTTCAGAGTGGCAAGATTTTGAGGATATATTCTATCTTGTTTTACCTTTTAATTAATATTGGCAAAATATCTTATTGTGGAGCATAAGTTAGATTATTAATTATGTTCTATATGAACCAGCTACCTTAAAAAGTTCTAATCCTAATTAAAATTTGAAAAAATATTAAGTATCTGGCATAGATTTGGATTTAGAAACATAGTTGATAAATGCATTTTTATATTGGACTATTTCCATCATCTAATATGTGTCTTGAATGTCTCTAGAAAAGTTTAATTTTAATTAAATATTCCAAATACATTCAACTGTTAGTAATATTGCAGCAAACAGGTTAGTATATGAACCAACTTGTTAGTAATATCACAGCAAACAGGTTAGTAGATGCACAATGTTTTGAGAGGTATTTTTCTCCCCTCTTCTTCAGGTGTTGCTGACCTGACCAGTGACAGTACTAGCATGATATTTAAACCTGGGTCCTTAGATTCTTGATTATTGAATTTTAAGATAGCACTCTAACCAACTGAGCCATCCTGATAAGGCAACAGTATGGAATAATTTTATATGCTTATCTATGAGGTTTCTCCTGATTTCTCCACTTTTTCCTAAGAGCAAAGTTGATTAGTGGTATCCATACCTCATGTATAGTCACACTATGTTGGCTTATGAAATTTTTGCCATTGTCATGTGAGCAGCTTTTTTAAATTTTCTTCTTTGTACCTTTTCTTCTCTATCCAATATTTTTGTTTTTTCCCAATTGAATGTATGTTCATTGCTACATACATGGTCTACTACCTTAGACACATCTGTTTTCTCTCTTCTAATCATCAGTTTATGTTCTTGGAAGCACTTTTTAATGGGATGGCTGGTCTCACCAATATGATATTACTAACAGTTGGTGCATATACTAACCTGTTTTCTGTAATATTACTAATAGTTGGTACATATACTAACCTGTATGCTGTGATATTACTAACAGTTAGTGCATATACTAACCTGTTTGCTGTGATATTACTAACAATTGAATGTATTTGGAATATTTAAATAAAATTAACTTTTTCTAAAGACATTCAACACACATATTACATTATGGAAATAGTCCAATATAAAAATACAACTAGAACACCATCATCACAAACTTCCAGAAAAATAATAGCTGATAAATGTTCCACCATCATACTAAATCTCTCTATATTTGCATTGCTTCCTTTAATAATCATTAGAAAAAACATGGCAATGGAATTAAACAAATATTATTTGTCTCCCTAATTCATATTTATTCCAATCGATGATTTCCTCATTAAATTTTTAAAATTAAGAAGAAATCAGAATGGCCGACTAAAAACATTTCAATACATTAACTTAATAAATATCTCATTGAACATTCTATACAGATATGAATATTCTGTCTCCACATGGTATATGGATTCAAATTTTATATATGTACAAATATTTCATCTATTCTAGATTAGAGTTGAAAGTTCTTGGATCAAATAATAGAAAAAAAAAATAGTGGGGAAAAAATTGTTTGTCTAATATAGGGTTCTTAAGTTATTCCCAAAATAGTTATGCTATCAACATTTCTGGACTATTCCATGTTGGTACTGTCTGTCAGCCATATCAGGCAAGGACCCAGTTAGGTTGCATAGATTTTTTTTCTCCCTGCAGGTTCTGATAGTTCAAAATTCTTAGTTAATATTTATTTACTAAATGAAGCTTTTATGAAAACTTAATTACTGTTTAGTTCTTATTAAAATGAATAGGGGATAATGGATAATTTCCTTAAAGCCAAATGTCTGAATAAAACTTTTATGAAAACTTAATTATTATTTATTTCTTATTATAATAAATAGGATGATACCGGATAATTTACTAAAACAAATGGGATATGGGAAACAAAATGATTGGAAACCCCTGGTAGCCAAACAAATATAATTATGAATTTTGTTCAAAATATGACCTTTAAAACAGATGACAATGTAAATAAATTAGTGAAATCAATACATATGAAATGGGTATTTATTATAATATTTTTAAACTTTCATGCTGATGCATATTCATTATGTATTTTTTTTTTTTTTGTATAGAAAATACTGGCAATTTGTATATTTATTTTTGAAAAAAATCTTGCAATAAGAGCAATTTTTTAATATGAAATTTTAAACATATATAGTCAAGCGTTAGTGGCCTAGTGGTTAGCATAGCTGCCTTCCAAGCAGCTGTCCCGGATTCGCTTCCCTGTCAGCGCATATGATATATGGAAAAAAAAAATTTTAACATGTAAGTTTTCTTTATTAATTCACTCTTTAGTTTTTTTACCTTTGTATGTGTGTTTATGTATATATATATATAATACATTATTATTATTTCTGTATTTACATTTTTTATATCCATTATTAAAAACATTGACACTTTATGTACTTTTTATTTTGAAATCATGTTTCAGCCCGTTATATGCGAGTCATTTTCAAAGATATCAAACATACAACATATATGATTAATTAAATAAATCAAAGTAATAATAATATCAAAATCACATTTTAAACACCATTTCTTCAAATATTACTACACAAATTTATATTTTCTATATATAATAAATATTTTTTATTAATTTTATTATATGTGGTTATTAGGTGTTTTATTTACTATCTTACGTTAGATTATAATTTGTAACAAAGTTTTTTACTTACTATGTTTAAAATATTTTAAAAAAATTTCGGTCAAATTTTTCAAAATATGCTGAATTGAAAGTTTTATTTAAATCTGTTTTGATATTTTTGGACCCTGCTCTCTCTTGATAAATTAAAGTATTATTATTAATTTTTATAAAGTTATTTTTTATAAATATTATATATATTATTTAAACAAATATAAATTTTAACTTTGCCAATATTAAGGCAAGAATTATATTTATTTGCATATAATGATTTTTGATAACCTTTTCTTTGTAATTGATATATAATTACAACTTAATCTAAAAATATCAAATTTACCACATTTACAACTATGATACCATCTTCTCATGTATTGATTATTAATAATCATTTATCAGGCTAATAATTTTAACATCATTTCAATCCCAAATATACAATTCAAACTTTAAATAAAAATTAATATATCTATTATTATTAAGCATAACTATTTTTTTTTATTTTTTAATTTTTGGAAAATATTATAGACGAATATAATACATATGCAGACTTACTTGTGGAATAAGTTAAATGTTTAAACTAAATTAATAAATATTCAATGTTATATTTAAAGCCAGTTTAATGGATAAAAGATCAATAAGTATTTTTTGCAAATATATATTCTTATTTTTTAATATTGTAACACATATTTAATCCTGTGGCTTGACATTGATATTACTTACATCAAATTAATATTGTTAATAAGAATGTTTTTCTTCTTCCTTTTCTTTATTTTTTTATACATTGTCATCTTAATTTCAAGATAAACACTTCATTAAAATGTTATATGTATGTGATTCATGTTTAAAAAATCTGTACTTTACACTGTGCTAGCTTTCCTAGAGAAAGTACAATATCTGTTATAGTTCATATAATTCATATATAAGTCTATATTGATGGCTTTTCTATCAAGAAATTGGCATTCGTAGTAGATAGATTTTACTTTATTTATGTTCAAAGAAAGCTTTATTTTCCAAATACACTTACACTGCTCAAAAACATAATTGATTATTAGATACTTAATTAATATGGAGATATAATCAATATCACTGAAAGAATGTAACCCATATCACTTACTTATACTTGTGTCAGAACTTGATTGGTTCTATCTCTCAGCTTCCTGAAGTTCCATCTATAAATCAATGCACTCATTTCATACTTGACATAGGTTAGATATTCACCACAAAAGCTTTAAAATGCTAGCATGTCCAATTTATAAGTAAAAGTGGTAATATATTTTGCTCCTTTTAGAGTCTCTTCAGAAGTCTTATTTGACATCATGAAATCTTGAAAACCACTTGAAAACAGTCTTGTGAGTTATGGATTCACTATCATACTCAGTTTAAATCATTTCAAACATTTGTCCAAATTAAAACAAAATTTGATGTTTATTTGTAGTTCCAATGCAGATATAAGTACTAATACACATTGACGCATTTTATACTATAATTTATTATACATACATGCTAGAGCTTTAAAATTATTATAGTAAATAGCTAATCTATATTACTATATAATGAAACCATAGCTTTAGATATGGAGTTGTGACTAGCTGGGGAAGAAATAAGACAATCTTTTACTGGGATATATTTTGTACATGAGACTTGGTTTAATTGTCATTACTATTTTTATGTTTGCATATTTATTTAATGTGTTTTTATTTAGCAGATACAAAATCACTTATTTTGGCATATTTTGTGATTTATGATGGCATTGCATTTACTATATTTTTTAATTAAAGGGTATGTAGATATGTCTATGGGGTATTTAGATAGAGTGGATGACTGAGAGGAGCTTGGAAGTCTGTATTTAAACCCCTTTTAATTACATCTAATTTAAGTATATATATCATAGTTGTATTTAAATATTATATCGTTTTTGTTATTTTGGGCCTATTTATAATCTTAGATTACCATGCACAGTTTATTTTACCAAGGAAATCATTGTAAAATTATCATTTGAAAGAAATTCTAAAAATGTTAGCATCAAAAATATCTTTAAAAAATTACAAGTAATTTGTATATTAAAGAAGCCAAGCCTGCCCCATTTTGATCTCAATAGAAATGACAATTTTTGATTAGGGGATTGTTTAGTCCAATTACAAATAGCTGAAAATTTTGTTTGAAAAGAAAAATTGTAATTATCAATAATTTGTTTATATATTAAAAATTATTTATGCATATTTTTGTAAAACACTTATTTTAACCTATAAGCTTATCTGACTTCATTTTATTTGAAATTATTTGTTTTTATGAACATAAAAAGTTTAAGCCAAAGTAGAAGCATTTTTATTGGGTAAGAGAATAGCATTTTGTCAATACCTATAAAGAATTTTTAAAAATATTTTAATAATAATAACCTTAATATTTAATTTTAACATATTTTTTTTTCTTTATCCATAACTAACTTTATTTTAATTTAACAAATGGAAATATCTAACAATTTGTTCTAATTTTTTGAATAGATACAATTGTATTCAATAATGCCAAGCGACATTGTAATAATTATGACCTCAATTTACTATTTTATTTTACTACTTTACAAAGTTCAAATATTAACTTTTAAAATGTCTGTCATTAGAAAGCTAACATTTGTAAAAAAATAATCCAAAAATTATCAATATGTGATATAGAAAAAGGGTTTAATTATAAAACTAAAATGTTCAAATATGGAGGTAGTTCTTGTTATGATCTTTTCCATTAATAAGAATAGTGTTGGATAGGTAAATGAAGTAAACAAAAATAAATATGAATCTCATAAACATAATAAAATCATATCTTTAAAATAGAAAAGATTTTGTTATGAATGACATAAATCAAGAATGTTTCTTGCTTCCAAGTTAACAAATCTTCTCAAAGAAATATTTTATCATTTATATAATTTAATATTTTTTATAGTTTACAATATACTATAATCCAATTCTCATTATTATCATATGTAAATGATTGCAAAATTTTCAAACAAATATGTAACCATAAAGATGCTGATAATTTGTAAGCAAATATTAATGTTTTTATAGAATGGTACCTACAAAATAAAATGAAAATATATCATAATAAATGCACATTCTCATCAACTAAATTATTTAATATTCATGTAAATAATATTGACGAATAAAGCTCTAAAATAAATGAATCCCAAATGATGCTAAAAAATTATTTTCCAATAATACAAAAATATATTTATTCAAACCCATAGTAAGACAATATTAAAATGTGGTTGTTGTATGCAAAAAATATTCATAAGTTTCAAATGATATATAAAAAAAATTGTTAAATATGCTCACATAGACAATTTTTATCAAGATATTAATCTAAAAAAAGAAAAGATATGATAAACAATAGAACTTTCATTAAAATTATAGAGAAAAAAACCTGTTATACCTAATAGTATTTCTCAATGCTGGATAAGTCAAGACTGTTATAATTTGAAAGTAAAAAGAAAATTTACTGGAAATAATTTTAAATCTGTAATTCTGCAAAATTCCTTTTTTCTAGATTCATAAATAATAATACAAGTAATGTTTATTTATAAACAAGAATATAAAGAAATGTTATATTAGGTGATCTCTATATGGCTATTGTTATAGGAAAGGTAATAATTAAGCTGAATTAAAGAATTATTATCATGATTGTCATTATTATTGTTGTTGCTGTTATTATTATCATCATCATCATCGTTATTGTTGTTATTGTTTTTATTATTGTTATTATTATTATACTATTACTAGTCTAATTGCATCATTGTGTTACATTTGATTGTTCGAATGTACAAGATTGTCAACAGGATGAACATCATATGTAATATACTTATAAAAAGATTCGTGTGTGACTAAACATATAGATGAAATATGTAAACCTCTGGCATATATTTGGTGCAGCAATGCGTGACATATATATATATATATATATATATATATATATATATATAATATATATATATATATATATATATATATATATATATATGCATTAGTTATTCTACACAATATTACATCAAGTTTACATTACATTTATTTTTTATTCTTATCTTTATATTATTTCTCTGTGGTGTGTAGTTTGATAAGTTTTGGGTTGCAGACACTGGAGCTTAATTTTTACAAATCCTGCACAGATCCGTCACTTCTGACCATCGAATTTCGTACAAAATCATAGGCAATAAAACTATTAGATTTTTTTCTCTCTCTCAGTTATTCTTCTTCCGTTATGTTGCATATATAAACAGGTAATAAAAATGATTTTAGTTAACTCCATAAATGATAAAAGTAATCAGGCTAAAAAAAGTGTTTTCGCGTGCCAAATTTTAATAACCATGTTTAATAATATAAATAATTAATAAGTAAAACTTTTAAATAAACTGTTAGTGACAGTTAAGCAACAGTAAATTTTTTATTGCTATTATTTAGAAAGGGTGTGGAAATAAATTTATTTCTAACATTTTTCATTTAAATACTTCAACGATGAATTGTCACTTTAGAATTAATAATTTCACTACTTTTATTCGGTAAATCAAAAGTATATATGTATATCTTAATTAAAGGTGACAAACCCATAATCTATTATTTATTAGAAAATTGTTAAGACACACGCACACAAAACCCTAGTTTTCAAAAAAAAAACGATGCTTCCCAATTATGTGAAACCTTAACATTCAAAATAAAAACCAAATATATATATAAATACGCTCTCCTATTCTAGCATAAATTACTTTATCAGAAATCTTAGATATCTTAATTTACCAAGTAGTTCGATATTTAATATATATATAATCTAGGATCCAGCAAAATATAGTATTTTTTTTCATAAATCTGAAACGTTCTCTTTCGCTAATACTTCAGCTGTAGCATTTATATATCGATATCGTAATATTATTCATTTCAATTTAAAAAATGAAAGTTGTTACTTTACTCATAACAGTTCATTTCTGTATAAACGAGTAAAGTCGTATCAAACACGTTATTAAAATAGTATTACAAGACAGAATACTGCTATTTATATAAAAATGGTTTATATTAAACTATGCAAACAAGAGAAATAAATAATTATTTACCAAAACAGAAATATATAAAATCTATGTCGCCATCAATAGTAGTAAATACTTAATACAATTCACTTAATATTTAGAATATGAACCAAAAACGTCATAACTCTTATTACTGTTAATAAATGTTTATTTCACACTCTTTTTCCCCAAATTCCAAGACAATTAAAATTCAGATCCTTGTTTCAAATTTGGACACTATATTTATGGATCTAATCTTTTTTTTCTTTTTTTTTTTTTAAGTTTAACGGTACTCATTCTGTTTTATCAATGATAAACACAACTCACACATATCATACAATATCATTTATTAATATTAGCATCCTACATTTAGAATGCAATCTTTATAATCCAAGATATTTGTTTAATAGTGAAGTGAATAAGAATATTAATATATTATAAATTGTAATGCTTAATGTTTTACTAATGGTGATTTATATTTGCATATAAATACCAATAAATACAGTACTACCAATAACATTATGTAATCACAGACAATGTAGGCAGTTTGGCATAGTAAGTAAATTGTCCAACTTGGAATCAAGAAGTCCTAGGATTAATTGTAGCTGCCTAAAGGTTTGGCATTTGTTATTCTTATGAACCTCCCAGGAATAAAGCTATATGCCTTTTTTATTCTAGTAAATTTTCCATGTGATTCCCCTCCCCCTATTTTTACATCCGTCTAACAAAGAAGCTGTGTTAAAAGAGGATAGTGTATTCATATAAACCGTACTCTGAATGTTTATCTTTCTTATATATATATATATATATATCACCATTACCATTAGTAAATATCATGTCAATTTTATTTCAATAAAGAAACAAAAATAGAAAGATATAGAATAAAATTTTAATGAATTTCGAAAAGAAAAAAAAAATTGGATTAGAATTGACCTATGTAATTAAGTGTGAAAATATGGTTTTGTAAAGACATAATCCTATTATCACCTCACTGTAGAAAGTCAACCAGGATTTATACCACTCTAATGGCTGAATATAGCAAAGTGAAAAGAAAATAAAGAGAATAAAATTATTTATGGCTCATCTATCTACTGGCCTCATTACCTACTCATCATTTATCTAGTTAACAAAATAATGTAAAATAAGCAACTTTGAATAAATTTTCTATCATTTTCCATTTTCAAAGTAAATTTTCATCACACTGTTTTTTTTCTGTTGAATACTGTCTTTTATAAGTCTGTTTTAAAAGCGTTACTCTTTCAAATATATTTATGCATTGACAAAATTCTATTTGCAATAGTAAAATAATTATTGCTTGGTTATCTATCTTATTACCTAGTTCGGGTAAAAAACTTTAAATTCATGTAATATTTACATAATGAATCAACTCGTTTTTGGAAAAGATCAATTATTTTTCCCAATAAAAAAACATTTGGCTTGCAAAATTGTTTTTTTATTTTTTTATTTCAATAAGAATTTTAATTTAAATAATAAATCATTTATTAAAAATTATAATTAAATATATATTTGCAATTTACTAGACTATTTCCTTTTGTAAAAAGGAAAGCTTTGAAAAAGAATGTTATTACAAAAGAAATTAAATAAATAATTAACATTTAATTACTTCAATTTTCTATATTTAATTTAGTTTTAATATATATACACATTATTACTTCAATTTACATTTTATAAAAAATATAATTTTTAGTAATACTCTTTTTAGGTGTGTGTTATATATTCTTGCCTAGAGGACAAAATAAGCATGGAGGGCTGTAAAAAGCATCGTCACCTACATTTGAAAGCTTGGTTAGTAACGATTTCTTAACTATCCTTTATTGTTGCTGCTTTTGAAAGGATTTTGAATAGCTCTTTATCCAACAATAGGTTTATAAAAAGGCTGTTTTATTTAATTTACCATTATCGTATGTATTATCCACTGCCACGAAAGGTCTTTCAAGGATTTTGCTGAATAGATTGCTTCAAGTTATTCATCAATAGTTATCAGAGTCTCAATGTGATTTTAGAGAATCAAAATGCACCATAGATATGGTGTTTTTATCAGGCAAATGCAATAAAAATATAAGAAATAAAGGAGTGATTTATATATTGCTTCTATTGATCTAGTCAAAACATTTGATTCAATTAATATGATCGGTCTACAGCATTGTTGAAATAGTTGAGTGTTCACCAAAATTTATTCAAATTATACAGTTTCGACATTATGAAGTGAAATGAAGTATTACTACTACTATAGGTGGAAAATCTGAGAGATTTAAATTGAAAATTTGTGTTAAGCATAGATGTATACTTATTTCAACTTTGTTTTCACTTTCATGGCAGTGATCTTTGGAATTGTTTATAGGTGACTTATTCAGACAGAGGCTTGGGATGATTATCAACATGGGAATATAATCCAATTTAAACAATTTAATTTCCTTAGTAATTTTATATGTAGAAAAATGGGCACTTTGACATTGAAGTTAAACCCAGACTCTAAGGTGCTGATACTGGTTTTAACCAGTTAAAAGATAGAGTATTACATTACAGAGAATTAACTATGATTATTAATTTAGCTTTATATAGAACTGTTATTTTACCTAATTTGTTGTATGAAAGTAAAACTTGGATACTCTATTGTGCAATATAAAGGCATTAGAATAAATCATTTATGGATGCATCATAAAATTTTAAAAATACAATGGTAATATTATGAACCATGTGATGTCATTATTCCATCCATGTGATGTCATTATTTCATCTTATATGCATGTTTAAAGGCATACCTGTTGAAGGTTTTAGCTTTCATGATATTACAATATTATCTGTTTACACTTAATAAATTTGATATATTTGAATTCACTATTGTAAAATCACACTCATTAGTTGCATATGTAGAATGAATTAATATGTAAAACTTTCCAACAGAGTGTTTTATGGTGAACTTCAACATGGGTTATATAGAAGAGCTAGAGACATCTACATTATATGGATTATCTCAAAGACCTTCTAAAGAATTGTGATATCATTGTTTCTATTGGAAGATATGACAAAGAATAGACTACATTAGAGAGCTGCAATTAGACATGGTGTTGAAATATTTTTAAAAAAGTTTTCTGATGACAAAATTAAAAGACAACATTATAAAGTATCAAGGAAATAGAAAAATAGACCAGCACATTTTATGTTTTATGCATTTGTGGTTCACAGAAAGATTTATAGTCAACACAAAACTCATTTCTACAGTAGTTATTTCTCCCCTCTCCTTTTTTTTTGGTATTGGAATGCCTATACTCATTTATGAAAGGCTGCTGTGTTACTATTACTGCTACTGCTAATGCCACTGCTCCTGCTCCTGCCACTGTGGCTATGGCTGCTGCTGCTGCTGATACTGATACTAGTATTACCATTACTAGTGCTATTTCTACTACTAGTAGTACTACTACTAATAATATTACTGCAACTACTAATAGTATTACCACCACTACTAATAGTACTACTGCTAATGATATTGCTGTTACTGCTGGTACTACTGTTATTGCTGCTACTGCTGCTGCTAATACTATTATTACCACCACTGCCCCAACCACCACTATGACTATTATGATGCCTATTACTAATACTACTAGTAGTATTATTACTACTACTACAACTCCAATTATTATTACTAGTAGTATGACTATTATTATTATTAAATAAAATTACATTACTAATAGTTAATTGGCCACTTATATGTAAATTATAACCACAGTTCTCATGTTTAATCTTAAATAGCAATAGGTTGTGAATGAAATACTAAATAACTAGGATATGGACATCCACTTGCTGAATTTATCAATGAATTTGTATAGAACAGTAGCTGATTTAATTTGTATCAACTTCTCAAAAGAATTTTATTTCAGAGAACTTTCTCCCATTACTATTTCTTATAATCATTTAGAATTATAGACAAGAATAAGAAAGGGATAACTTTTTCCTACACATTTGTATCATTTCTTGACAGCAGATCTCTGAAATACTAATTTAAGTTTAAGCCTAAGAAAGTTTAAGCCTAAAAACAATGCATGAAGTAATTTACATATAACTGACCAGTTAAGTATTGGCTCTTTAACTTTATTAATATGCAATTTATAAAGATTGTAGAAAATGAGTGTTTTTATTTACTTTTATATTATTAACCTTTGGCAATATGTATGTGGTTTCTTAAACCTGCTCAAGAGATTATAATTTTACTTCATTATATGTCATTGCTAGCAATTTATAGTCTATATAGACAAGTATTAAAAGTAGATATCAATTTTTTATCTATTCAAATCCATCATTTGACAATGAATTGCTGAAATATTTTTAGACAGAGTTAGAATTGAGATGATGTAATTGGAATATATATAAAAGCATTTAAACTGTATGTAATATTTTAAAACTAGAATCACCCAAAAGAAAAAGAAAATGGCAGTGAAGTGACTCATTATAGTAATATTATAGCTGATCATCAAATAGCAAATAAACGTTCAAATTTTATTATGTCTTTAATAACATTTATAATATAATTATTAGCACTTAAATTATATCATAACATGTCCTAATGTTATTATATTATACATGTTTCTTCATTATTATTTAACATTTTATGATTATTACTGCTTTAAGAAATTATGTATATACAAGATGTACCCAGCCTATGTAAAAGTCATCTTTTTTTTTAATTGGTTGCTTTAACATTTTTTTAAGGTTTAATGCAAATTAAACAACAGAGTGTAATATTATAGAAATAATTGTAAAAATAAAGGCCCTTTCTTAATTGGTTGCTTTAACAATTTTTTTTGCTCCATGGAAGTACTTATTTTGCATAAAATGCTCACAATCAAAGTAAGACTCTAAATTGAAATGTAAATTTTTAAATATACTTGTTATATTTGATATGTGAATTTGATAGCATTATGGACCACTATTAATGACAGAGTTAGTGTGAACTACATGATATGACTTCAATTATATTGTAACCAAAACTAAATGTAAATATAGCATCTATTTTTCCCCTCACTAAATATCATATTTTCAAACATGAATTTATGTACTGGAGTCACATTTTCTTCATGATTTAAATACTATACCTATTCAACTCTGTACTATAGTCAAAAGCACATGCGTTGATTTTTTTCTGAGCATTTTTTATTAATGGTGAATTACTTCCTTTACTTAAAATATGCTTTGTAATGAAAATGATTATTAAAAATAAAGGTTGGGATTAGTTCTTTTACATAAAATGCTCATAATATAAATTATGGTTTAGTTAGGTATAGCTACTAATAAATTTTTTTCTGATGCTGTCAAATTTGTCATTTTTGTAATTTGTTAAAGTAACTATTTAAACAGCATTGCAGAAAACATTCAGACATCAGACAAAATATAAATTTTATATAAAAGACATAAATACAGGAAACCAATCAACACTTAAACAATACCAATTTCAATAACAATCTTTCTTATTGCATTGCTAAATCCATATAATATTAATATCATTTATGTTATTTATTACTTTAACAACAATCAATACTATCAATCTGTTGTCAATGCAATTTCCTTTAAACAATAAAGGTGGAAATATATATGTAATTATAATTACTCCAAAATCAAAATTAAACAAAAGCTAGTCAAAGAAAATATACTCTATAACACAACCTTTGGTTTCCATGCCAATGCAGACTTCTCAAATGTAAATAACTAGGACATATCTATAAATATATAGTAATTATTGCCCACAATTCCAAATATATCCCACACACCCTTAATATTAAAAAATTCTTAACAATTTAACCAATATATATATATATATATATAATTAAATGAAGTAATATTAGTTTTTCTTAGGCCATCTTGATGATTTTATATAATTTATAAACATTATCACATTAATTAAAAACTAACCAATCTCAACATAACATAGATTTTAAATTCCACCTATCATAAGGTGTCTTAGACATGACTAACATTCCATCAACATAGCAACATTATTGTTATATAAATACTAACCAAAAGGTATAAATGTTCTCAATAATCATGCTTTATTAGATTTTTCCTCAACAACTAAAAGTCCATCAGTCAAGAAATTTGTAAAAGAGTTTTATATTCATTGAAGTTTAGTGTAAAGCCTCAGCAATTTTTTAAGCTGATGAGATATTTTTTAAAACAACTAAAAATCAGAGCATTTCATGTGATGTTTATTTTCAATACTATCACACAATCTGCCATATGCTTCCAAGAGCAGTTATCTTCATCCTACTCTAGAACCATCTACAGTAATATCAATTAACCAATGGGCATCATATAGAAGATGGTAATAGCATTATATTACATGGTGTTCATAGATTACTTAGGCTTATAATAAATTCTTATCACTGACATTAAAGAAACTAGATAATAAAAAATCAAGGTCTCTGAATGTAGTATTGATAAAAAGTTTTAAACTATTATAGACTGCATTAACAAATGGATACTTCATTAGATTAGTTCTGAATCTTCACTTGAAACTCAAATAGAGCTCAAAATTTACCAGATTATAAGATGAGCTATTCCATTAATTTACTGTATAATTCTCAGAAAAGATTAAGATAAAGGAAAAAAGAAACATTATAATCCCAGTAATTGGATATCAATGAGTAGCCTGAAAATTTTTAAAAATTATGTTATCTAGACAAATTCCACTAGCATAATCATTAAAAGTTGATTTAAACTTAACATCTAATAATTATAATAATTCATAGTAGTATATTATTATCATAATGTAAATGTAATCTATTATTGTGTTTATTGCTTATATATAGCTAAATAAACCAAAAGAAATTATTTAACAACAAATATTTTATTATAACAATATATATATATATATATATATATATATATATATATATATATATATATATATATATATATATATATATATATATATATATATATATATATATATATATATATATATATTCGTGGATTTAATATAATGTAATAATAAATGTAAGCACTAGACATTAAACAATCGGAGATATATAACTTTTCATGTTTGCTAGAAAACTATCAATTAAGATTGTTTGAATTCAACACATTAATGTATTTTTTTTAATTCATGCTGGCATGTTAATATATACCTGCAGAAAGGAGTTTTCTGGTAACTGAAAAAAGTCACATTGATTCCTCTTGGATGCCTTAAAGAAAATGAGCAGGGCAAATTTTTAGTGTCCGCTCCATATGTTCTTCTCATTACAACTATTATTATTATGTGATTATTTATATAGTATATGAAAGTGAATGGGCTATTCATGAACATGCTCTAGCAAGATTGGTGAGTATATTGTTTTTTTACCTCTGAGTTTAAGATCAAGAAACAGCATGGTTTTTCTTTTCAGTTGTCTGATAGCTCTTAACTGAAACATTAATTGAGCTTTCTTAAGACAGAATGAATGTGTGTGTGAATGATTTTTTTAATAAATATTTACAATCAGGGCATACATAAATAAATCATTGCCCTTATTTCAAAAAGGCCATAAAGCTACCAGCATGATAACAATTGGTGGACAAGGGGGGTGTTATGAATTATTTGATTGCAGACCCAGGTTTTCCATTTGGTGATGACATTTTATATAGGTACTTACAATTGTGCATCACTTTCAAGGAAAGAATATTGCAACAATTGAAAAAACTGTCTTATGTTCAATGAGACATTGAATTTCATGTGAGGAGACAATTGGTTTAAAATATGAACATGTACTATATTACAAATACATAAACACTGGAATTACAAGTAGAGTAGGATTCATTATAAATAAAAAGTGGAAGAACAATATTATGTAGATTAATGTTGCATCTTATTCAACTTAATAGCAGATATTAAATGAAGATAATTCAGGTTTACACCCCAAAAAGTTCTCATAGTGATGAAGTAGTAGCGTATTTGTATATGGATATATAAAAGGCTTTTGATCAGACTAAACAATGTTTTAAAATTATCATGAGAGATTGCTAATGCTAAAATCAATAAACAATTAAAAGTTGAATGTGCTTTGGGTAAATTTGTTATGGTAATAAAAATGAGAGAGGGCATAGACTTGTGAACATTGCAAAAAAAGATAAACTTTATATTATGAATTCTTTTTTTGAAAAAAATGTTAAAAGGAAATGGACATAGAAGCATCTAAATGAAGATATAGCAGAATTGGATTATATTTTGACTTAAAGAAAATATGTATTTCAAGATTATAATGTTTTTAAAAATTCAACACTGGACATTATCATCAATTAATGAGATATAAGATAGATGTTAGTGCAGAATGAGAGACAAAAATTATTAAAATAAACAATATTCACATCTGATATTTCTAATCTTCAGAAACATTCCAATAAATATAAATTAGAACTTGCAAATCGGTTTCAAATATTTGAACATGATTCAAATTTGAACAAAATCAATAGGAAGATAACTGATACACTTCTAAAAACTGCAACAAAGATAGATGGTACAAAAAGGCAGTAGTGGACCAGTAAAATTTCTACTGAGACTAGAGAATTTATAAAAATAAAAAAGAAGGAATATAAAAATATATAAAAATGATGCATTAAGAAGGATTGAATATTTAGAATTTTGTAAAATGATGCAAAAAAGAATTGATAATGATTAAAGAATGTATAATTGTGAACTAGCAATTAAAGCCATAGAAGAGAATAAAAATCTCACTAGTGTAAAACAACATTTTGATATTGGTATGAAGCTTATTTCTGCAATAAGAAAAAAGATGGAACTATTACTAAAAAGAGAGATCACATCATGAAATGTGTAGAAGAGTTTTATCAAGAATTATATATCTATAAAAACAAAGACTATATCTTCTGAATTACCCAGGATTTTAAATGAAGAAGTGAGACATGCAATTAAATTTATGAAGAAGGAAAAAGTTCCAGGTAATAATGGAATTACAATCAATGTTTTCAAAGAAGAAGGTAAAAACATTGAAATTTTTTTAGTAAAGTTATATACCAAATGTCTAAATGATAAAGATGTAACAGATTATTGAAGGAATGTAGTATTAATATTTAAAAAGGTAATAAATAAGATATTAGAAATTACAGACCTATCAGTCTTTTGTCAGTTTTATATAAAATATTTACCAAGATAATTACAACTCATCTAGAGAGAACTTTAGATTTCAACCAATCAAAAGAACAAGCTGAATTTAAAAGTGATTTTAGTACAGTGGAACATATTAAAATATTAAGAGAAGTTATAAAAAAAACCAATAAATATAAGTTGTCATTACACTTCGGATTTATAGATTATTAAAAGCCATTTGCTTTTGTAAGGATTTCTTCAGTTATTAAAGCATTGGATCATTAAAGTATAGACCAGGAATATTTTCATATTCTGAAGAATATTTATAAAAATGCAACAGCAACATTACATTACATAATAATACTAGAAAGATTAACATAGAGGTGTATGACAAGGTGACTCCATATCTCCAATATTTTTACAGCAGTGCTGCAAGAAGTATTTTGTTGGTTATAATGAAAAGCTAAAGATATAAAAGTAAATAGATATTATTTAAAGCATCTAGATTTTGAAGATGTAATTGTTTTTGTAAATAATGCTTTAGAGCTTTAGAAAATGCTGCAAGATTTATCACATTAAAATAAGAAAGTAGGCTTAAAGATAAACATTAAAAAAGACCAAAGTAATGTTCAAGGATTTTCCCAAAACATAAAAATAATGATTAATAATAATCAGTTACAAGAAGTTAAGAACTCCAAATACCTTGGTCAGGTTATTACTACAGATAAAAACATAATGGATGTAATTAATCGTAGATATAAACTTGGTTGGAGTGCTTTTGGTAAAAATAACAATATTAAAATGAAATTGCCTGTTTGTTTGAAAAGGAAAGTTTTTAATATAAGTGTTTACCAGTTCCTGCTTATGGATCTGAAACTTGGACACTTAACAGAAGAACAATACAGAGGCTTCTGACTATTCAAAGAAGTATGGATATATGCACATTAAGAGCAGCAAGAAGAGATTGAAAATGAAATATATAATAAGAGAACAAAAGCTGTTATTGATATCATTGAAGGAATTTAGATACTGAAATGGATTTGGATTAGACATTTTCTAATGAGATGATCCTAGATAGACAGTTGAAATCTTAAATTGGATTCCAAAAGATGCATAAGATCTAAAAAAAGACCACAATTGTGATGGATGGATGAAATAAGGAAGTGTGTGAGAATGATGTTGAAAAGAGATGCTAGAGATCAGAGAAGAAGGATTGAACTTGGAGAGACTTTCATCCTGTAATGAATTTATAATAATTGAAAATAAGAATAATGAATGATCCTAGTATACAATAGACAATGATTTCTGGATGAAAAATGCATTGACTTGAAAAGATTAACAGAGTGCATTAAATATAGCTTCATTAATTAAAAAGGTCATATGCTATGATCTAATGTGGAAGAATAACACTGAGTGCATATTAAATAATTCTAGATATTGCAAATATTGATGTCAAGCTTTCTGTTAATCAAAATATGATCTAACTGTGATTAGTGTTTATTTAGACATCTTCAATTTTTTTCTTAATACTTTTAAAAATTCTTTAAATCTATATCCCCTTTTGTTTTGGTATATCCAAACTTTCTAAATTTATAATTATTTTTTTCAAACACTTTCTAATTTTTCATTAAAAGTTTCTTTACCACAGTGCTTTCCATTAATGGTATAATCATTTGGTATCTTTTATTTAGTTGAATTAAGCTGAATATTCTGTTTTCTATGATATCCATCAAGTTGTTTCTTCATCTTTTGTTGCAATGGATTTCATTTCTTTTTTATTTTGAATATTATACTTGTAGAAAATAATTATATAGTCAATTGTTTGGTACTAAAATAACAGGATTCAAGCTATTATTATTGGATTTTTTTATTTCCGCAGTTACAAATCTTTAAATATTAAATACTGTGTTTTCAAACAATTTACATATAGGTATTAAAAGGCGATAGAAACCAATCTCTATTTTGGCTAAGAATGGGCATAAATATTTGAGTATTTTTATCTCTGGTCATCTGAGATGCAATGATTATTTACAAAATGCAAGCCTAGTGGGAGAGGTTACTCTGAGTTTATAAACAGGTGGATTATGGCAATATAGTAGAGTCGTGATGATAGAGACATTAATAAAACCATATATATATAAGGACTTCATAAAAAGTGACTAGAACATCCATTTTTCATATGAGACCCAATTTAAATCTCATCTGGTTAAAACTTTAAAAAATTTTGAATCTAGATAAAATTGATTCAGGTAACCGTCTCATAAACAACCCTAATGTTCATCCAATTATTCTTTATAGATAGATATCTAACTACTTATACTATAAAATGTTTGAAACCACATCACTTGATTGTTTAAAATTTGGGAGCAAAGTCTTCCACTTTGAAATCTTTTTTTGTCGAGCTGATGAAGATACCTTCGTGTTACGGTAGGCTGCTTAAAAAATTTTACCTTTATTTATATATATATCTTTTATTTATATATAAATAAAATAATTCTCTGCTTTAGTATTAGTATTATTTTCTTTTTTTCTTATTATCATAGTTTCTATAAAAGCTAATAATATTTTTTTATAACTATTACAAATTTAAAATTACACTATTCATATTTCTCTCTCTCTCTTTTTAATTTAAATTTTTTTTTTTATTTCAGAACATTTGTATACATAAATATAACTGTCTTTCTTATTATATTCAATAATTTTACTATGACTTACAAAGAAATTTTTAAAGTTGTTCCAGCGTAAAAATCATACGAGTTTTATTTCTGCTACATTATCTTTCAAATTATCCAAAGTATCTGATTTTTTCAAACCATCATTTATTGAATACATACTCATTATTAATTCCTTTTTAATTTATTTTTTGAAAAAAAAATTAAATAATATATGTGAATATATATATATCAGCAGACTGCTAACTGTATTTTATTTAAATGTTTAAGTATTGCTATTACTATATTGAAGAGCGTCGTGTCGCCACGATCACATATCAGCCTGCTCTCGTCCATGATCTGTATTCAAAGTAGACCAAGTAAACTAGAATTCTTTAATGTTTTGATAATAGGTTTAGAAATTTTCTTTCTGTTGGTCCATCTATATAATCATTCAATAATGAATACTAAATATTTTATCATTCACATATTCATCCAATAGTGGTCACTAAATGGGTATTTGTCTACTTTTAGATAAAAAATAAAATGAAGACAGAAAATGTTCAAATTATCACTATCTGCCATTTGAAAAGCCTATGGATAATATCTTTGTTGCGCTTTTTTAATAGGAACAGTGGGAGACTTCTTGACATTTTCATTGATTATTTAAAGATTGTTTATTAATATTTTTACATTGAAGGATGTCATGGGCTGTAGGCTGATATACTAGCATACATAAGATAGATGGGTGTCAGCTACAGATTAAAACTCAAAAAAATTAGTTGGATAGCATAGAAATCTCCAAACAAGCTCAGAGTTTTTTTAAAATAACTAACCGATGGTCTATTCATCCAGCCATTTAACAAGTAAAAGATGAAACAGTCCTAATAGCCTGCCACAAATAAAATATCTCTCTAGAATTCTTCTATAGAGGAATAGTGAAAGGGAATAATATCTCTTGCTAGTATGCCAAATGGTATTCGGTGGAGTTTTTAATATTTTTTTTTTATCTTCATTTATCTCTTTTGTTTAAAAAAAGGCCCATTACACATCTATTGATATTCAATTGGAGGGGTGGTTGTAGTGATTGGTCATGACACAGAAACTTGAAAAATAACTTATAGTTATCGAAAAACACAATGCCAAGTTGTAGTTCAATTTGAACTCTAGTTTACAGAATGATAGGGATACTCATTGCTTACATCATGAAATATTACTTAAAATCAATCATTACGTCAATTTTCAGTTACCATTAAAAAAAGATGAAAATCTTATTGCTATACGGACTAAGTAGATACATTTTCAAGGCAATTGATTATAATAAAAATATATAATTATAACATGATTGTGTAACTGCAAATATAAAAGTCATTATTTAATTTTTTCTGCATATCTATATTATATTTAGAAACCTGTTTTCTATATCAGTAGTGCACAAATTGTGAGTTGTTACCCCTCAGGGGGTCATATAAAAATTGTCAAAAGTATAAAAATATTGTGCACTACTGTTCTATATTGCTACAATTCTTTCCAGTTTAATAAGATGAAAATCATCATAAAATCAAATAATTAATAATAAGCCATATAAAATTATTGTCATATATATCTAACAGTCAAAGAGTATTGATGTGATGATGTGATGTGATGTGATGTACTGTGACTTCTCCTTAAACAGAGTCAGGAATCTCTCAGCAGCTATGCCCAGAGAAACCTGTTAGCCACTTTACCTTTTTTTCCCATTGTCCACCCTAAGTTTTCCCATAATCTGCTTCACCCCATTTTCACAACATAATCTTTGTCAACTCCATGACCTTCATATCTAAATCCTCCTTATTTTTCCTCATGTGATGTGATGTGATGTGATGTATTATGGCTTCTCCTTAAACGAAGTCAAGAATATCTCAGCAATTATGCCCAGATAAACCTGTTAGCCACTTTCTTTTACATTCCCCACTCTAAATTTACCCATAATCTGCTCTATCCCAGTTCCACAACATAACCTTTGTCAACTCTACAACCTTTATATCTAAATCCCCCTTATCTTTTCCCATACCCAGCATAAAAACCAATAATTCACTTTCTGTATAATCACTCTTTTCATATTTATTTTTCCACAACTTCATTATATGTACCCATTCTGTTTTCAAACATTTACATTCAATTAACAAAAAATTACTGAACTGCCCTCTAGTGTCCAAATTTTATACAGAAAATTGATTTGACTCATACCAATTAGAGAAGTGACTATAAAATTTGCCCAATATTTTTAACAATACAAATTTGATACATGGTAAATTGTTTACAGAGATTTAAAACTAGTAGAAATAGCATTGCTTTGTAAATTTAAGTATTTTGCCTCAAATATAAATTGTTTTAAATGTCACAGTTGACTTAATTCATTTTTCTTAATTGTTTTTAATTAACTTTTTATATAATATTTTGATCACCTAATGGCAGTTTGGAGAATTCACTTCAACTGCTGTATATAATCGAGAAGAAAGGAGAGATTCCAGTTTAGTTACTTCTAAATTGTAACAGTAAACAAAGGAAAGAGTTTCTCTCATGAATGCTGATTGGAATTATATGTAGGTAGGATTTAGCTTAACTTAATTATGCCTTTATAACTTTAAATATAAATATTATTATAAATTAATGAGACTTAATGATTACTTAAAATGTAATTGAGAATAAAAAGGACATATTACTGAATCCGAATTATATTTTATAAATAAATAATTTAATATGTGACAATATGTTGGATAATTTCCATCATCTATCATTAAATGTTGAATGTATAGAAAATTTTGAACTTTACTGAAAACTTTTCAAATACAAACAACTTACTAGTAACAACACACAAATAGGCATCATAGGTTAGTAATTACTCATTATTCCAGTAGTAGTATTCTTCGTGTTTCTTCAAGTGTTGAATATCGAATTTTAAGGCAATGTTCTAACCTAACTGGACAATTCTGTCAAAGGCAACAGATAGTAAAAATTCATATATTTATACATGAGGGTTGGCTCAAATCCTCCTTACTTCTTCAAATTTTTTAATACTTTTTCTAAGAGCAAGATTAATTAGAAGCTTTCATACATTGTGTATTACTTTGTCAGGGATTCTAAGCACTTTCTAGAATTACTCATGGACATGAAAATGGAAAGAATTGATATGTTGGTAAGCTTTCATGTTGAAATTTTATTTCAAATATACCATGTAATGAAGCATTGTTTATTGTAAAGAAAATGTTATATCATGATGATAGCCTACAAATCAGAACAACTCTACCTGTTGATAGTATAATTGTAGATTTCTTTTAAATATATTTATATGAAAAGAAAGTTACTGTTAACACTAAATGAAATAATTATACAAATATATGAATTTCGCTATTATTGAGATATAGACTTTTAAACAGAGTGCGTTACTGGATATTTGTAATTGTATAATGGTTTATATATATATATATACTTTTACAACCATAAATAGGTAATAATTCTTTATTTAGAATTTCAAAAATGTATTTATATAACTATAAATATGAAAGAAATAATTATTATAAATGTGTAAGAAAATTATGAATTATTTATTTAGTTTTAAAATAAATAAACTTCTTTCCTTTTCCTTTTTATTTCTAAACTACATGTTTTAAAAGTTAAACTGGGTTTCAATCCTTACAATATGTATTATATTTAATGTTTTCACAGTTGTGTGATGTAGATAAATGATTTTTGGGTAAAACCATGTTTTATTTTCTAATATGTACTGATATTTTGCCATTGTCAAGATAAACTCTTGAAAGAAAATTTGTTCAATCACAGACTGTAATGTGACTGAGAGCAAGATGAAGCATGAGAATCAGTTTGAAATAGTTTAGTGCTCAGAATATGAAGTTTATCAAAATGTATATTTTTCTTAGTTTTACCACCCATTAATTTAAAGTCAATATTAGAAGACATAGATAAAATGCAAGGTTTTTATATTGCTGGAATACATTGTGTTTCATCAGCCTTATTTAAACCAGTAGGTATCTTTAATATTTCAATTGCCTCTCCCATGGTTCTCAAATCATATCCCTCCAAATTAGCAAGAATTTTTGCATTGTCAAAATCAGGTTTGTGACCAATTTCTAAAAAATGGAAGTAAAAACTGATGTCTTAATTTTTTGATTAAAACATTTTTATGTTCCTTAATTCTGACATTTATTCATCTATTAGACTGATCTACATAGCTTCTTGAGCACTGCAAACTGACTTTGACAATGAAAAATGCTTGTTAATTTGGAGAGATATCATGTGAGAACCATGAGAGAGTCAATTGAAATATTAAAGAGACCTACTGGCTTAAATAGGGCTGGTGAAGTACAATGTATTCCAGATATATGGAAACCTCTCATTTTACCTATGTCTTCTAATATTGATTTTAAATTAATGGGTGGTAAAACTAAGAAAAATATACATTTTGATAAATGTCATATTCAGAATACTAAACTATTTCAAACTGATTCTCATGCTCCATCTCGCACTCAGTCATGTTACAGTCTGAGATCAAACAAATTTTCTTTCAAGAGTTTACCTTGACAATGGTGGATGCTAGTTCATCGAAATATCAGTATATAATAGAAAATAACACATGTTTTTACCCCAAAAATCATTTATATATATATATATATTATAAATGATTGGAATTCTCACTTTCAAGATCCCTGCAGCTATTTAATTATCTTATACAACTGATACATATGACCATATACATATGAAAAATATAACTGATCTTGAATATACATATTTCATGTTGAACCAGCACTCATATGTTGATCCAGATTACCATCTCTCTCTCTCATATATATATATATATATATATTCATATGTTGATCCAGATTACCATCTCTCTCTCTCATATATATATATATATATATATACACACACAATCAGTCCTTACTTTATATTAAGATAGCAAATCTTCAAATTTTTATGTACAAACTTCAATCTTCTCTACTCTCCAACTCTTCAGCTATCTATAACATTGAAAACCCAATGATGGAATGCTTAAAGCATCAGCAAGGACTTTGAGCATTTAATCTTCAGATTTTCAATGATAAAGATGGCTGAAGAATTGCAGAGTAGAGAAGATGAAAGCTTGCTCTTTAAAGTTTGATTATTTGCTATTTTAATATAAACAGAGCACTGATTGTGTATGTTTGTGGAAGATGGTGATGATGAGTGCATGTTCAGCACAATATTATATATATATATATATATTGAAGATCATTTAGCTTTTTCCCATGAATGTGATCATGTGTATTGATTGTATAAAATAGATTGGATAGCAATAGGGAGCTTGAAAATCTGAGTCCAAATCCCTTATAATTACGTTAAATTTAGTATAGTATACATGTATTTAAATATTACATATTGAGCATGTATTCTGCCCATCACTCTTTTGTATAATTAAATGGACATGTTAAGGTCCTATATGTGAGGGACATACTGAATTAAAACCAACATGGATATGATAATAATATTGGCATCAGCAAGGATTTTGAGCATTGCATCCTCAGATTTTCAATGGTATGGATGGCTGAAGAGTTGAAGAGTGGAGAAGATTGAGCTTGTCCATTAAAGTTTGAAGATTTATTTACTTAATATAAACTGAGTACTAATTGTATATGTTTGGGAGAGAGTGATGTGGATCAACAGACATGTGCTGTTTCAGCACAAAATATAATATTGGAAATCATTTGTCTTTTTCACATATATGTGATCATGTGTATTGGTTGTATAAGATGGATTGGATTTTGAGTTCAAGTTCCTCATAATTACATTAAGTTTAGTTTAGAAAAAATACATGTATTTATATATATATTGTAACTAAAAAAATATTACAATGACAGTAGCAGGCTCTTTATATATTACATATTGGTAATACGAGCTATATAGGTCATGTGATATATGACTGATTTTTACTATTATAAATATTAATTTAGTCACTACAATCATGAGATAAATAAATTATCTCATTTCTAAACAAATAAAACTAAAATAAAATAATCACTGGCATCATTCTCTTAAGATTTAAAATATTTTGCGATAGTGTGAAGTCATTGTAACTAATAAAATATGCCAGTCATTGTAACTAGATAAATAAATATTAGTTATTGTAACTGAATAAAATTATAGTGAAATCAAGGGAGTGCATTACGCTTGTCTCCAATAATACATTCTTTCAACAAAGAATCCTTCCCTTTTCTCTTTCCACATATATAAGACCGTTCATGATCGCATACACTGGAACTATTAGTAACTATTTAAAAATATCAAAAGTGAAATATTAAATATTATCAAGTTAGAAAAGGGAATCAAACTATTTTATTCAGTTTACTTATGTACATGTGTTTTCTCTGGGCACCACTAGGTTGTCGAAACCTAGATAAATATCATATCTGTCCATAGCCCATTCAATACATTCTTTACAACCCATGCACTTGGATGAATGAAAAATGACATTCTTATATTTTGGCTGTGTCAATAAAAATATAAGATCCCAATATAATAAATTCTCAATACTTAACACTTTTACAGGTGTTACCAGCTCAGCTTACATATATGGATGACAGATGCATAGATGCTCTTACTAATGGCTCGGGAAGCAAACCTAGAGTGAGGACCATTATTTATAGATGGCCATTAAAACTATTTATTTAATTTATTTATACATCATAATGTAACGGTGATGATGATGATGATGACGATTCCGGCCATAGTTTTTGCAATTGACTCACAACAACAAATTTAGCTTTTATGAACCTATAAGTACTTACTTAAAACATTATATTTAAAATGGTAACTTAATCATCAATATTTACTAGTGATGATGAATGATCATAACGAATCTCATAGCATGAAATTTAGATTCTTATAAATTTATAATTATTTACTTGAAATATTATTTGCTCAAACGGTGATTTAACCAATAATATCCATCGTTGATGATAATGTTCAAAACCCATTGGCACATCATAAAATTTTAGCTTTTTGCTATCAACCTATAATTACTTAAAACTTGATTATATGTAAAGTGTGATCCAATATATCATTTATGTAAATTACTATCCAATGCTTAACCTTTATTAGTGATGATGATGATTATAATTAAAATGATAAAATCCAGAAAAGAAAAAAAAAAACAATACTACGAATAATAACTCGGAAACCAAATATGGTATAATTATATTTATTGGCATTCCTTCTTTTAATAAATCAAATTGCTAATTATACGATTGACTGCAATTATTACGTCTCAATTAAAAACTATATGCATAACCAAATAAACTTTAACATATGTGTATGTTCCTGGCTATTTTAACATAAGCTGGTTTAAAGTGAAATACAAAATAATAATAAAAACTATTCTATTGAATGCTTATTAAATATTTTCCCAGCTTTATTATATATGTCATAAAGGTAAAATTCATTCACGCAATATGTGTGTGTTTACTTTCATTTATGTGTGAAACCCTGCTCTTTTAATTTGCTCCCTTAAAAATAACTATTAATCAATAAGACATTAGTCTAACCTATTTTTGACTTGTTTGTATATGCAGTTACTCACGCACACACATTGTGGTATGTCAACATATATTATGTTAAGATGTTTCCCTTTTATTCACTGATACATAAATCACATATATATAAAATATTATTAAATCTTGAGCAAAAAAACAAATTATATCAAATGTAAATATGCAAATAGATAAATAAAATAACATAAAATATATATTGATAGATTGTTCAAGTACCTTATTTAGCTCCTAATATAACAATAAAAAAAATATTACATTACAATAATAATAAAAAATATTCAAAGATAATGAAACATTGTCTTTAATAATCTCAAAATGTATGTGTGTTGTTATGCAGTATTAATAATACAATCAATAAACAAACTTTTAATGTTTATGTATTAATTAAAAGAAAAAGAAAAAATGTTTCACCATAGAAAGTGCTTCAACGATTACATTTAATAAGTAAAAAAAAGACATTGTTAATAAATTTTTAAAGTTACCCAATTCATTTTCAGTTCTTATTAATGTCCCAATTGAAACAACAGATTGCTCCTGTCTATAGCTTCTGCAATGGTTTAGCTTGTTTTTACCATTAAAAGTTATTGCTGACACTTTTGATGAATATAAAGGAACTTTAAAAATTGATAAATGGATTAGTTGAGGCTTGCTGTGTGGATTTTATGCATCTTCTTTCTTCTCTTCTTTCTTCCTCTTCTCCCCTTTAAAGGTGATGATTCTTTAATAGGCCAGGTGATAAAAAAGAAGTCTCTGAGATAGCATGTGTTTTTGCTTGGTTGATTTCAATCATAATAATTTTTTGGGTATTAAAGAATTATATATGAGTCTACAGACAACCAGTGAATCAATCCACGATAGCAGAGATCTCAAGAACAACATATAGCAGGTTAGCAATGGAGTCTCTTTTCTTATAGCTGATCAAATATACAAACACTGTGTTCATTTTTTTTTTCAAAGTAGTAATTGGTGAACTCTGCTTATAGCACCATTTTACTGTTCATCTTTTTTTAGGGACTCATTCTCTATCAATCCTTCCACAATAGCTTGACTGCTAGAGTGTTTATAGGTCAGCATATCTTCTATGCTATTTAAAGCAAGATTTTGGCATTTTGCTTTTACTTTTTCTGAGAGAAAAGCTGGAGAGAAAAAAAATCAACTCTGTTTTTCAGAGCTTGAAAGATACTTCCCTGAATAACACAATATTGACCATCATTCCCTTCTTTCTTTCTCAGCAGCTTTTTATATGTCAGTTTTCTGTCACCCTCCCCCCCCCCAGCTTTGTCCAAGCTAAAAGTCTCTTCCAGCTCTCATTTCAGAAACAAAACAGAGATTCCAGAACTGAATGGTCAATTAATGATCAAGTAATTAAAAAGAAAATTAATATCTCTTTCCATTGTTTCAAAAGCACTTTTTCCTTTTTTGACAATTTAAAACTCAGAAAATATAAAAAGAATAAAAATCTGAAATTTATGCGTAATTAAAAATATCTGTGTCTGTCTGTTTTATGCCATCATACTGTCAGTTGAGGTACATATAAATTTGTTGATCTTAGCTGTGATCTTTTAGCCTGTTGTATTTTTAAAAAAAAACTAAGCTATATAACTAATGTCTTTATTTAATATAAGTCTATTGCAACTAATATTATTTCTTGTAATATTCACTTTCTTATTACTGCCTATTAACAACTATTACCCATGAATATCTGCAATAAGTACACACACAAAGATATTTTTTAAAAAAAAAAAATTTAATTTAAGAATATATATGTGTGTGTGTGAATGAGATCCTATACATACAATATATATATATATATTAAATCAAATACACTAATTCAAAATTAAACCATTAGGCCAACATTAAATTTAAAATTTCTACTGTTCTTCCAAGGCAAATCTGTCAAATAAACAATTGACACAAATTCATACTAATAAATGTGACGCTACATCTCCACAATTTTAATTAACATCCCAATTTGATTTAGTATTAAAAGTTTTGAACAAATTAATAAATTAGTAAAACTTAATTAAATTAATATTAGCTTGCTCAAACAAAATCTTCTAGCCTAAATTTTTATGAATATATAATGCAGATTTAATTGTATTTTTTACTTTCTTTTCATATAGTTTCACTATTTTATTTACATTCTTTTAATCAAAAAAAGATTAATTTATCATGATTATATTAATTTAGATTATTCTGATAAATTAATTAAGAGCATGTTAATACAAGAGTGACTCAAAAATTCTCCACACTCCTGTTATATTAAAACTTTAGTCAGCCACATGAGGTCATTTTAAATCCCTGGTGTGCACTTTTGAATGTATTGTTTCAGTTGGGATGCAAAACATAACAACTTCTATAGTTATGATTTGCATGAAAGATGAACAATACAGTGTTTGTTTTTATGTGTTGAGAGTGGGTGTGATGCTGATATTTATTGATGACCCTGTGTACAGTATGAAAAAAAGAGTTTATCAAAACAAGTGTGATGAATGGATATAAAAGTTCAAAGAATATTGTACAAGTTCCAGTGATGAAGTATTCAGATATCTGTCTGCATCCATGACTGATGACATTATTGTGTGTGCAAGCAAACTTATTTTGTTTGTTAAACAACTGTTACTAGACTATGTAATAAATTATTTGCAAATTTAGCCATGGCTTTACTTATGCAATAATCTATGACAGACTTGAATATTAAAATGTTTGTGTTGATGACCATTGAAACAGCTCATGGAAAAAACAATGAAAAGTTTATGGATATCTGAAATACAATATTTGGACAGATACTATAAGAAAATTAAATGTTTCTTAAAAAGAATCAATACTGGTGAAGAGACATCAATTTATCTCTATGAGATTAAAAGTAGTAAAGAAATAGTAGGGAATAGAAGCATCACCAACCAAGAAAAAGTTCAAATGTCAACCACCATCTGGAAGATAGATGCTTATAGTTCGCTGGGATTCTCAAGAATCAGTAGTGGAAGATTATCAGAAAAAAATTAATAATTCAGTTGTCCTCATCTATGCACTCTGTTTGCTTGATGTAACATTATTTTAGACCAGAGAGTACACACAGTGAAATCCAAAGCTATTCGACCTAATTCACTCTCTCAAAACCAGAGATACAAAACTAGCCCCACCTGCACTCCTCACAGACACTTGGGCAATCCTCCAACTCTCAGTCTCTGTCATAGGACTCAATCATTTAAATGTTTGTAATCCATGTGGTGCTTGTTCAATGAAGACATGCATCTCAGACTGGCCTGGACTACACACCCTTTCCACTTCCCATTCCCTTTTCACATGTACCCTTCTCCTCTTACCTTGTGGCTCCTGAAATTTCAATTTACCATATAATTACTCCCTTGTAAACCTTTTTTCTAACTGTACTTGTATCTGTTTCTTTATAAATAAACTTTCATCATTGACAAAAAAAATTAACAATTAACAGTGGCAGTGAGTTACTAACTAAAATTTATACAACATGCAGAGGATTTCTATACAAGGATAATGTGCTGCTACATGACCATGCATGCTTGAATACCCAAACTGTATACACTCTTCCAAAACTTTATTTTGAGGTGATGGAGGATCCTTCATATAGTTTTGATTTAGGCCCATCAGTTTATCATTGTTGATTACCTGAAAGAAAACATATAATGATGATCATTTATGTCTCATAAAGAGACAATGGCAACAGTGGGTTCATAGCTTACATAACAGTATAAAATATGCATTAATGAGGAAAGACTAATGGATAATATGTAATAAAAATCATGGGAGATTGTATCAAAATATGATGTATTATTTTTTTCTGAAAGTTGATTATCACAAATTTTACAAAATGGAAATAATTTTTGACTCACTCATTTAACTGGAATGTGGACAACTTTTGAGTCACCCCTTATACTTATTTTAATACCTATAACAATTTTTCTATGCATTTTCTCTTTACAATAATGTTTTTTTTTTCCTTTCAAGACAATCAATTCTTTAGGGCATTGTTTTATTTAATATAGTATTTTACTTGTCACTAGAGCTATCACTAAAATAATATAATTTAGTAAGTTTAAGAAAAAAAATTTTAAATGAAAAATTTTTTTCATAACTTTAACCCCTAGTTTTATGATAATTGCCAGCCATTTTTTTATCAGGAACAAAGCAATAAATTCTGATTTCTTCATTCTAAAGCTTTCATGGACCAATCGCAATTTCTTATTATTCAGACAATTATATTTTCAGTGATTAAAACTAATTTCATTTCAAATAGAATAAAAATTATTGGGTTACAATAAAAAAAAATGAGACTTTTTGTAATAATTATTTCGGAGACTCTATTAAAAATCAAAGAATAAAATATATTATTTAATTTTTAGGATTATAAAATAACTTGAAAATTATAAAATAATCAATCCTATATTGTGTTGCATGCACATGTAATGACCTAATTTCTGTATACTCATCAACAGCAGTCATATTGTTAAATAATTGATCAGTGGGTTATAATAAAATACTGCTATAAATATTGACTTAAGATAGATAGATAGATAGATAGATAGATAGATAGATAGATAGATAGATAGATAGATAGATAGATAGATAGATAGATAGATAGATAGATAGATAGATAGATAGATAGATAGATAGATAGATAGATAGATAGATAGATAGATAGATAGATAGATAGATAGATAGATAGATAGATAGATAGATAGATAGATAGATAGATAGATAGATAGATAGATAGATAGATAGATAGATAGATAGATAGATAGATAGATAGATAGATGGATGGATGGATGGATGGATGGATGGATGGACGGACGGACGGACGGACGGACGGACGGACGGACGGACGGACGGACGGACGGACGGACGGACGGACGGACAGACAGACAGACAGACAGACAGACAGACAGATAGACAGATAGACAGATAGACAGATAGATAGATAGATAGAAGTGTGTTTGTGTTTATAATTATTATTTCCTTTGGATATTTTTTAAAAAGAACCAATTGTGAATATATATAAACCTTCACATTGAAAAGAATATGTATTATAATATATATATAATTTAACTAAAGAAAATATGTAAATAAATAAATAATAAAAAACAATTTTACACTACTGCTTATTATATTTTTTCCAGAGAACTGGTTTTCCTTAGAAATTACAGCCAAATAAATAAATTCCTTCAAAAATTAAACATTACAACCATTTGCATATCTGATAAAGTAAAAAATTTTAGTTAAGTTAATAACCTTTTATACAGAGTTTAATCAATCATATATATATTTGATTTTTTAATTAATAAAATATTTATTAATTTTTAATGCATTAATTAACTTTTTAATGAAGTAATTAACTATTTAAAAGTTTTATTTATTTTGGGAACAAAATAAATAAGATATTTTTATTTTCTATATGTAGAATTAAAAGTGGATTAGTTCATTATGAAAAAGTTTTTGTAAAATTTGATAAGAAAATTGTTAGTTTTTTTTGTTTTAAAAAAATCATCATGATAGATCGACAATTAATTAAGGTTAAATTCTTTATGAAAAAGGATTATTAACCTATAGATTTTTTTTTACTTTATTGATATGCAACTGATTTAAAAGATTTAGTTTTTAAAGAAAGTCATTTGGCTAATTTTCTGATGAAAACTATTTCCCTGATTGAAATATTAAAAGCAGCGGTAACTGTATTTTGCTTATATGTATAAATGAAATATTACCTGAGTATATCCATGTATAATTTTTTGAATACATATATTCAATAAATTAAACTAATGTACACAGATAATATTTAATGTATATCTGTAGCTCATAAAAAATATTCAATGTAATTTACACACACATATATAAATATATATAATTTACAATTTTCTTTTATATCTACATGTTTAGCATAGTGTATATGAGTAGAAAGAAAAGAAATTTAAATATTGGAGTTCTATAACTAATATAATATAAAGTATAATCATTTCTAGACTAATAAACATTTCTGAATAATCACTTATAAATTAATTTATAGATAATTGATGGGAGTACATAAAAACTAAAAAATAGATTTTTAAAATTATTTCAATTCATGTGATAAAAACAGTTAAGCAAAAATATGTAAATTACATGGTAAATTGACATATATTATAACACATTAATATTAATATCAACTTCAGATTTTAATCACATGATTGTATTTTATAAATGTATTGTTTTAATGTGCAATTACAATGTTAAAAAAAAATCTGAAACCTTTTTAATTTAGAGGGTCTTTTTTAATAATGTGACCTGCACTTTATTAATAATAAGAAATCTGCTCCCTGTTTAATTTAGAGGGACTTTTTATGATAATGTGACCTGCACTTTGATATATAATACTCACTATGGCCCTTGCTCATGAACAAGTTTTACATGTCTGGATTAGAATATTACTTTAAGGTCAATGTTATTGAATCTAAAACTTCAGATTCAATTTTCATGCTAGTATTGACATTGGTTAGACTAGCAACACCTGAAGAAGAGAAGAGAATAATACCACTCAATCTTTGTGCTTTTACTATCAGTTGAATGGGTTTGAAAAGGATAAATAAAGTTTGAATTTTACTAAAGACATTTAACAGTTGATATTAGACAATCAGAAATAGTCAAATATATTCCTACTACTAAAATTCCATCACCACAAACTTTCAGACAAATCTAGTATATTGGTGAACCTAAAATTTTCATTTTTTAATATTCCACAAAAGTTGGAAATTATTTTTTATTTCAAATAATTTGACTCTCATAAGGTTCTTTTTATAAAAAAAAATAATTTTAAATTTTTAAAATTTGTGCTTTAGTTTCTCTTTAATATATCTATTTATAAGAATGTTGAGGGTAATTTCAAATAGGGAATATCTACTGTTTAATTAATCTGTAATTAATAACCATTTTTAATATACTTAGTAATTAAGATTAAAATATCTTTTGTAACCAAAATTTTATGGTCATGACTATAATTATATTGATTAAAAATTTTAATAGAATAAAATAAAAATTGATATAATTAAAACATACATAAAAATTAGATGAATAGTTTATTGTTCAGTAGGTGGTGTCACTGAGCACAGGAAGTAATACAATTGAACTTCCACCCATAACATTGCAAAGTTTGAATTTTTGGCAAAATGCCAGCTGTGCATTATTTTGAAAACTTATTATTGTGTCACTTTTAAAAAAATTATTAATAATTAGAAGTGTGAGCAGCAATGAACATGACTGACAGAGTAGTCATGAGTGGGCCTTCAGTTTAAGATTCCACTCCTGTTAAATTGTACAGAGCATCAACAAAATAATATAAAGATGTTTGTTATCTTATTAAATGTATTTTCAATTCTTAAAGGTTTTAATTAATTTTGTTTGCTTTTATATAAATATCTTTGTTTATAAATAAATAAAATTTTGTAACTCTTTCCTAAAGTTTCATGTTGAATAAATGAGATTTCTATTGCATTTATTAATGTCAAAAAATAATTAAATCCTTTAGCAAAAACTACAATGATTTTATATACATTTTAATATTTTAGGTGCTACAGTGGCACTACACTTATTCTATCTTCTCTATATTGTTTTAAGTCTATCAATAATCTTACATTGCAGTTTGCAATTTGTTGTTTACATAGTTTCAATTTAAATGTATTAGTAGAAAAAAATCTGAAAATGTCAGAATTATATATATATATACCTTTTAGGCAATGACAATGGCTTTTTATATGATTGATAACAGCCTATTTGATTAATAATGGCATGAGTGAGATGATCTAGATGTCAATAGACATGAGAATTTCTGACTGACTGAGTGTTTTATCCCAGAACTGTAAACTATAAAATTGTAATTATTAGTAATTTGTTTACAAACTAAATATTATTTACATAATATTTTTTGTAAAAGAACTATTCATAAAAAGATTTTCTTTGAAAATATTTATTTTTAAAAAGACAACTCTAAAAATGTTCACTATAGTATAGTAAAGCGATTTTCACTGCCTAACATAGTAATGTCTTTGTCAAATGGTAAAGTAATCATTTTTAAAATTTTAATAATAATAAATATTATTTTTAGTTTTAATTTCGTTTTCTTTCTTTAATGATATTATTCCTAAATATATCGTAGTTTTAATACTATTAGGATTAAAATATCTAATATATTGTTCTGCTAAAGTTTTGAACAGAAAAATGTGTCAATGATTATGTAATATTTCAGCTTAATAACTTTTTTAAAAAAATACATTTATTTATTGATTCCATGTGCCATTGTCATAAATAAGAACTCCATTTAAAAATTTATTTTCATATTTTTAAAACATCACACTTTAACATTTAAATGAGATATTTATTTTATATTATTATTTTATCAACTTTTAAAATATATATCACTTGAAAGCTTACATTTGGAATAAATAATGTTAAGTTTATCAATATATTATATAAAAATATTTCATTTTAAAAATAAAATGTTTTAATATGAAGGAATATTTAACAAATGATTGGTCTCATTCAAAGTAGGCAGGATGAGGTTTTAGCTAAACAGATTAAAAAGGTATAAGTTATTTCTGTGAATTAGAAAAATTTTACATTTTAGTTCTAATAATATTCTCTAGATATCAATATCATTCAGTGCAAAAGTAGAGCTACATAAAAAGTATTCAATCTTCAAAGAAGATCAAAAATATATCATTTGTGCATAGTTGTTGTGATTTATACATGACTTATTATCACAACTGTTAAACAAACTTTTTTAACAACTACAATAAACCCCTTTTTTTAAAAAAAAATATCTATGTCTTATAAAATATGATGTTCTTTTCATTCAATCTAATTAAATTATATTTCCTTCTTCATCCAACACATATATATATATATATACCAGTTAAAATATGTTGATCCATCTAACATGAGCTGGAACTCAATGAACTGTACTTCAAACCCAGTCAAGCCTGAGATTATTGGTCAGGGACCAACCTGGATTCAAACCCATTCCCCAAGCCCCAGATCATAACCTAATGAATAACATGATAGTGATGGCACATGAGAATTAATTCTTAAGTCTGGCCCACTAGAAGAGTGAAAGAGGCAATGAGACCTATTCAATGAGAACGCACATATATGTTGGAATGTATGGAAGTGGAGAAAAAATAATTTGAACTACATAAGTGGCTTGAATAATAATAAAATATTTAATAGAAACATTTAGCAAACAGCAAATTACTTATATATTTATTTGAATGCTCTTATGAATAAATTACATATTATACGTCAATAAATATATTTGGTGGGTTATATTACGGTGCCAATCATTTGATTGCAAAACAAACTTACACATTTTTAAATTAACACTTTAGCACTGGCTCTGAAAGATGATGATGAGCATACAAATTTATGAAGTGTTTTAGGAATCATTAGACATATTATGCAAACTATTTTCATACCATTTTAATCGTGAAAATCAAAATATATGTTTTTAAAATGGTTTAATCATGGAGTACAACATTTGTGAGGATTTCATAAAATAACATACATTTAAATCAAGTATCTTTTATTAATGAACATAATGATTTTAACTATTCTTTAAATTCAAACTTTAAAAGGAAAAGAATGTTTTTGTTTTGTCGAAATATGTATACTCTTAAATAAATGGGATGAATTAGGATGGTGGGATTTTACAAAAAATAAGGTTATGATTACAGCATTGAAATGAGGTCATTAAATAAATAAATTAATACTAATAGAAAAGCAGTGGTGCTGATGTAAAGTCAGAAGAATCTGAAGTAAGGTCATGCTTCCAAACAAAGAAAACGAAGTGTCTAAGAGTCCCTTTTTAGGTACTGTTTAGAGAAGTTTAATTAGGTTTGGCATGGTCCCCAGGATTCTCTGGGTGACCAATGCAAAAGGCCTGTTATATGAAAATGATCCCCGGAAGGTCAGCTACCTGCAGGATAGGACATGAAGAAAATCTAAGGGTCCGAATTCATCAGAACCCTACAAGTTAGAAGCATATAATATTTAATAAACAAAACCTTATATCAGCAACACAACATAATACTGTCTTTAATGACATGAAAAGGAAATCATTATTTTAAAAATGCATGAACCTCACTCGAATGCTATAATTTAGGCAATTAATCCTATGTTATGTAAGATATATGGGAAAGATTTAATTCGTACAAATAGGTTTTAAAAATTACACCCCTTCCCTTCCTTGTTATTTAACAGACTGAAATCTCACCCTTGCAAATTTTATAACTTGAGAATAATAAAGTATTTGAAATATTAAGAGTATAGCATTATAATGCAGATGATATAACAAAAACAATAATAAGAAAAAAAAACCCTTTTAAGAATGAAATGCATGACATAAAAAAAATATTTGATAGCGTTAATTTTTTGGGAATAATAAAATTATACATAAAAAATATATATACTTCTTTTAAAGACATTTTTAAGAAAATCATGTAATTGGATTAACCTGAGAAACAATCTGGAGAGCGTATGAACTAAAAAAGTGTGTAAATCTAATCCAAAAAGAAAGGGGATTTTATTAATCTCGACTCAGGGGGGTTTATGTAAATAGGAAAAAATAACTTTATATATTAGGCTAGTAAGATTGTTTAGATTGGCAATTTAAAAATAATAACAAAATAAAATAGTTTACAATTAAGAAAGGGAACCACACCAAGATTAAAGAAATAAGAGCAGACTTTACATATAAAAAAAAATAGTAGTATGAGAACAAATACAGTTAATAATTAATTATGAACATTTAATTTAACAATTTAAAAATGAAATCTGAAGAGCTGAGGTTGAGATTGCTGTATTAGAGAGTCCATTTTAACAGTGGCTCCAGCATGGCAAAATTAACAGGATTGAAATCATTTTAATAGCAAGTTTCCGTTAGGAATTCCTCCATTCTTAGATCATATTTTGGGGCATCAATGAGATGATTATTTGAGGTGAGATTGATCAGCAAAGGCAAGGAAGGTGATTACTTTTCTATTCATCCAACATTTAAAAAAAATCATGTGGAATCTTTTGGCAACAGCTTTTCTACCAACTAGTTCTCTCCCCAGTAGTCAAAAATCAGCCCATTATATACAGTCCTCAGGTATGTGAGGAATGCTTTTAGTATTCCCTTTTTTAAATTTCATTTCCTTCACCTATTGTTTTGGAAATGTGACTGTTAGATAATTTGTCCAAAAATATATTCAAATCCATTTTCAAATTAGAAATAGATTTGATAAAATGTTAATGTCAAAAGTATAAATTCTTAATTGGATTTCCCTTTTTACTTTTAGTCCATTTTAATTAAACATCCTTTCCCAACATTAGATAATATAAAATTTCCACCCTTTTAGTTATTTTTGGACAATTAACAGTTGCATACTCCATCTTGGAATTTTAAAAGAAAAATATAGTTTTTCACAAATTTAAACAAAAGTTATTTTTTACGAACTTAAACAATATTGGTAAAATTAATATAGTGTTAGTAATTGCTCTCATTATACATATATCTGAGCTGCATCTAATATATTTTGATTTTAATAAAAGAATTAATAATAAATAGTAAAAAATATTAAGAGCTAAATTTTATAATCTTTTAGGTGCACATCTCAAACATATATATAAACTAAATATACATTAATATAGGAGCAGGAGGTAACATAAGGTTCAAACATGGGTTAGTAATTTGGTGAATATGAAGAACCATGAAGCTCAACAGCTTCATCACCTCTATAACACACAACATTTTGACCACTTTTTACTTGTAGTCATTTTCAAAGATCTCTAAAAATACAACTTTACATCATTATTATTACAAAATAAAATTAATATATAAAATTGTATATATATATCTTTATCATAAAAACAATAACATTTCTTGTTCATTTATCACTGCATCTTTTTACATACATATTTCATTATATAATCTACACTTACTTCTTCACTCTCCAAACTTTTTTTTTTACATGCACCTTTCTTTATATAAAAATACCAATAATTTTTTTCTTATTTATCTTTGTTATACTCCTATCCTATTATTTTAATCAATATATTTTCATGTAATTTTAATTTGTGTTTATTTCAATGTATCGTTTACATAATTCATTCAATTCAAAATAGGTTTTTCTTACTTTATATACAAACTTTCTTTTATCATTCTCTCTTGATATAATTTCAATTTTTCCAACATTCTTCTTATCTTAAAATTTAAAAAATGTAAAATTTAAAAAGTTTGGAGAGTGAAGAAGTAAGTGTATATTATATAATGTAATGTGTATGTAAAAACATGTATTGATAGATGAAAGATAAATGTTATTGTTTTTTATGATAAGGGTATATACAATTTTATATATTAATTTTGTTTTGTAATAATAATGATGTAAATGTGTATTTTAGAGATCCTTGAAAATGATTACAAAAAAAGGGGTTGAAATATTGGATGTTAAACATGTGAATATGTATATATGTTAGATGAAGAAATTAAGTTTTTAAAAAGAAAAAAGAATGAGATATAATTTAAGTGGATTAAATGAAATGAACTTTATCTTTGATTAATACCATAAATGAATTTAAAGGTTTTTTGGCTTATTTATTATTTTTTGTAAAATCTTTAACTATTTACATTGTGATTAAATTTTATTGCAAGAGTGTTTTCCCAGCAATTAATCAAATAAATATTTATATAATGTCAAACTAAAATTATCTTCTTTCAAATACTTTATTTTCATTTTTTATTAAGAGAAAGTATATTTTGGGATACTACTTTTATTTATCATTGTTTATTAGTTGCAAAGTTAAGATTTTAGACATTTGTTTTTTAATATTTTTATTTTTGATAAATATTTAAAGAAGTAAAGTTATAATGCAAATATTTTTTTATTTCATTCAAAATTAAAACAGGAAGAAAAATAATAGCTTTACCTACCAGTGGGAAAAAAGACTTTTAATTATAACAAAATATATGCACTCATATATATGACTATAGTATAATGATTAGCTCATAGCATTGGATTCAAATCCAAATTGGATAGAATTTAGAATAAACCAAATGGAGATACTGCTAAAGTCTTCACTGTTTTGTTTTGGAAGTTTGTTGGAAAAGCATCTCTCCTCCACATTAAGTTATTTAAAAGCTGTTTTATCCATTCCAACATATAAAAGTATGAATCTTAATGAAATTCTTATAGAAATTAGTTTATTTCTTATGTAAGTGGGTTTGTTAATTATGGAATTTATTTAATCTAAATTAATTAAAGCATCAGAAAATTATTTTCATAAAATTCAGGTTTCCAGAACATATCATATCATAAACTATCTTCTAAAATAAAAATGTTTAGACTGACGTTTTTCATTATATATGCATTTAAAAAATTCATTTCATCATGTGTCCTACAAACTTTAATCACCTGAATCTTACTAAAAACTTATATTCCAATTTATGTATAAATATAATGATTGCAACTTGTTTGATGTTGAAGCTCAAATATAGTAATAATCAATCACTTACATACATGGTTTTAATTTATTAATAGATAAAAACACATTCAAGCATTCTATTGTAAGTGAAATATATGTATAATAAGTAAATATTGTGCTAGAAAAATAAATGCAACCAATCAGATTTCAGATTTATAAACACTCCTTGATTTGCTAGACTAATATGTATAAAATTGACTTCTCCTTAAAAATTTATGCATAGTCAGAAAGACCCATCTAAAAATTTGTATACTAGAAGATACTTTTCATATGATGGCTTCAAAGCAAAGAGTAGACTATGAATCTGGAATTTGATTGATCACATAATAATAATTATTATTATTATTATTATTATTATTATTATTATTATTATTATTATTATTATTATTATTATTATTATTATTATTATTATTATTATTATTATTATTATTATTATTATTATTCATTTCAATAAATAATTAAAAAATATTTTCCTTCTAAGCAAAATAAATTATGCTAAGTCTATGCAAATTTGTTTTTTTTTTTAATAAAGAACTAAAATGAAGTTCAAAAAGAAACTTAAGTTTTGGATATAAAAATTACTTTTTTTTTCTTTTTTTCTAATCAGATTGGAATCCAACTTCTGGGATTTGACCATACCTTGTGAATAAAAAGGAAGGACACTATTAATGATTAGCTAAATCTAGTCTGGAACACTTTGAATGATACTTTGAATAACTCTGGCTGAAGTGAAGAATCAGCGCTTATTTAAAAAACTGCTAGAAATTACTTTTATATCTGTCAAAAAAAAAAAAAGTAAATGATAATTTTTTGGGAGATAAACCTTATATTTAAAGAGTGATTCGTATTTTATTTCAAAAAATCTGAATATGTAAATAACGCTTGTTATCCAGATATTATTTAAAACAAACAGTCAATAAAAAAAAGAAAAGGAAATGAATTGTAAAAACTTTTCTTTCCTTGATAAAATTATTTTTTAAAGAAAAATAATTATATATATACACACACGCTAAATTATTAGTAAGAAAAAATAAATAAATAATTATAATCATGTAAATGCAATATAGAAATATAAATTGCCTAGCCGTAATTAACGGTGTAATTATTACCATTAGTTTCGTTCGTAGTTAAACTTATATTTGATTAAAGATGGTTGGATTTTATTTAGCTGGATTTATATATGTGCAATTGTTTGTTCAATGTTTAATAGTTACATATGTTCGCATCGATATGAGCGAATACATTCCTATCAATATGATAAGTTAGGAATCGATCTCAGAACGAGTCATCTCTCTATAAATTGTAATTGCATTAAATTAGATTTAGAACCCAAAAGAGCTACCCTTTATCGGGTTCGGACCAAAAAAAGTCATTCCTTTATACTTATTATATAAACGGTTATGTTTAGGAATAAAATCTAAAAAAGGCCATTCCTTATGATTATTGTAACAACAATAGCATTGATATTTATCCCTTATAGACATAGAATATATATATGTGCAAGTACTAAGAGACATGTGAGTCAAAGAAATGTTATATTTATGAATTTATGCATGCGTAAAGTTATATTCAAGTTTATTGAAGACTGGGTTAAAGCTACGGCGTGCGTGAATTTATCTATGAATATATTGATACTGTGATGTGTAAAGATTAAAGGATTTCATTAAAGAAATAAATTGCATATTAATTAATGATTATACTTAGTACAAAATTTATTTCTATATGAATTGTTAATTTTATTAAAGAAATAAATTGTACATTAATTAATAAGTTCATTTGTAAATACATTATTATTATATCATTTGTTACTTTGTTTATGTATAATTGATTGGTCTACCAACATTCATCTAGAGTAAGTTATGTTCTCCGCCATTTAGCCCGGCATTACAAATGGGGTTGTGTAATGGTTACATTATTATACTGAATAAAATATTGTTTGATATATATGTGTTAGTTTATTTCCTGATGCTTAATGTCAGGTGGTGCCCATGTAACTTATGTAAATAATTAAAAAAAATAAGAAAAATGTAAAATAAATGACATTTGTCAAGTCTGATCTTTACAATATATATATAAAGACTTTTTTGTGTGTTAAACTGTGCTATATTTTGTTTATTATATTCCTGATATTTTGATGAAACATCATTTATCATTAATTAATTAATTAATTGTAAAACTGAAGGAAATAAAAATTTTGGTAATTCACCTATTCTGAATAATCAGTCATCAAATATATAGAAGAATTATTGTTTTTTACTTTATGCTCAATCTCAATCTTATTATTACTTAAGACCTAACCTCGACAATAATGAATGATATTTTATCTAAATGCCAGGAATTTAATAATAAAAAAGATTTTATTTACATCGAATAATCATTAAAATATTATATATGTGTGTGTTTTTAAGCAAAGATTTTTCATGAACTGCGGATATAAATGATTATATTATCCAGATTCTCCGTATATGATTTTTTGTACTAATATATTTATATTTTGACTGGCTGATACTGGCCATCAACTAGGTATTAAATATTATAAAAATAGTTATAGAGATACTATAAGAATAGATATTTTTATAATATTCATTATGCAATTGATGGCCGGTGTGAACCAGTCAAAACATTGGTATTTTAGTACAATAAATAATACATCAATGAACTTGAGTAGTATATATATATATAAAAGATATATTTTGTGGGTTCATCCTTGTTAAAAAATTTAAATATTGATATACCGACATTTCAACTTGATCACACACGTCATCCACTGAGTGATAAAAGGTAGAAAGATGATTGTAGAAGCGCTACAATCTCTGATTTGAAAAAAAAAAACCATTAAAGTTCCACCAATAGCAAAAACGTTAAATTAAGAATGTTTTTAAAAAAATATTTTCAAATAGGAGGAAGTTTGCATATATATATATATATCTCTTTAGAAACCAGTCAACACTTAGACAATTTCAAAAACAATCAGCAATCCAAACTGTTGTTAAGATAACCTCCTTATATATATATATATATATATATATATATATATATAGTAACTATAAAATGAATAAATGTGGAAAGACTTAATTTACAGGCCCAAACTCTGGATGTCAACATCTGTAACACTACAAATGAGCTATCTGAAATTAATAGAGCAACATAAATTGAGTAAACCAAATTTATAATGGAATAAATTTAATTAATAATTTTATTTCAGCTCTACTAATAAAGTAATTCAAAATTTACATTAATTAATGTTACAATTTATTAATAATATTTTATATTAAATAAATATCAATCCAATTAGATGCCAAAATTGTAATCACAATATAAAATAATGTATTTGAAAATTTATGACAGATACATTAAATAATAATCTATATTGGTATTCATTCATAAAATAACCCTTTTAATATTCTTTACTAAAATTTATACTAGCATTATTTAAGCTTGATGATTATATAAAATTTATATCAATAATTTATTGATCAACTTCTATGCTTGAATAATACCAATTGATGTCTTTGAAAACATTAGGTTGATTTTTAATAATTACTTAACTCTAACGAAATAATAAAATCTATATTTTTTAAACTGATTAAACTTTAAATGTCTGTAATTGCAAGAGACTTTTAATTCTTAGTGTATCATATACCTCCCAAATCAAATAAAAATATTGACTCAAGTTTAATATTAATCAAAAATTTTATTTTCAAAATAAAAAATAAAACATTAAATGAAATGTTTCAATATTGTAAATCAATGTATTATAAAATATTTTATTTGTTTGGCTGTATCATGAAATTACATTTTAAACTATATAAATATTCATTTATTTGTTGTCTCCAATGAACAATATACATATAAAATATATAAAAGAAAATGCTAATTTGTCCCAGTTTGCCTATTGATCATTTATAAACAAACAAAAACAACTTATTAGATAAAAATTAATTGTAATTTTTTAAATATAAATTTACAATTAATTATTAAAATTTTTTTTGGTTAATTATATATCTATTATAATGGTCGAGAAGGTCTTGAGTCTTACGTATCTGCCATACAGGGCGCCACCAGGCCATTTGAACCTGGAAAATTTATATAGTAGGCAGATACTTACAGTAAGATCCAATTTTTAAATAAATATTTTATTATGACTATCAGCCCCAGTCACTAGCTTGCAGAGCAGCAGAGGTAATGTATACTTTATTTTTAAAGAAAGAAAGATAATAAAAAATAAGAATAAGCCACTGCCAGATTAACAATACACAGAAACATTTATTTTGCACATATATAAAATTTAAAATTGTTTTAGTATAATGTTTACTTTATAATTTGATTTACATTTTAATTCTTGATTTTATAAGTTCACACAGATGAATTTACTAATATTTTATTTAAGTGTCAAGTATGGATAGACTACATAGATTGCACTCGAAAAAGAAAATATTCTATATCCCTTATTTAATCCTAGGCCAAAAGTTTGCAGTCAAACTATTGCCAATCTATCTGATATTTCAATGTATTCAATGCAACATGAATATGCCAACACAATACCATACTGTCAGAAATATACATTTGAACAGCATGGTTATTGAGGAGAAATGTCTCTTGTCCAGTACAGGAATGATACGTCTGTCTGGTGAGAAGAACAATAAAAAAAGAAAACTCCATAGGAAGGAATTGTGGTTCTTTTTGCCATCTTACTATCCCATTCCATAGGCTAAAAAGATGATTCAATGAGCAGGGAAAACCATCTGCTTCCAATGGTCAGTGAGAAATGGGACTTATTTTTCCCAAGTGCGGCATATAATGTGATCGTGCACGTAGCAGATATTCATGCTACATTTACTAATTACACCAATATATCCAATCCATTGACACAATTTAATAGTGAAACAAATAACATAAGATCAACCCTTCCTTTAATTAATCTAACATAACTTTATGAATCTATGCAGCCATTCACACCCGACTGAAATTTAACATAATTTAATTAAAAGTTTTAGCTCAATGTGAAAAAAAAACATAATAAACACTTAAAAGAACAGAAAAAATAAATTAATGGAAATGATTTTTAAAAAAAATACATTCAATAAAAATAATTATTAGTAAATGATTTAGTTTGGTCAGATAGGAATTTCTATTTTTATTTAAATACTGAGAAAGTTTTATAGTTAAAGTTCATTAGTTATAGAGTTCTTACAGTTTTAAAGAGAAAAAGTCCATACTTTCTAGTTGCTTGTAATTGGGATCCAGTGTTGTTTTTAATTCTGTAGGTCCCTTTGCTGCATCTGGTATAGTTCTTTGCAGGCTTTTATTGCACAACCCTGATGTCCTGGGGTCTGCAATCTAGAAAAACAATATTTTATTTTTTTCTTTTAGAAAAACTGAAGGGATTGAAAATGCATCTTTTCAATCCCTTTTTCTTCAACTCTCCAGACTTAACACATATAGCACACCTAATAATTTATTACTAATCTTTTCCCTTTTTATATTAAAATTGCGGATTGATTGGATGTGATGTCATGATGATGATTATTCTTTTGCTGAGGTCCATTTCCTGAGGGATTTTTTTTACTGGCTATTCTGTTCCTATTGTTTTTCTCTCCTATCTGACCATTAATTATAAACTCTGAAATGCCCAAAGGCTAGTTCCCTTTGACTAATTAAAATAATCATTTCCATTTTACACAATAGCATTAATTAAATTATTGTACATTCTTAAATATATATATATATTATCTTTATATCTTTAAGTTTTTTTCTTAAAATTTAGTTTTAAAACTTTTTCTATTTTTAATAAAGTTTCTTTTAATAATTTTTTATCTGTGCGATTTTATATATATATACGAGTTTAGATGACTTTTAATTTTCAATTTTTAAAAACAAATTTTTATTTGCGAACTTTTTATTTTTAATTTCTAATTTTATTTATTAGAATGTAACAGCATATGTGCCTGTTACCCTATATGTTCACTTGCACACACACACATATATATATACATTGAATGACGTTTAAAAATAGCAGCAATAATAATATCAATAATAATTATATAAATAAAACAAAAAACCTGTTTGTACTAATCAATATTTTTACACAAAAAGTTCAGCTGACTTTAAATGATTTTGTATTAATTTTGCATAGAGAAAATTAAAAAGAAAATATTTGAAATGACAATATTTTACAAAGGTTGTTTTCTTTAAAATATATGAAGTTTATTTAACAATTCCTTAATGGTTCCTAGCAATAATTAGACTGTTGTTGACAATGAGTAACAAGTATTATTTTATTGTTCTTTTAACACAATTAAATGATTATTTATCAAATTCAAAAGTATTATTCCTTTGGAAAATTATAATCCTTAGCAAATTATTTCTTATTATTATCATTGGAAAATTTTTGGTTTCTTGGCACACAAATAGACATATATATATATATACACTAAAAGTGATATGATAATCTCTAGTTTAATAAATAAGGAGTAATAATTATCATTGTATTTATATGAAATTCATACTGTCAATGATGTAAATGGGGCAAGTTTAACATTTGTTTATCAAATTGTAGTAATACAAGCGTGTATAAATATACAGGTAGGTAGCTGTAGGGATCTTGAAACTATGAGTTCAAGTCTCTTCTAATTCTAATATATATATTAAAGAATTTTAAATTAAGAATTTTCAGGTGATTTGTAAGCAAAATTGAACAAAAAAATATCAACTTAAAATTAAAAATGCAATAATTTTCTTAAGGCAGGTGTTATTAAATTTTAATATCGTCTTCTACAATAAGTGATTTTAAAACAATATTTATTAAAATCAGACATGCTTCATTTACATAATATAATACATTTTTTCTGTCTCGAATTTAAAATATAATAATTTGAAATATGTTTAATAATTTTAAGACCTTTATTTTTTAAAAAATCTGATTGAATTCTTATGTCAATAATAATTAAATATGATTTTTTAAATTTAATTGAGTTCTGTGTTTGTTTGTTTTTTGTTGTTTTTTTAACTCTTATTAATTAATATTTATTAACTAATTTATTTTATGGAGTTTATTATTGATATAATCTTTTTTTTTTACTGCGTAAGTTGTTTTTGCGTCTTTTACTTAGTAAGATTAATTTTGCAGATAAATAATAATAATAAAACTACATTTACTTTTAACTCACTCTTTGAAATAACATTTATTAATAACTTTAATTACTCTAAATGTGTGTGTGTGTGTTGCAAACAAAATGATTAGAGATTATGTTTAGTAATGCATTTATCTAATCATAGAGTTCAGTTGTATGCCAGGTAAACAAAACTTTCTTCAGATAGACATTGTTCAATCAAACCAGAAAATCATCCATTATTAGTCAATAAATGAATATCTAAATATTCTTAGCTAGAAACTTAAAAAGAATGGCTAATCACTAAAATGTTCACCACCTAGCGTATAGCTGATTATAAATAGCTTTTTATTCATTGAGATATATAAAGACTATTTATCCTATCTTCTTGCTTCACTCTCTTCTTCTCTCTTTCTTTCTCTCTCTTCCCTCTCTCTATCTGTCAAATTAATAATCTACTTTTTATTTAAAAAGAATGTATACTAGATTATACAGGATTCAGGCATAATTATATATTGTAACCTGATGAACTGACTAACTAAAGGATGGTGGAACACAAGAGAAGCGTTACAATGAAGCCCACCACATTGATCATCAAAAACCAAACATGTAACCATGCAAATCAATAAGTACAGTCATAGGTTAGCTGAAAAATTAAAGGTTACACATAGGCACTATATGACATGGATTTCTAATATCCCCCTCTGCCAGAGTATGAATCCTTTTGTAAACAATAGAACAACAATTAAATATAATTATTAAAATACAAGATTCTTTTATAATTTAAACTATTTTATCTTATTTCTTAAGATATATTGCTCTTAAATATAGGTTCTTTTTATTCTTAAATATATTATCTTATATTCTATGAATATTGTATTTATTTTAAATATAAGCTTCTTTGCAAGTTTCAAATATCACATTTTATGTTTAAAATTACTTAATTTTAAATAAGATTTCTTTTACATGTTTAAAATATCTTAATCTATATTTTAAAACATATTTATTTTAAATATATGTTCTTTTATAACTTTAGGATATAATAATCTCAGGGTTCAAATTCAGAATAAAATGCACTTGAAACAAAATGTTAATGGTAATATTTTAACTTATGAAATATGATGATTATTATTTCAGCTAAATGTGCAATATTTGACATTTTTTTAGTTTATTTTGTAATTTTAGTATTTTAAAAAAGTAGAAATGAAATTATATGGTGACAGAATACTCAAATACTTAAGTAATATATAACTAATAATTTGAAAAACATTTAAATATTTATAATTATTAAAATATAATTATTTCACTTCTACTGATTATAAAACATAGAAATCTTATATTTTTTGATGCAAATTTGAATAAGCAATATCAAAATAATGTAGAAGACAGTAAAGGAATCTTTTATGTTGCCACCTACATAACAAATACATTTGAAATGAAGTAAATAATATAACATTTATCTTCCAAGAATGCAGGTAAAATAATTAAATAATTATTAAGGAAAATGAGGGTATAAACACTATGTGATGATTGAAATATACTCTTAAAATAATGCAAATCTTACTGAAGTAGATTTTCTGATAAACAGATGTGCTTCTGCAATGATATTATAATGGCAATGAAACAAAAACATATTTAATTAATAATAAAAATTTTATTTACAACATATAATAATCCATATAATATAAATATTTATTTACAATAATTATTATTTCTTTTAATTTATTATCTATAATTTACAGATATTATTAACTAATACAATGTTTGTATCTTTCTTTAAAACTATTCTACAGTTTTGTCATCATCATCATCATAATCATCATCATCATCATCATCATAATAATAATAATAATAATAATAATAATAATAATAATAATAATAATAATAATAATAATAATAATAATAATAATAATAATAATAATAATAATAATAATAATAATAATAATAATAATAATAATAATAATAATAATAATAATAATAATAATAATAATAATAATATGAATAAGTGTTTATCTCACAAGCACATACAAAAAGGTACAATTTATTCACTTGGTTTAGGATTATATTATACTGTTATGACAACACTTTATGTATAAACTATTCAAAATTCTTATACACAGACTGATATTTATAACACTGTCATTCATAAAATACTTTTTATAAATATACACAAGGTTGTTATACATGTGGGTACCATCATTGACAATTTTAAATACCTATTCAAAAAATCTCTGGAATAATAAGATCAATACATAAAATAAAATATTCTAATGTGTATCTTAACAATTCAATCTTTGGAACACCATTCATACAAATATATTTATGATATAATTAATAGTAATCATAATATAATGTGTATAAGTTAATGACTATAATAATTCTAAATATATCAAAAATATATACATGATAACTATAATACAATTTTAGAAATTAAATAATTCATTTTCTTTGTTATTACTTTTTAATCTTTTTGTTTTCTTCTTGAAGTGATATATAAACACATTATCTTTTATAAAATAGAGCAGATATACAGATACATGGAAATATCTTAAAGTAAAGATTTGCAATAATTTCACACATGTAAAATAAGAGAAACTGATAGCAAATGATTTTAATGGCAAAAAGGTTATCAAAATGTATTTTTAATGGCAATAAAATCAAAGAAACTTTTAAATTGCTTTTTATGAAGTTTTATTCTTACGTGTTGACTACAGTATATTTAAATTATATTTATTCTTTTTTAAATATAATAATGTATATGAAGCAATTGGCAATTTAGAAATAGAACATTCAAATAAATAGATGAATAAGTAAACTTAAAATGAATAGCTATATTATTTGCTTTAATTTTCAATAGACTGGATATAATCTTTTATTATGGTAATTAAAAAATTTAGTTTTCACTCATTTGTCTTTTATAATACTTTATACAATAATTTTAAATAATTTTGTTTTATTTTTATAGTATCAAATAATTAGTATTAATAACTAAATAAAAATTAGTTAAAACATTCTGGAGATAGTCTTAAAAGGTTCAGAATTTAATTAATGTTATAGCAATGAAAACAGTACTTTTCTTTATATGACTTTTTTCTTTGGCTCCTTTAAGAAAATATTAGAATTTTCTTTAGTATTTTTTAGAATTATTGTTTAATAATTCAGTTGATTCTATGTTTTTAGGAGAAACATTGTATGAATAACTTACTTGTTCTTTACTCTATCATGAAGTTAATAAGAATTAAAACTAAACTTTAACATTGAGTTAAACTAAATAGTCAAATAAAACCAAAAATTTACTTCAAAACTAAAATAAAATTTTAAGTGAAGATTAAATGAATTGTAAAAAAGTAGAAGTGTTTAAATTTTTAAGTGTGTCTATTTTTGTACTAGAGTGTGTGTTTTCTTATATCTTCACCTACGCAACAAGTTCAATACTGGATTTCCTCTTTATTAAATCAATGAATTATAAGTCAGCATTGTAATATTTAAATTTGATAATCATTATTGACTTTTAATTGATCTGATCTTGAACTCTATACTTTAAATCCATACAATTGGTCATGTGATATCTAGATGATAAATGAACTTGTTAATTAATAATTATTTATCTACTCTAAATAATTATCAAATCAATTATTTAATAAAATTATTAACTTATTTTTATAAATTAAACATTTTTTATTAATATATCTCTATATGTCACTTTCTCTTACATTAATTAAAAGCTTATTTTCTTTTAATAATTTTAAAATTGATTGACTGTATCCAATTTTTAAAATACACTTATTACTTTTAATAAATCTTTTTGTAAACTTTCAATATACATATAATTTAAGATTTTATTATGATAGCACAAATAAAAAAAATTACTTATTATAATCTTATATAATTTTTAAAAAAATTTAAATGCTTTCAACATATACCTAACCTAAAGAGCTAAATATATTGTTACAATATATTAAATTTATTGTTATGCTAATATCATCTCTTAAGAAAATATTAGTAAATTTACAAAAAATTAATAATGATTTCCTTTGCACTTCTAATTTATAGCTCACATTTCCTAATAATTAGGGCTACTAAACAAAATAGTTCCCTGATCATATATATATATATATAATAAATTTGTACATATACATACAATATTCATTAATTATTTTAAATACTTAAATTTCTATATAATTTTGTGCTATTTTACAAAATAAAAATAGTAGTAATACTTTATTATTTGTAATGTTTTCAATAGTTTTGTAAAGTCAGTTATCACAAAAAAGAATATTTTATTTTTTTCAGAAAAAAAGTTCCATTTTATTAAAATATCTCAAGAATTAAAATTAATGGATATCTAATTAGATGAAGAAACAAGAGATGTGAATCATTAATATATCATGAATTGAAAAGGAGAGAAAAAAGAAAATATATATTCTGTTTAGTAAAGAAAAAAGATTACAGAAAAATTTTTAAAAATAAAAATCAAAAACTAATGTAATTTTTTACTTCAAAGTCTTTTTTTGGAATCTATTAAGTTGTCTCACTTTACTAATAATTCACGTAATAATTAAGATAAAGAGCTAATTAAAATAAAAAATATATGTTTTAAAAAATTGTCATATATACAATCAATATCTCTTTTGACAGTAAACTAAGTAAAAGAAAAGTTATACTTTTAGCCCATATGTTCACAACAAAGTAATGAACCCAATTACAAATATTTTAATGAAAGAAGAAATATCACTAAAATTTATTTAACTTACCACTGAATTTATTTAAATAGTAATGAATTTCATTCTTATTTACTTATAATAAAATGTTCAAACTATCTATATACCAGTTTTTATTGAAATAAAATAAAACAGAAAAGATTTTATTGGAATATACTCTAAAAAGGAATACTAAAATTATTAAAAAATATTTTCAGTAAATTTTTGAACAATACTTCAGTTTAAAAATACATAGACAAATCTATAAAAGTAATATTACTTTATGAGATTTCTTCCAGAATCATTTTTACAGTACATTCTGAGAGTGATGCGGTTGCTTTTGCCTTTTTTTATCTTGCATCTCTCTGTAGTATTATGTAGCCAGATTTCCATTCATTTAACAACAGAAAATAAAACTAAAATTTATATTGATTTATTAATTTTAGAAAAGTTTTGAAATATTCATTATTAAATAGAAAAAAATACAAATGAACTGACAATGTTGTTGATTGGTAGATTTTTTATTGTGAGACTTCAGAGGTACCTATATGTGTAGTGTGCTTTAATTATGTCAGAAATTAAAATTCTATATTTTCTGTAATATGCAATTCTTTTTACAAATTATTTGCAAAATGTATTTTAAACCAAACTATTTATGATTATTATTAGATTTTATTTGAAAATTTATTTTTAGAAGTAATGACAAGCAAATCATAATTATGGTAAAATAGATGTTAAAATACTTTAATAAATATCCGAGCATAAATTTATCATGATATGTTATACAAGTGCAATTTTAAATTTTAAAATAGAATTTTATTGTTTCGATGTCTTGACAATAATTCATTTGGAATTTCTAAATAGAGTTCAAATAAAAAATAATTCATTCAATATTTTTGCTAGAATTACGCAATTAACCAATAAAAAAATATTAAGTTTATTTATATATGGTATGTATTTTTTATATTTGCCAACTTGAAATATTATTTTTAAAAGTTTTTATTTATGAATATATATTTGTCATATATAAGATAAAAAAAGATTTTAAAATATTATATAATATAAATATTTAATTTTAAAGTAAATATTGCAAATATAACCAACACTGCCACTAGAACTTTTAATAAAGAATGGCAAGCATTATTTGGTGAACTAGCTAAAATATATTTTGGTGGTAGCTATCTATATTCAGAATCTTAATACATCTTAGACATTAAAAAAAGTCTAACTAATAAATAAAATTTCAAAGATGTAATATTACCTTTAACAAGAAGAAAAGTTTAATCTTTAATATTTCATTGTAAAATAATTTTATGATTTAATTAATATTTTTATGGTTGAAATATCTAAAGTAATTTTGAAGAGATTATGATTATTATTGGCACTAATTTTGTTATTTAAAATTTGAATAATGTTATATAAACTCCATTTCTGGAAATTACAGCTATGAAGCTATTTTCATCAATTGTATTTATTTGTATTTAAAACTTTAAAAGTATTTGTGTTTAAACATACCATTATACAAATTTCTTGTTCTATTGTATGCTCATATTACAAAATGATTACTCACTGATTTAATGCATCAATATCAGAGTGATAACTAAAAACAATTAAAGATTATTTATGCAGTTTTATTTTTTAACATTTGAGCAAAAGAAATATAATTATTTTTATGTGTTTAGAGTCTTAAATATTTTACAAGTGGAATTGAATTACATTAGACTACAAAATCAAATATATTTTTATAATTTGTATTTCAAAGTATAATAAAACATTTTTTCATAATTGCACTTTGTAATATATAACCTATATATTATTATATGTTTGATTATATAAATCATTTGATATTTTAATAAGCTCTTATTTCCATTTGATTTGATATTGTTGTTCAATGTGCTAGCCATATCAATGACAAATTAATTGAAATGTCCAATCAGTATGATTTACATAGTTATAATGTATAGGCAAACCATTTTAAGATAACTGCAAATCTTTTTCCTGCATGGATCAGAACATGTATCTTAAGCATCATGAGAAGGGGAGTGGAATGCAAACATTTTTGCTAGTATTATCATAAATTATTGCCTTTACTTCAAAAAGTATCTCAGTATATGTTCAGCATTTTTATGTATATTAAATTTCTGATTTCATTCTTGAGTGAAAAATTAAAATGAAACTTTGGACTATATTAATTTCATTTGGCTAAAGAATATATTATATGCATGCTTAAATATATTGCATAAACGTTTAGAAAATCTTCTAGAAAATGCTTTATTATACTGTAAAGCTTGTCATGAGAAAAATATTTATCACTATCGATTTGATCTTTTAAAAATTTAACGCATAAATTATATTAAAATGATCATCATCTATATTACATATATCACAAAATCATATATTATAGAGTAGAACAATGAGCTATTTTATATTATACCACTATAATTTTTTGAAGGTTGAAGATAAAGACCATATTGACATTTGTAAAATTTTATGTAAAAAACAATGATTAATATTTTGTTAATTTCATTATCAAACAAAAGTATGTTTTCTTTCTTCTAGTGCCATCTATTGAAAGATTGATGAATCAATGTTTTCTAGATGGAAGTGCAATTTAATCCCATTTTCAACCCACTTTTTAACTTTCACTTCTATCAATAATAACATGGGATATAAAATTGAAATCTTAAATTAATATTTTTTTTTAATTTCAGTTTTTTACCTTGGTAATAATGTTGAAAATTTTTGTACACAACAGCTTGAGGAAATGTAATATGGAAAATAATTATACACAAAACTTTTATGAGACACATTAAAAATCCTAATAAAGTTCACAATTTTTGCCTAGTACACTTTCAACTAAGTTATTCATAGTCATGGCATCTGACAGAGAGAAGATTGCCAACTTTATTAGAAAATGTGAATGAGGATCATTCATCCACATTTCTCTAGTAATGCCAGCAATGTTCTCCTCTCTATCAGATACCATGACTATGACTAATATAGAATAGTTGAAAGTGCATTAGGTAAAAATTGTGTTTTTTATTTAGATTTTAAGTGTATCTTGTATACATTGTTGCATAGTTATTTTTCATATCTTGGTAATAAAGTAGAAGTTAATAGTAGTTTCCAGATACATAACTACATTGGTTTTAGATTTGAGTCACAAATACTCATTGATAAAGACCAAAAGTCAAATATTGATTTGAAGATGAGAATTAAATTGTGTTACCATTTAGTAATTGCTAGCCACACAAAGTCATTGTGGTTGACATTAGAGAAAAGAAAGGTTACCTTTTTACTCCTAGTTTATGATTTTTATCAGTCAAGAACATTTTGGGCCTATTTTGGGCACTTTAAACAATGTATATATTTGGTCTTTTTTAATCTAATGCAACTTTTCTCCAATAGCCAATTTGTAATTTATTAATACTATCAAATTACCAGAGTAAATTGAAAAACTTGTTTAATTTTTTTTCAATCTAAGTTTATTTGCCTACATAGTTAAATAAACCTGACATTGGTCCAGTTTCTATATATTATGGTGGCCTTAGTTTTTTTATAACCCTAAGCACCTTTATTATTTCACCAAAAATTAGGCAAAACCAATAGGACATCACATGACAAAGAAGATATTACATGGTCTTAGCTTGCACATTGCTATTCTGGATAAATGTACCTAAAGTGATTAAAGACTAAGATCACTATAATACATATAAAGTGAATTGGCTTTGGATTTACATGATTATGCAAGCAGCAAGGTTTAGATTGAAAAAATTCATGGTTTTCAATTTGGGATGATGGCTTGAAATTTAACAAAAAATGGCTGCTAAAGGAAAGGTATATTATTGTATATCCAAAAAACCCAAATGCTCCTCACCAATAAAAGCCATACGCTAAAAATTAATCTGGGGATATTAGGCAATATTGGATAAATATAATAAGTTTAAATAATCAAATAATTATTTTGCTAGTGATTGTTAAAGGATATGTTAGTCAATATTGTTTTAGAAAAACAGAATTAAAATTGCCTATATGCTGTGAATTAAAAACTTATCACTTGAAGAATAGTAATGAAAGTGTAAAAACAATATCACAGCTAATTACGTAATTATGATTTTTATTTAGTATTTATCATACAGTTATAAAAAAAGAATTAGTGCATGCCATTAATTACAAAACAACTGAATATGGAATTTAGAGATCTATTTCAGATTTTTAATCAGCATTGAAGTGTTTTTCAATATTTGTCATTTTTAATTTCTCAAAGTCTTTATTTTGTGGCTGTAAGGAGAGTATTCTTGCATTAAACATTTTTGGTTTAATATTATGAACAGTGCTAGTGATAAGGCTTATTACCTTCTAAATAGAATTACAATATGACACTGATCAACTAAAATTCATTGATTATACAATGTTCATATCAATATATTTTTAATATAAGAGTAAACTATATATATATATATATATATATATATATATATATATATATATATATATATATTATAACGAAACCACAGGGTACACAACAAGATGACATGAATATGACTCAGTAGTTGGATGATTTGAATACAATGTGTCAACCAACCTACAACAAGTCATATCCAAAATCCATGATTTGACATCCCATTTGGGTGTGCCAGATATTACAGAATCAAAAATGGCATATAACAAAGGGAGTGCATCTCACTACTGTCAGACCTAGGCCTTTGAGTAGAATGCTAAGATATCACAATGAAATGCCTAGATTCAAATCACATTTACTTTTGGTATGCCAACTCTTAATTTACTTAAAATATTTCAATGTAATTTAGACTAGTGCATATTCATTACATCTTCCTTTTTGGACCCCATTACACCATGGAATTCAAACTCAGGGAGTTCTTGAAGTCACCTCTCTTCAGGAATGGATCTATTTAATTATTGCCTAATATGCCTATATACAAACATAGATAAAAAATATTGATGATGATCAATCATTTAGGAGAGCAATACATAATGATGATGATCATCATCATCAAGCCTTTAATGGTATAAATTTTTGATGATAGAGATGATGAAACTTTTAATAGTATGAATGTGTAATGATGATGTCAATGACCAAACAGAGATCAGATTGGTTTAAACAACTCAATATATTTATTAATAATCTAAACATATAAAAATAAATATTTACAAAAAAAAAATATTAATTTAACAAGAATAGACTACTATCATTTTTATGGCTTAATACATATAAATTTCTCTGATTCAGATTTCATTCTGGAAATTTGTTCTCAATTAATCTTTATTTACACTAGAGAAACGAATAATTCAAAGTACAGTATATACAAAATGATATTAAATAATTCACTATATATATATATATATATATATATATATATATATATATATATATATATATATATATATATATATATAAACAAAAAGAAAAAGAAAATGAGAGTTCAGTAATTCTAACTCTACCCCACTAATATGATTATTATAATGATATTTCTTGGTTAGGGTAAATATATTTACAATTATTTCTTATATATATATATATATATATATATATATATATATATATATATATATATATATATATATATATATATATATATATATATATATATGTATATATAGTTCCACTCCCATCTATATGGGTATGTAAGTCATAGTAAAAATGAATGAAAGATAAGAAAAAGACCATTTACTCAAGCTGACTAATTGTGCAGTCAGAAATAAAATAATTACAGTTAGATATTATTAAAAACTTATTAGTAATTAATATAGTTTTGCTTGTTCTAAAGTTTGCCCTCAATATTAAATATACAAAAACCTTACTTGAGGTCACTATGTTGAATCAGTGTTAAATTTCCAGAGGGATCTGTAAATTTACTTTTATTAAAAATTATACTTATTTTTATAGACTATGATTCCTACTCCCCTTTATATATAAACATATGATACATATGATACTGACTGCTCCCACTTTCAAAATGCAGGTGATCGAATTTGAAAATGAATCTTGAATACACAATAAAAAAAATCACAATACATGAACATTTCAAATAGAAATAATAAAAACAAAAAAATAAAAAATCACATGAAACAAATATATATATATATATATATATATATATATATATGTATATATATATATATATATATATATATATCCTGAGGAAAGCAAGCATTCTGTCCACAGTTAAGAGTTTATAAACTTAAATGTCAATCTCCATGCATAATGTTCTTGTTCACCAACTCTGTTGATATTTATATATTTCATGCTACTGGGTTAAAAACACATACATACCAATTACCTCTTCTAAACATGTAGCATAAATCCATGGGAAGATTGATATACTTCAGCATTTTGTAAAATAGACTTTTTGATGGATGACTTTATAATGGCATGAAGCTAGCCGTGGAATGCCGCCGATATTGGTTTTTTTTAGCCTTTACACATTGTAATGACTATTTTATCAATTGCTATTAATTATGTTGTGGCTTTAATAAATATAAAAAATGGCTTAAAGAAACAGTCAATTTCTAGTATTTTCACATTTCTTTTTTTTTTTTATGTTCAATACAACGAATTCAAACTTGCAGAATAAATTAAGTCATTAGTTCATTCCTGCTAATTATAAATTGAAGTTTAAATTTCCAGTTTCCTTCTATTCAAATTATATGGATTTTGTATTAATTTCAAACTATCAACATGAAATTTTATGTTTCAATAATATACTTTATTGTATGAATTAGATTACATGAATTTGTTGTTAACCAAAGTTACATTGTTGAAAATACATGGTATAAAACTATACAGCTTTAGAGCAAACAGAAAGAATAATTAAAGAAAGGGATATGTTAAACAAACAACAACAAAATAGTTGTTCTTGTTACAGAAAAGTCATAATTTGTTTCTTAGGTTATGTTTTGTTTCAGATTTTTAATAGTGACCATGTAGCAGCAAATATTTCTGGGTGTGCAATTTTGCCATCTCTGGCCTTTAATTGTTCGAGCTTCTTTGAGAATGTGGCTGGGTGCTTTGTGGAATTGTCTCCAAGGCAGAAAGTACATCTGGTGCACCAGTAACTATATAAACAAAAAGTTGCTGCATGAGCTGCTGGTATTGAGCCTTTACTGAGTACCTCTAATAGGTTATCAAGTGTGATGTTATTTTATCTATATGTGTTAATCATAATTTCTTGGGTATTTGTTAGGCCTATGCAGGTGTGAAATAAGTGCTGTTGTGTTTCTTCTTTCCTATATTACAGGGAACAAACACCATCAATTTTGTTGTAAAATCTGTGGTATTTAAGGAAATAGGAGGTAGGTAGAACATGAAGATTTACCTTTAAAAGAAAGTCAAAAAATTTGGGTTCCATTGACCACTTTTTAAATTGCTGCATCAAAAAACTATTGTTCATATTTAGCATGGTGAATTAGGATATGTGGTTATGTCTGGGTATAGCATATTATAAATAGTCCAATAGGTGTATCTACCAACACCCAAAAAAAAGACACCTGATCATAAATGCTTTGAAGTTGATTTATGAGAAAAGACAAATATCCATGTGAAGGTGGTGGTCAGTCTGTGGGAGATATTTGAAGAATGCATTCAAGGGCTGGAAAACTTCTTATCAGTGCAGCTAGGAGATTAATACTTTTTTGTTTGTGAAAAATTTGTATGGAATGAAAACCTAATCCATTTCTAATTGTTGGAAGACTAAGTTGTTTTACAGAGATGGAGACTAGTTTTCTGTACCATAATAGTTTACTGCAGAGTGAGTAAATGGATGTGAAAAATTTAGTGAAATTTATGATTGGTGAGTAATATGTTATTTTTGTAGTTACAAGCTGATTGAATAGGCATAATTTTGCATATAGTGAAAGGTAGGTTTTGGAGAGAGAAGTGGTTGTACATTCAGCATCATCTTTCAGGTTTTTTTTTGGATGTTTTGTCTCATTGCAGAGGGCCCTAGGTAGAAAGGAAAACCAAGGAAATTAGTTGGTTTACCATGGTAATTTTGTCTATTTATCTTGCCAGTGTAAAGAGACCAAGCTGATGTTTTGTTAATATTGATTTTGAGTTTATATTTGAGGGTGTATTCATTAAGTATTTTTCCCGGAGTAGGTAGTTGTTTTTGGATGTAAGAAAAACAGTAAAATCATCCATGTATGCAATACACGGTACATAATGTCCAATGTGTGGAATTTTGATTCCTTGTAATTTTTGTTGTATTTTGTTTATGAGAGGGTTAATGTAGAACATAAATAATAATAAACTGAGTGAAGATCCTTGAGGTATGGATTGGTAAGGAGAGAAAGAAAGTGATGTTCTACCATTAATTGTAATATGAATTTCATGAATAAGGAGTAGATTGGTTAGTAGGTATAAGAGATTGCATGGTATTTTGGTATCTGCAATTGTTTCAATTAAAATTTCAATAGAGACTGAGTCAAAATCAGCCTCAATGTCAATTTGAACAGCCATGGTAGCATACTTTTTTTGCTCTCTAACTGAGTTTACAATGGTTTTGAAAATGAGGGCAGCTTGGCCTGTTGAGGAGCCTTTTTTGCATGTTGCATTGGTGATAATAGAGGAAGGAGATATGGTTCGATTTTATCTTTTAGCACCTTTTGCAGAATTTTAATACCAAGAGGGCTCATGGAGATTGGTTGAAGGTTAGATAGATTGGATATTAAAGCTTGATTTTTGATGAATGGAACTAAGAAGATTGGATATAGATCTTTTATGTTAAACAGCCTTTGTGATAGATAATTTGCTAAATCACATAGATATGTGGTGGTAAACTGACTGAGATGTGAAAATACGTATTTGGGGATTCCATGTGGCCCTGGATGACAAGAGTTTGGAATTGCGGTTAGCTTCAGCAAGAAATCAGTAGCATGGAAAGATTTGTCTAACTCTGGTTGGCCAAATAGATCTTCAGGTGGTGTGAAGGCACAATGTGACTGCAGCTTTTGTTTTAAGTATTTGTATATTGGCTCTATCATATTGTATCCAGCTTTGGTAACACCATTGGTTTCAAGTGCTTGTGGAACTCTGACAGTAGAAGGATATCCCAGAGCCCATCTAATATACCCTCATGTCCAGGTGTGTTGTTTTGATAGACAGATTTTTTTTATGGCAAGGTACTTTTTTAGAGCATTACAGGTGTCATTGTAAATTTGTGTGTCTTTTTATATGTGCATAGGAATCTGGAGCAGATTTACACCCAGTGATTCTTTTATGTAGCTCATCGGCCAGAGTCAGGAGTCTTGAAAGTGGTGGTGTGGTTTGGGTAATATCATTTATATTAAATGACAGAATGTTGATAAATTACAGAATGTTGATAAAAGAAATGTACCATTAAACAGGATCAAGTACCATTGAACAGGATCAAGTTGCATAGTGCTGTTTAAATAACATAATATATGTTTCAGAGTACAAAAATTCTGAAGTGTGTGCAGGAGGAATTATTCTTATTGTTTTATGAAGTTGAATTGTTGATGTTTCCATTGTACTTAGATTGAGTTCAAGAATTTGGCTAGAATGATCAGAGAAAGATGAGGGATTAAGTGTTATTTAATTAAGTGATGAAGCATGGGTGAATAAAAACACAGGTCAATAAGTGAGGTGTAATGACTGTTGTAGAAAGAGATGAGTTGGATGGTAAGAAACCTTCAGCACTCATTAGTGGTATTGCAAGTTGATATAGCCACTTTGAAACAAAAGTGTGATAACTCATGTTAAAATCACCCATTAAGATAACTAGGTAAGAAGTTGATGATAGTAGTGAGTTAATGGTAAGCAGTAATCTCGAGATAACAACTGGTCCAGGAGGTATGTAAACAAAAATTATGTTGAGTGCAACAGTATGGTGATGAAAAGTGACTATAAGTAGGTTTGAGTCGATATATAAAATTTTAAAGGGTGAAAAATGGCAGCTTCTTGTGATGACCAGACCAGTGCCTCCTGAAGGTGATGATGAATGTCATGAACAAGTGAAAAAACCTTGGGTCCTTAAAAAGGTTGTGGGGTCAATCTGAGAACCACTATATATTTTTGTTTCCAGCAGACCAGGATGTGTGGCTGTGTAAATTGAATCCATTTACTTAGCTGGAAGTTTTTTTTAATCGAGTTTAGACCTCGAACATTGAATGCTCCTATCTTTATTTTCATGCTGAAAGTAAATGTAGAAAAAAAAATTAAAGTATATGTTTAAATTGACTGGATTGTGATTTCATTTGTTGCCTTGTTTATAAGATTTAGAAAAAGGATTGTATGCAGAAAAAAAAAAATCAGCTACAACTCGAAATTAAAATTTTTAGGGTTGGCATCTAGGGCATCAAAATATTTAAGAGATGGTTTGTTTGCATTACTTTTTTTTCAGAGAATGTGTAATATTTGTTGGTATACTAGTGTATATATGTTTATCTTCAGGGTTTGTTTTTGATTCATTGCTTGAATATGAGACTTTGGTAAGTGGAAGATGAAATTTTTTTGGCTCATTTAGAGCTTCTTGTGTTTGTTGAGTGTCTGTTAAGTGGGGGTTACAGAATTCTGAGTTAGGAATGCTGTTATTAGTGGAACATGTTTGGTTAATTTTGGTATCAAGTGTTTTTATTTTTTTATTACCTTGATCTTTTCATGGTCGCCCAGGTTTTCTTTTGGCAGTGTAGTCTGTGTCACAGCTTTCAATTGTTAGTAATGGTAGTATCAGTGTATCCACAACATCTATGCTGGTCTTAGTGTGGTACCTTAGATATATGAGTTGGATCTAACTCTTTACATGGTTTGGCTGATGAGGTGAGAGTTTCATTATTATCAGCCTGAGAAGTTTTGCTGCTGATGTTAATGGTTATGCTGAGGACTTGATTAGTCTGCTCAATGGAGAGTTCAATTGATGAAACATCTTCATTTGCAGGAGAGGTTATGTGTGTATTAGATGTTTTATCACTATTGTCTTGGTTTTTATTATGAATGCATTTAGGTGTATGTTTACCCACCTGATTACACTGTAAGCATTGAGTTGCTGTGCAGTTTATTGCTAGATGTCCATGCTGGCAACAAGAGAAACATTGTGGCTTCAACCCCCTTACATATAGGCAAAGTGTTGCTTCTTGGTCTGTAATCTGAGCAGGTATAGTGTTTGGATCAATGTTTTTATTTAGCTTGACTTTAAATTCATAGCTATTGCTGTATATTGGAACTGGAGTGTCTTTCAGGTAAACTGGTTGCAATAAGACCACCTTTCCAAATGGCTCCATTAATTTTTTAAATCCTGTATGGAGTAGCCTAGGTATGCATTTTTCAACATGCCAGTTATGTATTTCTGTTTGTTTTCATCTACAGCAATTAAAGCAAATTGACCCAGTGTTTTGATCTTCATTTTAAATCTACTTTTTTGGTTTGGATCATGAAATTCTATTATGAGGTATCTTTGATTGGGATGATCAGCTAAGCATAGAACACTGTCCCATAAAATGTGCAGAGTGAGTGCTTCATATAGTAAAGCTCTTGGGAATTTATACAAAGAACAATTAATATCTGTGGCTGATAAAACTATTGAACAATCTGTGAAAAAACGATGGAAAGTGTTAAAAAGACCATTAGGAATTGTGTTGTGGAATTTCTCAGAAATGCTATCTAGCATATCAGCATTCCATATTACATAAGGAGGAAATTGTGTTCCTTCTCCATTTTGATTTTGCAAATCTAAACTTTCAATATCACTAATGGTAGATCTTCTAAATATTTGGGAAGAGGGATTAAATATTATGCTCATAGTTTCTGTTGTGTTTTTTTTTTGCAATATCAGCGAATGTTTTTTTATCTATTAAAGTGACATTATTTTTTACATTTGCTTTTTTACTCACGTCAGCCATTTACGTTACCTATGTGTTTGTTTTTCACAGCTGCACAACAAATAATTGCAGACTTTTATGATATGTATATACATTTTTTACCTTAAAAAAAAAAAATTTAAATTACCTTTCCTAATAGAATTGGGAAGTAAAAATATTAATAATGGCAGGAGACTTTTAGCATACATGTGACCATGTGTTAAACCAGGTGGCCATCAACATGAAATTTTAAAGTACATATTCTTACTGTTTTTTTTTCCTTTTTATATGCTAAACATTTTCTCTTTTTTTTAAACATTTTCTTTTTTTTTTTTAAATAAAAGACTTTTTTATGTGCTGTCGGTTCTGGTGATAGCCAACAAGTGAAGGTAATGTTAGATTTTTTTTCTCATGCTAGCCAAAACCTATTGTTACAACTTAATCAATATATATATATATATATATGTATATATATATATATATATATATATATATATGTAACATTATTATTTATTCTTCATTATTCCAAACTCGATCACCTAGCAACTATTTTGACCTCATATCTATTTTGATCTTTGTCATGTCTGTCTTATAAGTCAATTAACTATTATTTTAGTTAATGATATTAAATGAAGAAAAAAAAAAGTTAATTTCTACAAATAGACAAACATATTAGTTTATATGTATGTTTATATACATATATACTTCATGAGTAAAAGCAGGTATGTAGGAAAAATTATTTGCCTATCACTTGGTCTGAATTCAAACATTGTGAAAACACCTGGATTGGTGTGATGGTTGGTTGTAAACCATATATATATATATATATATATAATTATTAAAGTCCAGTCAACACTTACACAACTCAATATTAATAACAATAATTTCAAATTGTTGTCAAGGCAACCTTCTTTTAACAATAAAGGTGAAATTTCACCTTTATTAATTATCTAATATATTTACATAGGCACTAAAGATTGCAGAGATTAGAATTATTGATACAATGAAGTTTAAATAAACCTCTTTAAACAGGTAAATATAACCTTTTCAAAATGAAGAGCTATTGATAAATAGTCAATTATAACATTGCAAACTGCAATTATAATCCTCAAATTGCACTCAAAGTAATACTTAAGTAATAAGTGTAATAATACTCAATTATTACTTAGATAATAAACCTGATTTTTTTAAATGCTAAATCATTTTTATCTGTGTGATGGCATGATAACAACCAATAAGCTAATCTAAACCATGAATTTTTTATCTGGGCCAAGACAATCTCCATAGTTAAAAGATGGATCCTCATCTTTCATTCTATTCTATTTTAAAATCTTAATATAGATCTGAGTAAACTATGGGGATCCATTTTTTACTTATAAATGTTGTTTTGATAACAGAGTGAAGACTCATTTTCCTTCATTATATATGTGTATTTTGAAAACATATGCATGCATGATTTACGAAGTGGATTTTATTTCTATCTTTTATTTAGCAGAATCCCTTTCAGTGATTATGGTACTCATCACAGAAAGTGCATGCAGTTAAATAAAAAAGATTTTAAAAAATAAGTAAAATTAAGAGCATGCTAATGAGCTCTAAACAAGCTTTTTTTATTTTATTTATGATAAATGCTACTACAAGAGAAGGCATTCAAATCATTTTTATCTTGGATGGTCCCCATCTCCAGACCGGTTTTGACCTATGGGTCTCTTCAGGGAGGAGTTGGGACATTAGATTCAAAAAAATCAACTCAAGCAAAGCATTTATCTAAAAGTTAATTGTTAGAAGAAGATCTGAAACTTTTAGCTCTCCAGCTGAAAAAATCATATGGGCCTGAACTTCATTCAGATACTCCATATATTATTAGGCTTAGCCATTTAATTTAGCCAAATCCCCAACAGCAAAATAATAATAGTAATAATAAAAAGTCAGATGTCACATGACTTATATATAGCTTGCACTTAAATGTAAGTGTAAAATTAAATGGCTAATCCTAATAATATATAGAGTATCTGAATGAAGTTCAGGCCATATGACTTTTTTCAGTTGGAGAGCTAACTTTAAAGACATGTAGATGTCTAAAAGTTTCAGATCTTCTAACAATTAACTTTTAGATAAATGCTTTGCTTGAGTTGGTTCTTTAAATCTAATGTCCCAACTCCTCACTGAAGAGACCCATAGGTCGAAACCGGTCTGGGGATGGGGACAATCCAAGATAAAAATGATTTGAATGCCTTCTCTTGTAGTAGCATTTATCATAAATAAAATAAAAAAGCTTGTTTAGAGCTCATTAGCATGCTCTTAATTATATATATATATATATATATATATATATATATATATATATATATTGAAACAGTAAGGTCTGCTTTGCAGATCTTCGTTTCACCTTTTCTCACCTACTTCCTACCCTCATACCTTAGTTTGAACCCCAATCTATCGTAGTGTGTCTGCAATACACTTATATACCGAAAATCCTGCCTAATTTTAAACCACAAGCACAATGCTCGTATTATATATATAACTTATTCCCAAATAAAATAAAATATTATGAATTATGTATTTGTTCACATAATTTACATTTATTAAAAAGTAAGTTATATAAGTCATAATTGCGCACACACTATGATATCCATTTTAAAACTTATCAAAATTATAAATTGTTAGTTATTTTGTTTGGATCTATTTACAAATATATTACCGTCGTAATATATTTTGATTTAAAATAAAATTCATTTAGTAAATATTCGTTTAGTAGATTCAAATATCACAATTTAAAATAAAATAATTTTCGTTTTATTTAATAAAAATCATCCCAAATATTTCTGTTAAAATAAATGAGGGACAATAATTTAATTATATAAGTTTATCTAAAAACAGCAGCTGTCCACTTAAGTTTTCTTTAATTAGTAGCAGTAATTTTAATTAAATCTAGTTTGTAATTCAAAGGTCGATGAGGAAGTTAACAAAAGAAATTAATTAATGTTGAATTCCTTTAGACATTCGGATAAATTTAATTACAGCAGATAAGTCCAATAATTTTGTACGCTCCAGGGCAAGTCTATTGTTAAATTTTACTATAAAAAGGATGGTTTTCTTTTGTTCTCCATTCTAAGCTTCTAAAGAATTCTGAGTTGTAAAAAGGTTTCTGAGTTATTCTAAGCTTTTAAAGAATTCTGAGTTGTCTAAAGGTTTCTGAGTTGTTCTAAGATTCTAATAATTTGCTAACCTTGACATGTCCGAGTAGAGGCGTTAAGATGGCTATGTCCCCTCGGAATAGCCAGCTGCTGCTCCATACTATCAGAAGTTATCACACGGACCCCGGAACTGCTGCTGCCGCTGCCAAAATATGAACATTCCAGATTTTGCTGCTGAATTATAAAACCTGCCGAACATCTACCTGCAAATGCGTTTCCAGAGGTAACCCAAATTAACCCAAGAGCTCTTGTGATTCCTAACTAACATGCTATAGCTATTTAACATTGTTTTCTTATATTTCACAACTTCATTATGTATTTCTTTCATGTATTTAAATATACTCAACATTTTGCTCTCTATCCTTGGGTTAATATTTTCTATTTATAAAGCTTTCTTTTATTTTATTATGATAATGTGTCAGAATCGTCTTTGACCGAGTGAACTATTCCCTCTATTGAAAGTAAGACGCCGCTATTAAGGCATATTTTAAATTTATAATTTTCCAATTTTATTATCTTGCAAATCACTCGTTCGAGGGCGATTCTTTTCTTTAATGTAATATAATCACATAGTTTAAAATCTACATGCTATTGATTTTAATCTAATATAAGAGTATGTGTGAAGTCAATGATTAAATGTGTCCCCTAATGCATGATTGCATATATAAATCTATACTTACTTTTCAAACCCGCAAGCATGCATTTTCTTATTTTAATTACCGTGTTCTACTTTAATTATAAAGTTCATCATTGACGTTGAGAATGTGCGGACCCTTTTTAAATGAATTTCAGGGAATTTGATTGGGCATTTCTCTTAATCCAAGTAAAACCCATTTAGTATGTTTTTATATACACTAGTCTCGTATTGCTGGTACATGAATTGGTTGTTGAGACCGCTTTGTTTTATTTTTCCAAGGATTCTTTACACGGCTAAGGCCGTTCTCTCCACGCTTGCGGTTTCCAGGCAGAGGGTGTCCCAAATGACACCCCTGGGAATTAAACGCAATCGTCACACAGTCGCTAAGTTTCAGCTGTTCGTCAAAATACTTTCCTATGGGTTAGTGGCGAGATGCCCTCCGTAATTATTCCGGATCTTCAATATTGTTTCATTTTATATTTATTTTACAAAGCATCCGTGACTTAAACGAGTCACACCCTCCAACTTTATAAATTCACTATCAGCAATACTGACCTCCCAATACAAATCTATTATTATTATTCTCAAATAAATGCTTTGATCCCATTCCCACGTTTGCTTAGTAAGCTTTAGTCTGTACTATTCTCGAAATCAATAAATATTTTAGAACATTTAATTTCAAATATTGTCTTAAACTTGTCTATTTTCTCAAAGCATTCTCGCACATGTTCCTATCTTGTCAAGCACATTATCGTAATGCTATTAGCCTGAGGAATAGAATATATCATTCTGTTTTAAAACCTTTTGTCATTACTGAAATATAAATGCCAACAATTATTTAATACACGTCCCTGTCTCATATAAGCAGACAGTGGCGTTATATATATATTTATATAAATAAATTGTGTGAAATTATTTAAAACTAAATTTTATCTCTTATTTTATTTGATTCCTATCACTGTCTCGGTCTATATATATATATATTTTCTGCATTTCTTTTATAAATCCATAGACGTTAATTAGCCACCCAAACTTATCTTAGTATAGAGTCTTTTGTTTCTCCCTGACCACCAGGCACCGGTAAAAGGTTATACTAGTTGTAGCATCAGATGCGTTATCATGTAGGTGGCGCTGTGAAATTTGGACTTTAGATTCGAACTTAGTATATCTAGAAGGCAACCCCTCCTAGAATGTTCAGTTTAGTGTCTGGGGTTTGAATTATGCAGTGTGTTAGCGAGATAGACGATTCTGACCGTTACAATATATATATATATATAATTATTCAAAACAATACAATAATTAATACAGTAAAAAATATTTTAAAAACAAATATATACCATAGTTTAATAGAATTTGAATCTAGTTGATAATGACTACATAGATAGTTGAAAGTATTTCTATTAAATTATGGTATATATTTGTTTTTAAAATATTTTTACTGTATTAATTATTGTATTGTTTTGAATAATTATAAGAACTGAAACACACAGGCTTATTATATACCTGTGTTTATATATGTAATATATAGAGTATATGAGCACAGACTTTCACATGACCCACCACTCTCCCCACCATCTCATAACACTGATGCACTTGAACACATATATGTTGAAAAGATAAATAATCACCAATATACATATTCAATGCTAAACCAGCAATCATCAGTTGGTCCAGATTACCATCTCTACACATATATGCTATAAGTGCTCAGATATATATATATATATATATATATATATATATATATATTGAGATAGCCAATCCTCATACTTTAATGGACAGGCTTCAATCTACCCCACATTCCAACTCTTCAGTTGTCCATCCAATTGAAAATCTAATGATGGAATGCTCAAAGGCCACCCTGAGTCTGAGATTCTTGTCACACCCTAAGGCTGAAATTCTTGTCACACCCATGTTGACCTAAGATTAATCTGACCCCTCATATACAGGACATAATCGGTTTAATACAAAGGTTATTACATAGTAGAGATGTCTGCCCATCCTTTGTATTAAATGGATTATGTCCTGTATATAAGGGGTCAGATTGATCTTAGGTCAACATGGGTGTGACAAGAATCTTGGACTCAGGGTGGCCTTTGAGCATTCCATCATCAGATTTTCAATTGGATGAACGGTTGAAGAGTTGGAGTGTGAAGTAGATTGAAGCCTGTCCATTAAAGTATGAGGATTGGCTATCTTAATATATATCTGAGCACTTATAGCATATATGTGTAGAGATGGTAATCTGGACCAACTGATGATTTCTGATTTAGCATGAAATAAGTATATTGCTGATTATTTTTCTTTTCAACATATATGTGTTCAACTGAATCAGTGTTATGAGATAGTGGGGAGAGGTGGGTCATGTGAAACTCTGTGCTCATATACCCTATATATTACATATATAAACACAGGTATATAATAAGCCTATGTGTTTCAGTTATTACATAGTAGAGATGTCTGCCCATCCTTTGTTTTAAATGGATTATGTCCTATATATGAGGGGTTGGATTGATCTTAGGTTAACATGGGTGTGACAAGAGTCTTGGCCTCAGGGTGGCCTTTCAGCATTCCATCATCAGATTTTCAATTGGATGAAGATTAAAGCCTGTCCATTAAGGTATGAGGATTGGCTATCTTAATATATATCTGAGCACTTATAGCATATATATGTAGAGATGGTAATTTAATCTGTACCAACTGATGATTGCTGATTTAGCATGAAATAAGTACATTGGTGATTATTTATCTTTTCAACATATATGTGTTCAAGTGTATCAGTGTTATAAGATAATGGGGAAAGTGGTGGGTCATGTGAAAGTCTGTGATCATATACCCTACATATTACATATATAAACACAGGTATATAATAAGCCTGTGTGTTTCAGTTATTACATAGTAGATATGTCTGTCCATCCTTTGAATTAAATGGATTATGTCCTGTATATTAGGGGTCGGATTGATCTTAGGTCAACATGGGCGTGACAAGAATCTCGGCCTCAGAGTGGCCTTTGAGCATTCCATCATCAGATTTTCAATTGGATGAACGGTTGAAGAGTTGGAGTATGGAGTAGATTGAAGCCTGCTCATTAAAGTATGAGGATTGGCTATCTTATATATATATATATATATCTGAGCACTTATAGCATATATGTGTAGAGATGGTAATCTGGACCAACTGATGATTGCTCGTTTAGCATGAAATACGTATATTGGTAATTGTTTATCTTTTCAACATATATGTGTTCAAGTGTATCAGTGTTATGAGATAGTGGGGAGAGTGGTGGGTCATGTGAAAGGCTTTGAATAATTATATACACTTTATATAATTGGAATACAGACATTGATTAATAATTTATATATATATATATTTAATATATATATATATATATATATATATATATATATATATATTAAAGGCAAAAAGCTAAATTAGTTAACTTATTTAAAATTCATGACTAAGGACTTGTCTGTCAAGACAGAATTTTCAGATGTAAAATTGACTCAAATAAACACACACACATATATAAATATATATCTGAAATGCCCATAGCTATATTATTCCAGCCACATTCTCCGTTAAATAAAAAAGCTCAAATTTTAGCACTCCATTGAAAAGGACATTTTTTTTAATGTTGCCTGAAATGATGTAATATATATTAAAATTCAAACTAATTTAAATAATAAGTGTGAATCTAAAAAAGCAAAGATCTCATTTTACAAATAAACGGACCTATTTAATATTTTAACACACTTAGAAAGACTCTACAGTAATTTTATATTGGACTATTTCCGTCATCTAATATGTGTGTTGAATGTCTTTAGAAAAGTTTAATTTTATTTAAATATTCCAAATGCATTCAACTTGTTAGTAATATCACAGCAAACATGTTAGTATATGCACCAACTGTTAGTAATATCATAGCAAACACCTGTTAGTAAGATCACAGCAAACAGGTTAGTATATGCACTAACTGTTAGTAATATCACAGCAAACAGTTTACTATATGTACAATTTTTCAAGAGGTATTTTTCTCCCCTCTACTTCAGATATTGCCTGACCAGTGACAGTACTAGCATTGGATTCGAACCTGGGTCCTTAGATTCCTGATTATTGAATTTTAAGGTAACACTGTAACCAACTATAGTTAGATTTATTTTAATAGTGGAGATCACTCAAGTATTTTTACACTAATGCATAAAGCAAAAAATCACTTGAATGAACCTTCAGTTTTCCAATGGTAGGGTGTTCTGGATGAAATAACAGAACATTGTTAATATTAATAACAATCAATGACATCACATAGATTAATCCAATATTTTTTCATTGAATATGAACATTTTTATTTTAATATATGTATAAAAAAGATTATATAATGAGGTAATGGAGCTGTGCTAAATCTTGACAAGGTCAAAACAATAATGACCTATCTAGCTTAGAACTTTTTTCCAAGTAAACAACATATGGCCTACTCAGATCACTATCATATATTGATCACTAATTAGACTATTTATTAATTCTTTAATAACCGTGATAAGTGCACTTGTATGCAACTATAGAGAAGCTTGCTATTTCTATAAATTAATTACAGCTTAGCATTTTTAAGAATTTATGATGTTTTCATATTCATAGCAAGATGGAGAGATGAGTTTGTGTATGCATTTGAAGAGATTTAAATTTATTTAAATTTAATGATAATATTTAAATTAAGATGCTCATTTTTGAAGAGAGGGAAGGATGAGCCTCTCTATAGTTGACAGCATTCATATTATTGGCTATATAGCATGTTTCTTCTATCTTTTTCCCTGAATCATTCCATTCTATGTATTGAATGGTTGTTTAGGAGGGATAAATTGAGGTCCCATTGCCTTTTGATGATCAAGAAATATAGAGCTATGTTTTGGTTTGTCTGAGACTCCTTTGTACAAGTATTGGCACTGGGAAAGACATGTAGATAAGGATGCTCAGGATTCCCCATAATAGATCAATTGACATTTACTTTGGTGGCATCTGATTTTGTAAACAGTGTTAGAGGTGAGTTCTAGTTTAAGCCTATCTTTGGATTTACAGTAGTCTATTGATAGAAAGGGAGTGTGGAAACAAAGGCAACAATTTTCCAAAAATGTTTTATTAAAGGTTATTGTTATTGTGGGTATGTGTAAATTAGGATAGAAAAATATTCAAACTCTCTTCCTTAAGCAATTGATGACTCAGTAAAATAACACCTTCTATATTGCCCTTCTATATATGATCTTAATTCTACAAATTATTATTTAAAAGGCTGTGTTATCTTTACATTTAACTACAAAGATATCACATAATCACCCTTTCTTATGGTTGCTCATAAATGTTATTAAAACAGGCAAAAATCTCCATACAGTAGTACAAGCTAGAAACTAGTCTTGAGATATTGGATGAGTAGGCGCCAGATAGGGATTTTATGCACAAGCCTTCTGGCATCCATTGATTACTTTGGCTTGCACTGAGGGGCACTATTGTATGAAAAGGTTTGCCTGTTTTAACTACAAAAATAAAAATAAACTTTAGACTCAAAATGTCATCTGTATCTTTGTTTTATGATCAGTACCTGAAAGAAATGAAACCAGTTTAGGCAAACATAAGTCTTTTACAACTTAAAAATAGTCACATACTCATTTACTGACCATTAATTATATGGTTACTTGGTTAGCTCTAGCACTATTATCTAAAAGTTATTTTACAAGTATATACAAACTATCAATTACTTAGAAAAAAACTGAAGTTCCATTTGAATTCAAATCCAAATAATGGTTTGACTATTTGGGTATTTTACGATTATACAAAATGTATAATACTAGTATATACTACAAAGAAAATAAATAAAATTTAAAATTATGTTTAAAATCATCAATTTTTATATAAAATTAGTCATCTATATAATTACGTAAAATGTGTTAAATTTCCAAATTAAAATGAAAACATAATTTATAAATCAATCCCCCCCCCTCACATTTTCACTCCAATGTTTATACACTATTTTCATTTAAAACAAAAAAGATATATCATGTTACAAAAAAAAAGTTCACCAACGATTTGCAACATTTTATTGCATTTTTAAATTTTTAAAATATTTATCAAATAAAAAACATATATAAATGTATAAATTTATTGATAAATGTAAAACAATTGTAATCTTATTTTCATTTAAACTTTGGGCATTTATCTAATTGTAAGTTATTTGGACAGTTTTAAATGATTGTCTTTTTATTATATACATAAAAGGCAAATTTTCAAACTGCTATTAATACCGAATAAAAATTGAAATATGTATATAATGCATTATATATGTATCTACCATGTGCAAAGCGTTGGATTAGGTTAGTGCGGGACCCAATTGGATATTTCTTCTGGTGCTCTTCAAAATATAGCTCCAACATTTTTCGCATGTATTAATTTTAAAAATAATAATTGAATAATATAATTTCAACAAGTAAATTTAATCGATATTGAAGCAACGTAAAACAATAGCTTTTTGCTCGGAGAAGTTTTTTCAAATTGAATTAAAATCTAACTGCCGTGCTTCTTGATTTTTAGTGAATAGAATCTCTAAACTATTTAGCTTATCTTAGGTCATAGTTAATCTTAAGTAATTTCTTATTAGTTTTAACTCACAAAATATTCTTTCTCTAAAAGCAGCAGACACCGTTAAATATATGCGAAGAGTAATGAAGAGATTAGAAAAAGCTGTAGCTTTATCATTTTCTCTAGAAATTGAAACGTTAGAAGGATTTTCGTAATATTCTAATGAAAAAATAATTTTTAGAACTTCCAATTTCATTGACCAAAATATTGCCTCATCTTTTTCTATATTTTTGAAATTTTTCCAAAAATCCAGATATATCCATATGATTTTTCAATTATTCAAATCAAATTTGTAATGTCTGTAGTGCATTATTCAGAACAATAAAAAACAATTTATTTCAAACAGTTATGCAGGATTAACAACTGGGTCATCACTGATTTCATAACAAGAATATTTCTTTGTCTCAATCTTTTATTTTGAAATTCTGAAATTATCTCAACATCTTCTGCCAATATTTTACTTCAATTAATTCTTACTCAAACCCAGCTAATAGTTTTTCAAATGAAGAAAGTTCTACAGAAATATCCTCCACGATATAACTTTGAAGTGCCTTGCTAATAAAATTTACCTGTTATTAAAACAGGCAAAACTCTCCATACTCACTAGATAAGGATTTTATGCACAAGCCTTCTGGCATCCATTGAATACTCTGGCTTTCACTGAGTAGCACTACTGTACAAAAGTGTTGCCTGTTTTAATAACAGTTATGAGCAAACATAAAGAAATGGTGATGATGTAGTGGTTTAAAATTTACCTGGAAAAGTAAATCATACCTAAAATTGAGAGAGATTATAAATATGAAATCTTTTATTTAGTATACAAGTGATTCTGCATTATGTTTTTCTTAAGGATCTTTCTGATATTTCAGGAAATGTATCACAGACTTCACCTATTTGATACCTCATCATCTTACCACTTTAAATCTGACTCTTCCTTCTGTATTGCAAAGTGTCTTCAAAGTAAAACCTTTAATGTAATTACAGTAAATTGGCTATCTATTTGTAGATAATTATACCAAAATATAAAAGTGTTAAAATATATCTAAGAAAGTTAATGCTTCAGGGCATGTTTTAATTGTATTGTCCACATCAAAATAATTATGACAAGTACAGTTGAAAAAAATATTCTTGAATTTTTTTTTAAGTCTAACCTGAACTCCAGAATTTTTTTTTTTCACTTTTGAATCTTTATTATATCCTTGTTTTGATATTACTAATATTTAATTCTTCAGAGCAGCATACAAATTTTCTTCAGAAATGCTTTCTATATTTATAAATTTAATAAAGTGTCTATAAATGTCAATGATTGGATCAGGTGGTGTACCATTAAAGACATATCTGAATGTAAAAGACATTTTTGGTGATTGATATCTGGAGTATAATCAAGAATTACAGTAAATTACTTTCCTGATTCTATTTGATTTATAATCTGGTTTTACATTTTACTTCCCATTAAATTCATGAATTTATTTTGAATTGTTTTGCTATTGTTCTTCAACTTGTTTACTTTAGATTCATCAAGAATGGACTTGAATTATTGGGTCAAATTTTCCAAGAAGTTCACTACTTCCTAAAAAGATTGTTATTATAGGAATAACCTATGGTAAAATGTTAAATACACTCATCTGAAAATTGTATCATTGATAATACTCATTAAAAACTTGGTATAATCATATTTGTGTTTAATTCAGCAATTTCTATTGTCTCTTGTCTTTACTTTCTACAGTTGAAAGTCTTTATTGAAGTTCTGCATATTTTAACATTACAATCCAATTATGATTTAATTTTTCATGTTCTGCCAGTCCATACAGCTATTTAACTAATTATTGAATCTTTATATGGACAGAGCAATCATCATATCTTCATAGAAAAAAACAACACTAAAATTAAATATATAATCCATTTTATCAAAATATATTATCCAAAGACAATATATAATTTTACCATTTGGAAGTTTTTTTTAGAGATAAATTTTTAAAATAAGTTTCATTATCTTGGCAGGAAAAATTCATCCACAAAAATTTTTAGTGATTCTTTTTTTACTCAAGAATTTATTATTTGCTGGTTCATTCTTTCTGGCAAGTAGCAGGGTCATCTGTTATATTTAGTAGTTCATTAACTATTTCTTTATTCTCAAGCCCACCACACTGAATCATTTCATAGTACTGTTTTCTTTTTATGTTTTTTCTACCTTAATACACTGGATATATTTTCTAAAGACATTTTCATTTATATAAATATTTTAATCTTCTTGGTTGGTCACTTCCAATTCTGTCTCATCTTTGTGAATTTTTAAAATTGGATATAAAAAGCTTTTTTTTCTTTTCCTTTTTACCTGTATTTTTTTTATTTCACTTGATTTTTTTTGTGCTACTATTTTGGTATTTTCTGTCAATATCTCTTTCTCATTTTGAATTGAACATCATATAAAAAAAAAATAGGTCAACTGGTAAAATTTCTTTACAAAGGCAGATAAATGAAAATAAATATTTTTGTACTGGTATAAACTTTTGAAATTTGTTTTAAAATAATCAAAAATATTTTCATAACTTTCTATTAGTAGAAATGTATTGAAAAATTACCACAAACCATATAAATTAGCAACTTGGAGTTTTATAATTTTCTAATAATATTTAACATTTTAATGCAATTAATTGAATAACTGAGATTTTTTTATTTTATGTAAATTATTATTATTATTATTATTATTATTATTATTATTATTATTATTATTATTATTATTATTATTATTATTATTATTATTATTATTATTATTATTATTATTATTATTATTATTATTATTATTATTATTATTATTATTATTATTATTATTATTATTATTATTATTATTATTATTATTATTATTATTATTATTATTATTATTATTATTATTATTATTATTATTATTATTATTATTATTATTGTTGTTGTTGTTGTTGTTGTTGTTGTTGTTGTTATTATTATTAAGTTTCAACAATAGTAAACTTTATTGATCCAATAGTTACATAGTATTATAATGCCATAGCAAGATACATGTTGAATCTTATTATTGTCAGTTCAATTTCAAGTCTACAATATTCTTTTTTTTTTTAAAAGTACATATCTGTACAGGTAATTTTACATGATTCTATCCACTTTATCAATGTTAATTAATCATATTATTGTCCAATAGGAGCATAATCAGGACCATGCTTTTTTTAATTTTTGTTTTTTATAGCTTTTCTATTTGCCTGAGCAGAGACCAAGTAGCTGCATAAATATCCGGGCTGGTGATCTGCTTGTCTCTAACTTGAATTTTATTCAACTTATTTTCAAATGTGGCTGGATGCCTTCTGGGGTTATAACCCAATATGAATATACACCTGGTGCACCAAAGTGCATATAAAACAAACATTGAGGCCCTTATGGTTGGTATAGACCTACCTTTGTAATTTGATATAATTTGCATCATTGTAGTATTTTTTTCTTGTATTTGCCCTGAAAAATGCATCTAGTCTGCTCCAAGGCCTTGCAGTTGAAAATTATATGCTGTAAAGTCACCTCAGCCATATGGCAAAGGCCACAGAATGGATCAACTGACCTGTACATTCTTCTGTGATGTAAAAAATACTTAATAGGTAAAGCGTTCAAATTCATCTTGATTATAAAATCTAGGAACTTAGGTTCTAGTTGCCATTTTTTGTATTGCTTGATCAGATATTTGTTTCCTATTTCTAGTATTGATGGGATCTCATTATAATTATTTTGATGTATAAACTTATATATTTTCCAATATTTATATTTTTGGTCCAATTGATCTGGAATTCTTCTTTCTCTTCTGCATTGGTAGACGGTGATTGCCAAAAAACAATCTTTTGGAGGAGGTCTATCTGTAGGTGTTATCTGCTCTAGGTGTCTTAATTTAGGAAATTGAGTGAGTATAGCAATTATAGCATTCCTTGTTTTGAATGTTTGAAATGTTTGTACCTATGAAATCCCAGTCCATTTGCTATAAGAGGGGGATTCAGTTTTGCCATTGAAATTGCCACCGTCTTTTTTTCCCAGATGAGCTTGCAACATATGGAATTAATGCATGCCATAATTTCTTTTGAAAATTCAACTACAGGCATGTAATATGTTATCTTGGTTATTATAAGTTTGTTAATCAGTTGCACCTTTGAATATATGGACAAATATGTCTTTGAGAGTGATTCAGCTATGCTTTTGACTTCCTTTTTGAGCTTGGTTTGGATCTGACATCTCATTCCAGTGGCTCCTAGAAAAAAAGGAAAGCCTAGGAATGGAGCTGGTTTTGCTTGAGACCTTGGTCCACATGGCTTTCCGGTGAGTAGCATCCAGGCCGCAGACTTTTCTGGGTTTATGCTCAATCCATAGTGCTTTGAGAATTGTTCAAGCACTGCCTGAAGCTGTGGTATTTGCTTCTTTGATGTCAAGAAGACTGTGATATCGTCCATGTATGCGAGACATGCAATCTTCTGTGTTGTACCAGGTATTTCAACTCCAATAAATGTGCTATTGATTTTTTCAATAAGAGGATTGACATAATAAATAAACATTAATGCACTCAGAGAAGACCCTTGTGATAGTGATTGTGTTTGGATGAATGAGGGTGAATTTCGGCCATTCATAGTAACATACAGTTCTCTGCTCAGTATCAAGTTTGCAGTCAAATATAGCAGACCTTTGGGTATTTTAGTCTGCTTGAGCATTATTATTATTATTATTATTATTATTATTATTATTATTATTATTATTATTATTATTATTATTATTATTATTATTATTATTATTATTATTATTATTATTATTATTATTATTATTATTATTATTATTATTATTATTATTATTATTATTATTATTATTATTATTATTATTATTATTATTCCTCTCTTCTTCTTTTTCTTCTTCCTTTTCTTCTTCTTCTTCTTCAAAGCAAACTTCATTAGGCAGAAATTGGTTACATCACATCAGGTTGTACATTGTATCAATCATAATATGTAAGGATACATCATAAAATACAGAAAAAAAAAAACTTTTTTAGCTTTACTATTAGAGTCTTTAGTAATTTTTATAGTTTTAATATTTCATTTCTTATTGTTGGTCCATTCTGGCTTTACATTTTTTCTGAGGTTATATACTTGTGTATCCATTATAATGCTGCTCTTATTTAAACGCGTCACCTAGTCACAGACCAAGTTGCCGATAAGCAAAAAGCCTCTAGTCTTTTTTTTTCTTTTATATTATTATTAATTATTATTATTATTCAATTTTTATTTACTTTACGAAGTAAACATTAATAAATTATTTGAACAACTGAGATTTTTTTATTTTATGTAAATAATAATAATAATGATGATAAAATTCCACAGTTAATCTTAGTCTTGTCACCATGTTCATTCCAAGAGCTCCTGTTTCAAGTCATAAGAATTTGCATAATATTAATTTTTTTAAAGATAAATTTTAAATCATCAGAAAAACTGAACTTGACCTAATTAGATAACATTCTAATTATAAAATAATTCTATGTGTGTAATGAATAATTTGCAAGAAAAAATATTTCATTAGTGATTGTAAACCGTAGTATTGCTGGGCAACAGGGAAAAAATTCCGTATTTAAACCCTAAAAGACCACTCAAAAACTGCAATATTTCAGATAAGTTTAACATATATTGAACTAAGCCAAATATCTTTTTTAAGATAATTTTGAATTTGCAAAAACTTTTTCTTTAAAAAAAATGACATTTTATATCGTTAAAACCAATCAAATGAGCAAGGGATTGGCGCCAAAACCTATTTTACCATATTTCTAGATTTATATCATGAAAAAGCATATGCCATCATTCTCAATAATATTTTCTATGTCAGCAATAGCAAAGATATTTCCATGTCAATTAATGAATAAGCCAATTTTAAATTTATTGTTTAATATCTATGCAAAGGTTTCAAACATTTATTCAGAAAAGGTACTCTAGTTTTAAAAATAATTTTATTATTTGCTTAGCATGCTTTCAACAATTCTTGTTACATTGACAGCAGTTAGAGTTCTCTAGTTGAAATAGTATAATATTTAAATATATAACACCTTATGCAAATTTATTCAAATGTTCAATTTTTTTATAGTAGGGCACATGACTCTTTTTTATTTATCACATAGCGGCTTTTGCAATGATTCAAGCCTCTTTAATCTTACGTTTTTATCTTCTCTTTTCATTATTTTTCATGTCATTTTACTTTTTTTAAACTTACTATGTTATTTTCATTATTAAAAAAAACTAAACTTATTAATTAGAATATTTTTGTCTACTTTTACATACAGATGATGGTTCTATCAATGGGTGGAATATATATGCAACTAGCACTAATTGTTTTATTGCTAAGTGTAAAGAAAAACAAGACAGCAATAAATAAAAGCAAGAAAAAAATTAATTTACAGCAATATAACCATTATTTTTTCCTACATAAATTACTTCCACTTTTACATATACAGCAAGAAAATACATGAAAAGAAACCAAAGGAAAACTCATTTACAATAATAGTAATGATTATAGTAAATACATATGCATTTATATTCACACACCTCACAGCAAATAATCCTATTTCACCTCATGTGTATAAGCATCTAAATTATATTATATCCACTACTCATTATAATCAACTATGTTCACATAAATATCACATAACTAATCTAACCACGAATGTAATTTTCAGCCTTAAATAAAACTCAAACGCTTTATATCCAATAAATGACTGTGTCTTATCACAGTCGAAGATAATGATCAAAAAATCTTTGCAAGAATTATTCTTAAACAAATAAATGACCTTATCCTCCCTAAATTTTTCTCATTACATTATGCTGTTAAAACCCACGGAGCATCTCAAGTTATTCTATTAGCACAGAAATCAATATTATATGCAAAACAAAATAAATGTGCTGCATGCCAGGTTGACATTAAGTTGCTTTTAATCTGGTAAACTGAGAATATTTATTTAACATATTAAGAAAACTCCTGCCTAGGCATACACATCTAATTACCACCATAAAAAATCTTACCAACAGAACTATCAAACTAAAAAATTATGTGCCTCTTTTCTCTTTTTAAACCAAGCTGAGGTATTTTCCAAGGCTCATCACTTGATTCACTATTATTTTCTATATATATATATATATATATATATATATATATGAAAATATATTTCTTTGATTGTGATATATATATATATATATATATATATCACAATCAAAGAAATTGAGCAGTGTACAGAAGGTCTTTTTCTTCCTTATCTTGATACTACTGTTAAAAGTGATATCTTTTGTTGATGATATCCTGATAGTCTTCAGAGAGCTACAAATATTTCTCTCATTCTTCACATTAGGAACAAATTTGAAACCCTACTAGAATCTACAATACAAGTTTGTAAGTCATTTGTGTGGCAGATAGCTACAGATTACAATCTACCTTCATTCTTCACATGTACACACTCATTTTCTCAGAATTCCGATTAAATTATCCATAACACAATTAAACCATCATCTAAATCATCTGGCCATAAACAAGTTCAATACAAAAATAAAAGCATTCTGCCCAAAATTGCTCTATACTATAGTAAAAGTACATATTGTTAATACTACTTGCTTACTATAGTCCAGGGATGCAACTTTAAAGAGTACTGTTAAAATATCAAGACCACTATAAAATCATATGTCTAGAGATCAACATTACATCTTCAATCAATTATAAATGCTTGTTTCCCTATTTGAAAAGGTTGGGTTAAGCTAATAAGTTCTCAAACATTTGTATCCTATATCAGAGCTAAGAAGTACATTGCAACTACAGTTAATCTAATCCTCAAAGCTACTCCTCCATTTATAATCTTTCTTGCTCAACTTCCATATGCAAATCATTTTTACTGATCATGTTATTGAGCTTGCAAATCTGTTGGACAATTATAACATCAAATCTTTAATTGGTATTTCATTTAAGATCTAAAAAAATTATATATCCTGAGAGATATCTATGGTCAACTCTCCCAATTGCCAAAACTTTAATCAGAATTCAAAATATGTGTGTTCATCAATCATAGTTAAAATTTTTGCATAATTTAGTCCTACAAAAATTTTTCTCTTTAATTATTTTAAATTAAATCTGGATTCCATATGCATCTTAGGTAATAGTGATCCAGAAAATATGAGTGTACATTTTTGAAACCAAGACCATACTTCTCATCTTTAAGACACTTCATATTCCACAAGCAAATAATTAATTTAAAAAAAATACTTGAGAAAAATATCAAAAATTGTAATCCATACAGTGTCATAATAATTATTCACACTATTAAAACCATTTGAATGCTCAGTAATCTGCAATTTTTGACAACAAAAACTATAATGTTCTAAAACAAAATAATAAAGAGTAGTATAAAATATATCTATATGCCCTAAAATATATACCCAGAAATTATTTGAGAAAAATTTAGCAAAATATTTTTTTTCTTAGTTGTTCATTATTTTAAAATGATATAAATTATACTTCAAAATTGAATCATTGTTTCTGCCTTCAGACACTAGTCAAAATAACTATATTTTATAAGCCATGAATTTTATGCCATATAAAAAAGTGCCATCTATACATATGTTAATACTTGTACATAATTTGTAATTAATAAAATTTATTATATATATATATATATATATATATATAAATATTTATATATATATAAATTATATTATTATTATGTTCTTTTATATATATATATATATATATATATAAAAGAACTAATAATAAAAAAAGAGATTTAAGAAAAAAATACATGTTTATTTCTTTTTGTTCAACATATTATATTATCTTCATTGCTAAATATATTATTTCCATGGTAATAAATACATATATTTTACCTTTTTTTAAGTTATTTTTAGTGCTAAACATATATTTTCTCCAGTCCTATTTAAATAATTTTTATCACATTTTTTTTTAAAATAATGTACATTCTATTTTTTATTGATTATATTTATTTAGCTATTTGTATGTATTAAGTGGTTCCATTTGAAAGAAAGACTGCATAATTGTAGAACAGACAACTGTAAATGAACAATAGCAACTTTGTCCATATATTAGTGTCATCTAGTGCAAGCTATAGTAAACAATGAATGCTACATTTGTGCATCAAAATTTTATCTAGTGCCTATTCATCCAATAATCCCAGAACAGTTTCTAACTTTTGGACTTCATCAGTAGGGAGCTTTGGATCTGAAAGCACTGCATGTAAATCATTGGCTCTAGTGCAACCTTCCATCAGCTACTTTTTATCTTTTTAGTTAACTATAAAGCTATGAGTCCAAAATAAAAAACAATAATGTTTTCAATCCAAGCTAATTCACTTGTATAGTCATACAGATCCAAACTAAGTTTAGTATCTATATATTTTGATGTCTTTAGTTAATTGATAACTATTAATTGATAACTATAATCACCATCATCCTTTAGCCAGATTGCTATAAAACAACTAAAACATCATGTGATCATCATTTATATATATTTACACAAGCTGTTAAAACAGTACCAACTCTCTTCATAGAATATTGCCATCCAGTGCAAGTGATAGTAGCCAATTAATGCTAGAAGATTTGGCCAAATGTATGACTATAGAAACAAATAAGCTTGGATTGAAAACATTATTGTGCTTTCATTTTGGACTCATAGATTTATAATTAACTAAAAAGGTAAAATATGGCTGCTATAGGGTTACATTAGATCCATTGCTTTAGGTGCAATACTCTCAGAACTCCTCGCTGATGAAAGCCACAAACTAGAAACAAGTTTGAGAATTTTAGATGAGTAAGCACTATATAGATATTTTGACACACAAACATTCTAGCATCCATTGATTACTATGTTTTGTACTGGGTGCCACTATTATATGGAGAGAATTGCTACTGTTTAACAGCTTGTGTAAGCATGAAAAATGGCGTCTATGTGAATAGTAAATGAATAAAAGCAATGAGTAATTACATCCAATAATAATCCAATGAATGACAAATAAAAAATTATTAATATAATTTCTATTATTTGTTTCATTTTAATTATTACTCTCTGACATGACATATTTTTAAAAATAATGTAAAAATAAAAACAATTTTGGAAAAATTTGATTAATAAGAAAATACTGCTTTAAAACAAACAGGTTCTATGAGGTCCTTTTATTTTTTTAGATAATTTATATAAGAAACGCCAAAAAATAATAATTTAACTCTTCATCTAATGAAAGTATTGTCATTGCTCTCCTAGTGGTAATATTTGTAATCATTCGATATTTTATTTTATCACTTATTCTTTATTCTCTACTAGAATTTAATAAATTGGATTGAATTTGCTTAAAATGTAAAATTACAAATGGAAACATCCTAAAAAAACATATTTGAACTTGCAAAAGATATTAAAAAAGATAATGCTTAATGAGAACAATAAATTCTGATTGGAAAATGTAAAAGAAAAGGGTCAGCAAATCTGTGCTGAATAATATTCTTTTTAAAATATCAATGAATAAATGTGAAGTCATCAGTAAATCTATCAAATTTTAAAATTTAAAACTGCATTTATTATTTTTAAAATATTACAAACATTGAAGTAAAACCATGTTAACCCTCAATGACTGAAATTGGTATGTCAAACTGCTAACAATTTTCAAATGCCTTAATTTCATATTATTTTTTTAATTGAACAGGTGTCTTTCTCTGTATCTTCTTATTCTATTTTGCAAAAATAAAATAAATATAACACGTTTATTATTACATTCCTCTATAAGATGTTAAAAGAGAATAGAAGCCAGTCCCTACCTTGTGTAAGCATGATGTTGTAAAAATTACACTACAGAAATATTATTTGTTAAATTGATAATCTCTAATCTGATAAATGACTAATAAAAATAATTAATTTAATTTCATTCATTGGTTTGTGACAAAGTTATGAGGGTATCAAATTTGACGCTTATCAATTATTAGATATCTATATATACTGAACAATGTGTAAGAGAATATTATCTGAGACAACAGTTGAGAGTCAGCAAGAAATGTGCATTTTTGAGATCTAATATCTTTTTCATATGCCCTTGGTGAGATGCTTATGATTATATCACTTCTCAAGGTGTTAAAATTGGTTAAAAACCAGTCCCCATCTGGCATGAAAATGATGTAATGAAAATTATGCTACAGAAACATTATTCTTAAGTGGATAATCTCTAATCTAATGAATGACTAATAAAAATTAATTAATACATGTAGTTTTAATTTTATACCATCCACTTTTGATTTGGTGGTATCTCATATCAGGAGTAGTTTAGACATGACTGTAAATATTTTTCACCAATATTAAATGATAACTTTTTGTTTTTTCTTTTTTAGAAGAAATAAAATCAATCTTACCAATTGCAACAATAATAAATAACAATCATTTTTTACTATACTTTTTTTATATTTTTTTATATAAATAATGGTTTTTAAAAAAGTCAAGTATAAAACAATATATAATTAATTCTCTTTTTACACAAATTTTTTGTGCACAAATTTGAAATAACACAAGTTTAAAAAAAGTATTTCTCTTTCTACATGAGTTATTTTAAAATAATATAATTGGTAAAAAAAAAAAAAAAAGTAGATTGGAGCTGCAGTGACATATTCATGATTGGAATGAAGAAGTGAATGTTATTATTTGGAAGGCTTAAAAATATCATCTTACATTCTCAAAGTAATTCTTAGATTGTCTTCAGTTGTTATTAAACATTTTTTTAAATTCTAAATAATTTTATGTAAGTAATAAAAAATCACTTATTTTCCTTTTTAGAAGATTCTAAATATTTTTAATTCAGTGTTTATTAACAGATTTACTTCTGAGGTCAAGTTTGTCATGATTGTATCACAAAACTAAAAAAAAAAAAAAAGTTTTGTCTGTTATTATCGCCTAATTTTAAAAAAACTTTCATCTCTTTATTTCTTATTATTTTAAAAACAAAAATCACTTTTTCAGCATTGTAACGTTTTTATCCTTTTGTTTTGAAAGGGAAGTACATTTTTGGTATTGATGCTTTCCTTGCATTTTGTCATTTGTTTTTTTTAATATTCATTGTTTGTTTGATGTTAAAAAAATTTAATTTTGTTTAAATTTAATTTATTAATTTATTTAAATTTATATTTATTATTTTTTTTCAAAAATCAATAGATTGTAAGATATACATTGCAAGTTTTAGGGATAGCAATGATATTCCAATCATGTTCAAACATATATTGTCAGATGGTGACTAGTGAATAAAATCTTGAGTATTTTTCTATTTTATGGGTAAGCAAAATGTCACCCATATTTTTTAATAAATATACAATTCTAGAGGACTATGATTTCTCTTTTTGAATGTGTTAGTTGTTAAATTTTTAAAAAAATTAATGTTAAATGAAATAAAAATAATAAATTCCAATAAAATGCATTAGTAATTTTTATTTCAATTGTTTTATTTATGTTTAATATGTATAAAATAAAATTTGATAGCACACAAAAAATATAACATTCTAATAAAATTTTCATATGGTTTATGTAATTATTTTAATTGATTTTTTAGGTTCAGAACCAATCTCTTTATTTTCCATAAATACAATGTAATTTTTACACAATTTTTACATGGAATTTTTGGGAACCAATCTATCATGTAAAAAGAGAATTGGGTCTACATATAAAACAAATGCATATCTTAGGAATTGTATAAGATACCATTGTAGTCTAAATGTTACAAAATTCATAATAGCCATTGCAAGTTAAAAAGACATTAACAATCGTCTCCTGTAGTTTTTTATTTACTGTTACAATTAAATTTGAGAACTTATATTTTTAAAAATAAAACATTTTCAAATAAAATCAAATAATAATAATATAAATTTTTGTTTTTAAATAATTATCATACAACTTGTGTAAAAATAACCATAAATATTTAAATTAGCAATGAAAACAAGACAGCTGTAGTCAAAAGAATTGAGTGCAAAATTATTCTTACAACTGTTTTTTACTAATCAGCCTTAGTAAACATGGTTCAGATCCTACTAATTTTATTCTGTTGTAGACTACTGTAGAAATCTATTCTCTTCAGATTTTTTTGTACTAATAAATCAATACTGAGTCTGATATCAAAATGATTGCAGAATCATCAAAATAAGACTAAAAGTAACTGCAGGAGAATAAAAAAAATTTGAGGGACCATCACCACTCTCTCAAAGGTTTATCAGACAAAGTATGTTGTCTGTATTAAAAACAGTCTTAATCTGTGAAGATAAATATAATAAAATGATCTATTATTATAATTATTTGATATTAGCAATTAAATGTTAAATTATAATAATTATTTAAGTAGCATCTCCAAAACCATATCTACACACAGCCAAATATAGTTTAGTTGTCTAGAAGTGACAAATACATTTAAGCACAAGAACTCCCATTAAATCATAAAGGAATTTTTTATTATACAACATCAAGCATTGGTAGCCAAGAGGTCAGCACAGCTGCCTTGCAAGCAGTTGCTTGCAGACAGTTGTTGCGGGTTCGCTTCCCAGCCGATGCTTTGACATATGAAAAAAAAAAAATGAAAATCCAATAAATAAATACTATTAAAATCAGCTTTAGTACTATCCATTATAAGGCATCACACTGCAACAACTTCCTGAATATTTATGCCTTATTTTAATTTCAGCAAAATTATTCTTATATTACTAAACCCAGTGGTTTCTAATGTTTTTTTTTTTATTTGTGCACCTCTTATCAATCCATTTTCATAAATTGTGCTATAATACTAACAACATGTAATTAATATACATTCTGCTATTTTAAATTTAAATATTGTGGTCATAAATAAATAGCTCAAAAATAATTTTGAAAAGTAATGAAAATTAATAAGGTAACTAGACAGAGCATATATTTTTATATTTAGAGCACAAAAGATACAATGAATTCAACAACACATCTTAGATTATTATTCAATTGTATTATTTTTCTTACGATTATTTAATTTTTTTTCATACCCCTAAATATTTTTGGTCAAGTCCCGGAAGTATTCATAACCCATATTGAGAATCTTTGTTGCACTCACAAAATGTAATTCATGAAAATGTTTATACTGTATATAAATATATGTTCTATAAGCATATAAATATTCATATTTATTTAACCTTTAAATAATCTATTTACTGTTAACACTTTCATCATTTACATTTTTTGATAATCCCTAGTTAGCCATTTGGATTAAGTTTCCAACTTTTTATTCTAATATTTAAAGCTTTATTATATATTACATTCCTATAATTTTTAACTTAGTTATTAAAAATATAAGTTCATAAAATAAAAAAAATTCTTAAAAATAATATTTCATTTTTAAAAATATAGAAAAAAGTTAAACTGAAATTCTTAACGAGAATAATAATTTATGTTATGTTTATAATTGGTGATAAATATGAACTAGCTCTATATTGTTATGGGTATCTCTAACACTCTTCCAATACCTAGTGCATACCATGAGGCCCAATCCCAATTCAAGACACATGATGTCAGTGTTACTTATTAACTGCTAAACCAGTAAATGTTAGGGCACACAAATTGACAAACCAATAACTACAATTCATATTTTAAATCCCAACTTAAGTAAGCAATAAACAAATATTTAAACTAAATCTGTCAAACAGACATGACAACTAACCTCTTACAACCACTATTTTGTTATATGTGTTATGATTACAAACACAATATGACAACACATAGTAGTTCAGATGAGTAAATGTGATCAAGAAATAAAAATTAATATTAAAGTACAGAAAAATCAAATATTTTTTTCTTTTTTATTAGGTTATTAACAATTTTTTTATATTTTCATTTAGTAAAGATGACATCAAAAATGAATTCAAAGGATAATTACAACATTACTGGGGTTAACAAACAAGCTTTTTCTAAAGAGATATAAAAAAATCCTTACCTATGGAAGTATCTACAATTTTCTATATGGAGAAGTCGAAGTTAAAGTTCAAAGACAAACTTTAATCAAGGTTTGAGTGGTAATATCATCAAAAAATTAATATTTAAGCATCTAAAGAAGCAAGGATAAATGTAAAGAACTCAAGTTAACTAAATAATAAATATGAAATTAAATTATTTGTAAGTAAAATCAAAGAATTCGAACTTCTAAAATTATTGTTAATTCCTTGCTGTAGATTACAAAATCTAGATCCGAAGGTATGCAATAATAAGAAACATTGGCAATACTCCACACAAAACAAGTTATTAAAGCAAATATAATTAATGATAAAAACAAACATACAATGCTAAGTTCAGAGAATACATTGGGAAAAGAAGGTCATCGGGAAAGAAGGTCATCTTCCGAAGAGCTATAACTTGTCAAGATCGGTATGGAATTGGTCTACCACTCAACACCTATACCAATAAACATTAAGCCAATTCATAATGAATGAATCATATAACTTTTCATTTCAAAATGCAAATTCTAAGGCAATCAAAGATAACCTTTCTGGCAGATGTTCTAGAACATTTCTGAGCTGCTATCTATATGTAAATAAACCACCATAGATGATTGGAACAAATCATTAGGTCATTTCGCTATATAAACTTTAAAGTAAAGTTAAAATTGACATCATCCACATTATTTATTTATATATTAGATATTATAGCTTTGTTTTGTTTGCTTTAATATAAGGGCAAAAGAGTTTAATGTTCACAAATAATATAGAGAAGATATATTTTCACCTGTAATGTAAACCTAGTAAAATAAAATCTATGATGTGTGCTTGATTGCATAATAACCCAATCACTATCAAAGGGGAAGACATTACCTAATATGTTCATAATCTAAACTTTTATATATTCATAGTGCATATACTTTCTTTATTTGTTTATTTCTATGGTTGTGTTAAATGTTTTTTTGGCATACATCTTGTTAATTATCTATGTCATGAATGGTCTTTCTTATATATAACATTAACATTGTACTAACAGGGAAATCCTAAACCATCATGATGACAAATAGCAATATGAAATATTAAAACTATCAAAATAAATTTATTTTGATGTTAAAGTAACCATTTCAGAAAGTAAAGATAATTATTGCAATCTTATACATAGTATAAATATTATTTATGTTAATTGCACATTGAGTAGCTGTTCTTTGTGGGATCAAGGTTTGAGATAATGTTAGAAACCAATTATAAACAAAGAATTACCGCAAATGTCTACGGGAATGTTTTACAATCCTATTTTAAACTTTTATCCTAACCACTGTAAATATGATTATTAAAATTATTTAAATGTTAAATTATAATTCTTGGTTTATTTTTCTATAGTCAAATTTTAATTAGACATATCCATTCACTTATGTATGATCATTTTATTTAGTTACACATAATATCATATTCATTCCCATTAATCAAACATATTTTACATTCTTACACCTACTTATATTCAAGTGATAAAGATATAACCTGAATTAGATGATCATACAGAATCTCCCTGGGTTAGAATTTTGAGTCAACAGAAATGAAGTATGATGTGGATGAAGTAAATTAGATAGAGAATTAATATTTAGTTACTTCTTAATCTCTCCTCTCCTAAGAATGAATTCAATGTGTGTGTGGCATGCATAAGTACAAGCAACAAAGATACACTCTTTCTTTCATCATGATGAACCCACTAACCTATGTGCATACCAAGAAAGGTCTATTCCATTACAGTATTGAATTACAAAATAATAAAAAAAAAAAGTAAAGTTTATAAAGTTATGCTATCATAAATTTTACATTTTAAAATTCACTTATAAATATTCAAAAATGGCAAAAAATATCTGCTGTGGTGATTATGGAGTTGTTCCTTTTTCTCTAATCAAGACCTCTCTCTTTTGCATTATTATATGTTTTCTTTGTCTTTCTTTAAAACAAATAATTTTGAATAAAATTTGAATCTAAATATCATATTCTGATTGAAAAATAAATATTTTAGAAATATTTTGGGAAAATCATAAATATGCAAAATATGCATTTGCATATTTGAAAGTTAAATGAAAGAATGTGCTTTGAAATGGTCTTCCAAATTCTTTCAATTCTCATGACACAGAAGAATCTAATAATCACCAGCATTTTCAGCTCATTTGATATCTGACATCTTCACATTTTTTTTAAAATTAATAAATCAATATATATTTTAATTACAGATTTATCATCAAATAAATACATAATCAGCAAACCCTCAAATATTATGAACTCACAGATAATTCTAGAAAAATGTTTTGAAATGTACTTTCTTTTTGCTACAGGAAATGTAATGTTCTTTACTTGATGGTAAAATAAAGCAAATCCAGTTTTGAGATTTCTTTCAAATTGACTCATCTTCCCTTTGATTATTCAGGCTCCTTGATAATACTTTTAATTTTGTGATAATTCAAAACATTTGGTCATTTTCTTGCTAAATGTTATCTCTTTCTTTTATGTCTAACCTTCTAACATTATATAACTTTTCAATTAATTATAATGATAGCATTGCAATTAAACTACAACAATTTCAAAATTACCCTTTAAAAATTATTTATTTATTTATTTAATAAATGAATAAACACAATATTGCAATACTTTATATATAAACCAGAATAATTTATTTACAAATAAATATACAAAACAATTATCAATTAAAATTCATAAATAATACACACATTTTTTAGTATTCTAGTAATAATGTGAAATTAGCATAGCTTATTATATGTGTAATTAAGATAACTAAGCTGTTTTCTCTCAGCCCATAAATATATAGTACTCTATATATTAACAATAGATCAAGAATGGCAATACAAGATTATTAAAAGTCTTATTTTGTCTCCAACCATAAAAAGTTGATTTTTAATTTAATAATTAGTAATTCCATGTTTTCATCTGGCTTATATAGTAATTTTATTCTGAATTTTCATGAATATTAAAAAGGATGTTATAAACATTGAAAGCTTAAAAATCAAATGGATATATTCTAATTTTCATCCTTTGTTTACATACAGAATATTATTTATTTACAGTCTGAGAAAGAATAGTTTATTCTAGTTATAGGCAAAAAAAAAGAAATATGGGTAAAATATATAAAAAAAAAATTCCTGACATTCTTATTATCTTTATATAAAAACTTGATTTTTTAAGATCACAGTAATGATAATGTTGATGATAATGATTATTATTATATTATTTTGCAGATAATTGCAAAATTTTCATGTATATTTAATAATAACTACTTCTTTACATCAAAGATAATTTTTTGAAATGGTGTGAAAATAATCAAATAAATGTAAATATGGATAAATGCTCTGCTGTCTTTTATTTTAGAAAATCTTAAATGTTAATATCTTTCTTCCATATCTATTGCTCTAAAATCATAACAAATAATTATTAAATTAGAGATCTAGGAACTGTATTTTCCAAAAATGGCTGCTTCCATCATTATATTGATTACATGGTGAACAAAATTCTCCAGGTGACAGGAGCTACTTATAGATATAAAAAGTATTTAATATAACTTTCTTTTGATTTTAATACTTTCCATTTTGTATTATGGATCAGTTATATGGAATACTTATTCCAAAGCAGATTTTATCCAAATTCAATCTGTTTTAGACACTTTTTTAAATTCAATAATCTAAACACTCATCAGTATAACACATTATTGCTGTGATGAAAAATAAGAGACATTGAAATTTTGCACAAAATTACTTCCCAAAAATATTAATTTGCTCTCTAATTTATATAATAAGAAAGAGCATTATAACAATCATATTCACAATTTTTCAGTTTAAAATATGATGGTCTAATATATTAAAATTTCCTTCTTTACTTCATCTATCCAGAACCTATAGGCATTTTTGAACTAGACTTCAATCAATTCTCAAAAGTTCTCATAAAAAATAATATTCTCTGTAATTTCATTTGGCTAGTCAGTTTTTTTACTTATTTATTTATTTTATTTTGTTTCTATTATTATATGCTCTTTATTTTATATTAATTCACTATGCATTGCTTGGATATGTACATTAAGTAAAACATCAAATTATTATTATTATTTATTATTATTAAACAGAAAGTAACTGAAGCTTCCAATGAGTTATATCATGCTTACAACCCTGTCACAATCATCCATCATCCCAGAAATCAGATCAACCTCTCAGATCATAGCTACATTAGAAATATATAGTTTGTCAATCAATTCATATAGTAATACATGTGACAATTGGATTTCATATACATATTATTTTTAGAGAAACTATAACCTTAATTATTTTTATATCTTTTTTATTAATTACAATTCTATCACACATTACTGAAACATATGATTGAAGATATGTAAAAAAGATAAATGATCCCCAAAATTTGCCTTTCAAGCTGAACTAGCACTCATCAGTTGGCCCAGGTAACAATCTCTTACATATATTATCATTTATTCAGTATATATCTAGATAGCAAATTACTATAGTTTAATTGTCAGGTTTTAAATTTTCTGCAGTATAACATTAATATAAACCAATGTAATGGAAATATGTAATAACTGTTACTAATCATTTATCAACATAGACATTATCTCTAGCTTAAATAAGGTTTTTTTTTAAGTTTTATTTAATGAATAATGTATGTGCACTGACATAGTGGTATCAACACGTGATTTATTTACCCATGTTGACAGTGTTGATATGTTTCATACTTTTCACACAAGGTGAGAATGTGTATCCACTTTTAACACCTTGTAGAGTAATGTACAATCATTGTACTATATTCAGAGGATCATAGCAGAGCTTTAGTTTCAACAACCTCTATTTTATCTTCTGAATATAGCGCAATGATTGTACATCTCTATGCAAGGTATTAAAAGTGAATACTGACTTTGTGTGAAAAGTGTGAAACTTGTCAATATGGTCAAAGAAATCAGGTGTTGATATCTCTATGCCACTGCCAATACATTATCCATTAAATAAAACTTTAAAAAAACTTATTTGAGCTAGCCATATGTCTATGTTGATAAATAAATAGTAACAGTTATTAATATACTTTCATTACAGTGGTTTATATTAATGTTGTACTGTAGAAAATTTGAAACCTGTTAATTAAACTATAGTAATTTGCTGTGATATGTGTAAATGATTGTGATATGGGGTAACTGATGAGTGCTGATTCAGTATGAAGTACACATCTTGGGGATTATTTATTTTTATATGTCTTTAATCATCTGTTTCAATATTGTGTGATAGAATTGCAATTAATAATAAAAAATTAATTAAGTTTACAGTTTCTCTAGAAATAAGATGTATACGATGCTGAATTGTTACATTGTGCTATATGAATTGCTTGACAAAGTGTATATTTTTAATGTATCTATGGTCTGAGAACTTGGTCTGGCTTCTGGACTGATAGGTGGTTGTGATAGGGTTGTAAGCATGATATATATTTCATTGGAAGTGTTAGTTACTTCCTGTTCACTTACATATAATCTGAGTTATCTACTTATTTACATATTATTATTATTATTATTATTATTATTATTATTATTATTATTATTATTATTATTATTATTATTATTATTATTATTATTATTATTATTATTATTATTATTATTGCTGTTATTATTATTATTATTATTATTATTATTATTATTATTATTATTATTATTATTATTATTATTATGTTTCAA
>JAQFVV010006368.1:1722061-1801257 GCA_028023455.1 Epiperipatus broadwayi
CTAATGAATTGTTATCTGTAATCAAAATGATTGGCTAGTTATTTCTTGTAATAAGAATTCAATGTAATTAATTTATTCATATTAATAAACTTCCTCTGAAAGTAAAAATTAGTACTAAAAGCAGTAATCATAGTAGCAGTAGGAGTAGTAGGACTAGTGTTGGTGGTGATGGCCATGGTGATACTGGCAGCGGTAGCAGCACTGATGGTGGCCACAATAGTAGTGGAAGCAGCAATGATGGTGGCAGCAGTGGTGATGGTGGTGGCAGTGGCAGTGGTGGTAGCAGCAGTGCTGGTGGTGCAGCAGCAGCGGTGATGGTGGCAGAGGCAGTGGTGACAATGGTGGTGGTGATAGCAGTGTTGGTGATGGCAGTGGTGGTGATGGTGGTGGTGGCAGTGGTGTTTGGGGGTGGTGGTGGTGGTAGCAGTGGTGGTGATGGCAGTGGTGGTGGCGGTATTGGTGGTGGCAGAATTAGTGGTAGTGGTGGTGGCAGTGGTGGTAGTGATGACAGCAGTGGTGATGGTGGCAGTGGCAGTGGTAGTGATGGGGGCAGTGATGGTGGCCATGATAGTGGTGGTGATAGTGGAAATAGTGGTGGCAGTGGCATTGGTAATACTAATGATAGTAGTAGTGTACATGATAGTGGTAGTTGTTGAATAGATGGTGGCTGATGTGATGGCAAATGGTAGTTGTGATGGTAATGGCTATAGAAATAGCAAAAGTAGAAGTAGTAATAGAAGTAGTAATAGTATCAAGAGTAGTAATATAATGATGATAATAAATTAGAATGATCATACTGATTGAATCTAATTTCCCACTTTTAGACTAGTTCTTGACTTCTATTTTTATTACTGAGGCTCTGGGATTCAAATTTGAAAGTGATGCTGTCAATCATCAAAAAACTATTCTCAGATTCAAATCAACTTAAGATATTTGAACCCAACACTGATTACTTGAGGTGAATGTAGATAGCACTAGAGTGGTTTCTTGCTCATTCAAATCAACTTAAGGTTTTTGAACCCAGAAAAGGTTCAGATAATCACTGATTACCCAAGGTGAAAGTAGATGGCACTAGAATGGATTCTTGCTCATGTCACCATATTGTGTTAGTCAGAGAATTAACTGGTGAGCTGATTATTACTATTTATGCTTATAATTTTTCAGATTCTTAAATAGTCTTTAGTGATTTAGTAATTCCAGTGTATATACAATTTTTCTAAAAGTAATATTTTATTCAGGATGTGTAATATTAACTGATATAAAATAAAGATAAATGGTAAAAAATATCTTAATTGATTGACACTGACTAATTGATTGACACTGATTATAATACTGAATTAACATTTCACACAGCAAGTCAGATTTAGTAAATAGTTACATAGTCAGTTCACAAATTTAATGTACATAAATATATACAAACAGTATTTCCTACAGGGGATAGACAGTTTGCAAGAGTTAAAATATTTACATTGCTTCTAATACCTTAACTGTTTGTGTAGGATCATGTTATATCCTTGGTTTATCATATCAGTTACAGTGACGTGATAATATGTGCATTCTCTTTTATTAAAAAAATTACTAACATCAAGGCAAAAATTGGTTCATCAACTCTACATTGATTGATTGTATATACAACTGACTAGTTATTTCAATCCATTATTTTCCAGAGATTTATTGTAACTATTAATCCAATTTGGGTTTAAATAGTAACAAAGTGGCAGACTTTAGAACTAAGATCCATGAATGGCAATCTTGATTCTGTCAATTCAATTTTAAAAAATTATATAGAGGAAAGGGGTATTAATAAAATATTAAAATCCTATTATTGATATTGATTAGAAAGTTTGCAGAGATCGTATTTTCCATCATCTAATGTTAATTGTCAAATGTCTTTAAAAAAATCGAAATTTATTTAAACTTTTCAAATACATTCCACCTATAGAAACAGTACTTAAGTTAGTACATAACACAAGGTTTCATGCATATTATTTTTAATCTCTTTTTCAAATATTACTATCCTGTTTAGTGGCATTACAAGCATGGGAATCCAATCTAAACCTTTAGGCTTGGCAATATTGAATTTATGATGATATTGCTTGGTTGATTAGAAAATCATCTTAAATTCAATACTCTGAAAACTAAAGATTCAGGTTCCAGATTCATGTTACAACTCTCACTTATCAGGTCAGAAACATCTTGAGACAATAGAAGAAGAATTGTACTTAAAATGCTGTAGTATACACTTCTGTTTTACACTTCTGTTTTACTACTAACGGTTAAATGTATTTAAAAAGTTTAAAGAAAGTTTGAATTTTTCTAAAAACGTTAATTCTTATAGTAAAACAAAATATGAGGAGGTTTGGGCATTTGCAAAGGAACCATATGGAGTCAACAGAAAGTATTCACGCATTCCATTGTCCAAAAAAATGGAACATTTAAATGCCGCATTTATATAATAAACTACGTCATATATAAACATAATTTTCAACTGCTAAATTAATTTAGCGTTATATCTGGCAGTGGTCTGCTGAAAGCATGCTTAATCTATAATAAAAGTCTTAAATTCAACTTTTACATTTTCGTAATACTCGATAATACTATTTAATATTGTCTAAATCTTTTTAATATTTTTACAATGCATTGAACTCATATCTTTGTTCTTATGAACCTAGCGTACCGCAGACTAATATTTCTCACTCAAGCTTATTTAAGAAGTTTACTGAAATTTCGATTTTTGTTTTAAAAAGAAATATATTCAAATTACAGTTCAACTTTCTACTCGATTGGATATATCAGATTTCCGACTTGTTTTCAGTCTTTGAAATATAAACAAGTTGAAACGAAACAAGTCAAAACCAGAGCAATATCTTTTAATTTGAAAATATTTTTTAAAAACCATAATAACACTAATGAGATAATTTCTTTAAAAGTCAGTAAGTTGTTGTAAACAGATCGTATTTCAGTTAGATAATGAAGCTAATAATCAAAGATCGATAATAAGTTTTAAGTAATAGACATTAACGTTACATGGAAGAATTAAACGGTAAAATGCATTGAAAAATAATCTAAAAGTAAATAAAGATTAAATTTATACATTATATACATATGTTATGCAAAAACATCGTCTAGATAATGAAGTAGACATATAGTCAGGTTATGTTTACGGAAAAATATATTTATTACATTTAGAACGAATTTTAAAAAATATTGAACCATTGCCCACACAATTAAATTCCGGACTGTTAAAGTTTCTATCATATTACTAAAACGGACTTCTTACTTTTTTTCTCATTGATGAAAGTTTATTCATCAAAAAAAGGTACAAATATGGTTAAATAAGAGGTTTACAAAGAATGATAAAAATGAAATTCTGGAGCAACATAGTGAAGGGGGAAGGATACATATGAAAAGGGAAAGGGATGTGGAAAGGGTTTGTATTAACCATTAAAGACAAATGAATGTTACAATTAGGAATTATTTGTAAAGTCTAGAAAATCAAATATGAATAGTTTTTTAGGAGTACAATATTGGGAAAGTTGAGAAATAGGAAAGCATTTGGAGATAGCATAAAATATGGACTAAATCAATCTAGAAATCAAATATGAATAGTTTTTTAGGAGTACAATATTGGGAAAGTTGAGAAATAGGAAAACATTTGGAGATAGCATAAAATATGGACTAAATCAATCTAGAAATCAAATATGAATAGTTTTTTAGAAGTACAATATTGGGAAAGTTGAAAAATAGGAAAACATTTGGAGATAGCATAAAATATGGACTAAATCAATCTACTGTTCATTTCTTCCAAATGGTCTTGAATATCTTCACAAGAGAGCAATCCCAAATACTTTGGAAAAATTATGGAAAACCTATGGAGAACAAGGGGAAAAAATCCAAGCTTCAAAATGTCTCTGCTGAAAATCATTCTAATCCATTATGAAAATCACATGAACAGTAAAAGGCCAGCCCTATCAATAGCAACATTGGAAGTAATAAAATTAAATAAGATGTATCACTTGCAATTAGAATCATGAGGCCAAACTGCGACCTATTTTGCAATAATACATGGATAAAATCATTCATAATGATAATGTTAAAGAATCACCATAAATAACGTTATTTTTTCTATCTTGTGAATGAGAAAAACCAACGTTGGTAACGATCACCACAGCGCCCTCATCTCAGATCTCTCCCTCAAAAGAACTAGGATTTAGACCCCTGGGAGTTTTCCCAACAACTGGACCCTCTCATTCATTCAACAAAATTAAGTGAAACGAAAATTTTCATTAAAAGGTAACATTTCTGTAGAAATCGTTTTTAATTTCAGTGGCTGCCATATATTTACATAGCGTTTTTATAAAAGTAGAAATTATGCTTACTTGTGATTACATTGTTGATATAGCTTGTATATGAAAAGAGAGCTAAAAAAAAACTCCTCTTTTTAATAGAGATAGTTTTAGAGAAATTGAATTCCCTGAACTAGAAAAAAGGGAATGAAACAGGGAGCCAGAAACAGTGTTAACTGGAATCCTATTGAAACGATTGTTGCGTAGTAGTGACTTACCTATAATATTCGAGCTTAAACTCATCCCACAAACCAAACCAAATTAAGTATTTTATTAGACCTAAAGCCCAATTCATAATATTAACTTTTTTCTTCTATCCAATAACTAAATGTTTTCAAGCCTTTGTACAAATGTTTGAAATTCAAAAATAGTAGCAAACATTATATATATATATATGCTGGGCAGTTTATATTTACATATATCGTTATTTAATTTGGTATTGACAAGCTGCACTTGAAAACAGTCACATCTTTCAATAGAATAATATAAAGTAATTTGAAATTTGGCTTTAATAAAGTAATATGATTTAAAATTACCATGCTTTTTCTCCAAAGTGCTTAAAGTCAATTTCTATCTATAAATTAAGATAAAGAGAAAAGAGGGTTTGCTCTTTTCTTTAAAAAAAGTTTTATCTTGTATTTTGGATTGAGAGTATTTTGGTTACTTAATAGACCAGTGTTGGAATATAATTTTGATATTTTAGGGAATCTGATTTATAAAGAATATAATTCAGGATAAAGGAGGTGGGGTTTTAAATTGCAGTATTATCGAAAAGAAAAAGAATGGACAGGATGTAAGAAATAAGCACAAGGTAGTTGATTTAGATATAAGTGTAGATGTGGAGAGGAAATTGGTCTGTAAATTAATGGTAAGAAAATTATTTATAAAAGTAATGGAGAAGAAAATATCAAAAGAATTTATAAAAGAGTAGTTAGGAAAGAAGAAATTGTTAAAATTGGGTATTTGAATATGCAAGTGGTAGGAGACTAGAACAATGGCAGGAATTAAACAAAGCAAATGAAAATGAAGAGCTTGAGGTATTAGCAACAATGGAAACACATCTAAAAGAGGAAGAACCTATTGTGGAAGATTTGGTATGGCATGGTAAAAATAGAAGAAAAAAGAAGTGGTGGTATAGGTATTATAGCAAAAAATATTTAAATACTGTTAAATGCAAGAACACTTGTGGTTTGAAATAAGGCTGGGTAGACAGGAATGGATGGTGTCTATAGTTTATATAGGCAGTGGAGATAGTCAAACTATAATGGAGTAGAACAGTAGCATACATGAATGCCTAGTTAAGGATTTACAGAGTTTTAAACAAAAGGGGAATAGAACAATGGTTATATAAGATACAAATGGACATATTAAAGAAATTGATGATGTATATAATGAGAAGGGACAGCTTTTGAAGAAATTTTGTCAGAGAGTGAATTTGAGCATTGGAAATTTATCAAATATTTATGGGGAACAATACATATGGTCTAGAAATAATATATTCCACATAATAGATTGTGTATTGATAAAGAAAGAGGGAATGAATAAAGTACAAAAAACTAAGGTGTTTGACAATGAAGAGAGAATATGTAATAGTAATCATAACATCATTGTAATAGAAATAGTTAATTATGTGATGGAGAATAGAAATAAAAGTAGATGGAGAGTGAATGATAAGAATAAGTTGGAAGAGTATAAAATACAAGTTGAAGAAACTATGGAAAAGTTGTTTGGGAAGGTGTGATGAAATAGAAAAGGGGGCAAATAGGGTTTTAGGTGAGAAAATTCAGAAGAATAAAAGTAGTAAAATATGATAGTTAGTAAAAATGTAAAAGAGAGGAAAGAATCATGCAGAGAATATAAGCATACTATTAAGAACAAAGAAAGTGAAAAAGATATCAATGGTAAATGGGAAAAGTAATTAAAAAATAAGTTGACTAAAAATAAATAATTATAGAGAGAGCATAAAATTGAATAGTAAATTGTTGGAGGATATTTATAAAAGTGGAAAAGTTGGATGTAAAAAAATTTGGAATTATATTAAAATAAGAAATGTAGGGGAGAGAGAGATAATATTAGTAGATGATGAGGGAATAGAGTGTAGCTCTAAAGAAAAATTAGAGAGAATCTTAAATAGATATGTAATGGATATAGAAAACATGTTAGATGTGAAGGACATAGTTATAGAAAACATGAAAGCATATAGTAATAGGAATATTAAATTTATAAAAAAAATGAACTGAATAAGGCAGGGAAGAAACTGAAAAGTGGAAAGGCAAGAGGTTTAGATGGATGGGCAGCAGAGATGGTAATAAATTTAGGGTGTAGGGCAAAAGTGAAGTTATTATCATGTTTTAATAAGATGGCACAGAAGAGTGTTTTTTCCAGGTAGTTGGAGTAATACAAGAGTAAGATTATTATTTAAAGGAAAAGGTAAGAATCATAGAAAGTTAAACAATTATAAACTGATAGTGGTAACATCAGTTTTATATAAAATTTTCTCATATATTTTGGCTGGAAGAGTTGCAAAATGGATGGAAGAAAATAATGTAGTGGGGAAAAGGCACAGAGGTTTTAGATCAGAGAGGCATATAAGAGATAGTATTTTTTTCAGGTGTCATAGCATCGGCCAGGATGTGAACCCACAAACTGGGCAACTGCTTGTAAGGCTGTCGTGCTGACCTCTCGACTACCAATGCAAGACTATAAGAGATAGTTTATTCATAGTTACACAACTTATGACTATGAATAGAAATTCGGGTAAGCAGTTATATAGGAGTTTTATAGATATAGAGAAGGTATATGATAGAGTAAATAGAAAAAAGATTATGGATAAGTTTAGTAAGTTTGGGAATGAATGAAGCTTTAGTAGATATTATTAAAAAATTATATGAAAATAAGTACTATATATATATATATATATATATATATATATATATATATATATATAATTATTTTCAATAATATATAAATATATATATATATCATTTAGGGAATATAGAATCAGTTCAAATTAAAAATGGGGTGGGAATAAGGCAAGGATGTCCTATGTTAACTATTTTATTTTTGTTGTATTTGAGTAAAATGGAGAGAGCAATAGAAAAACTAGGAAGAGGGATAGAGATTATGTTAATAGGTGGCAAGGGAGTTTATACTTTGTCGGGTCTTTTTGATGTCTTTCTTATCTGCAGAAAAAAGAGAAGATATGGAAGTTATGCTGAGGACATGTGGGAGGGTGGGAAAAGAGATGGGGATTAAATTTAATGAAGAAAAATGAAATATAATGTTGGTTAAGACTGGGGAAAGAGAAGACAATTTTTATTGGGGGATATAAAGTTAAGTGTGGTAAATAGATATAGTTATTTGGGAATCATCTTAAGTAATTAGGAAAATTGTTTGGATGAATGGGAAAGCAATTGATAAATGAAACAAAGAAAAGAAAGGGATTGATAAAGAAATTAAGTGCTTTCATATAATGAATATGATGTAGCTAGAATTGTATGAAAGGAGTTGCAGTAGCAGTGTTAACATGTGGTAATGATGCATTATGTGTTAATAAAGGGATATTAGATTAATTAAAAAAAGTGCAAAGGGAAGTAGGAAGACATGCATTAAATGCAGGTGTGTGGACAGCAAAGAGGCAATTCAAGGAGAAATGGGATGGTCAAAGTTTTTATATGAAAAACACAAAAACAAAAATGAAAATGCTTGGTAGATTGCAGTTTATTGATAATAAAAGAATAATGAAAATAATATTTAATTGGGTTATGAGTAAAGTTCAGGCAAGAAGATGGGTGAGAAAGATAATGTGGTATACAGAGGATTTGGATAAAGAATTTATATCAGTATACTTGTACAAATGGTGGGATGATTGTGTTAGGATTGTTGAGTGTTTTAGTGGTAAGGAATGAGATAAAAGAATAGATGCATTAATAGAAAATAGGGAGTTGGAGAAATGGTGAACTAGTATGAAGAGAAAAAGAGTTTAAATATATATAGAAGTAAATGGAATATTTGGTGGGGGTTAATTTATGATAATAGCAAGGAAAGTAGATACGAACAAAGTGATTATACAAAAAGTGGATTATTGCTTTTTATGCTGGATTTGAGAAAAGATAAAAGCGATTTAGATATGAAGGTCATGAAATTGATAAAGAATACATTGTGGAAATGGGATGGAGCAGACAGTGAGAAAACTTAGGGTGGGGAATGGAAGAAGAAGGTAAAATGCCTGACAGGTTTTTCTGGGCATATATATATATATATATATATAATGTTTTTATAATATGGCATCATCATCATCAACCATTATCAATCCACTGCAGGATGAAGATCTCCAAGTTCAATCCATCTCCAATCTCTAGATTTTCTTCTCCACATCACCCTTGCATACTTTCTTATTTCATCCATCTATCCCACATGTGATCTCTTTCTGGGTAATTTACAATCTCTTGGAATCCAGTTTAAGATTTCAATTGTCCATCTATTATCATTTCTTCTAAAAATATATCCAGCCCAACTCCACTTCAGTCTTTCAATTTCTTCAATGAGGTCAGTAATACCTGTTTATTCTCTTGCCCATATATCGGTTTTTCAATTTCTTCTTGTTACTCCCAACATGCATCTCTCCGTATTTTTTTGAGGAGTCTGACGTCTCCGTACTGCTCTTCTATTAAGTGTCAAAATCTCAGTTTCATAAGTAAGAGCTGATTAAACAAATTTATTAAAAACCTTTTTCAAACACATAGGTATATTTTCTTTTAGTGGCAAGTTATTTTTACCAAAATCACTACAACCAAGTTTAATTCTATGATTAATTTCGTTCATTATGTTTACATCTATATTAATAATCTGACCAAGGTATTTGCAGCTGTTAGCTTCTTCTAGCTCATCATAATCAATCTTTATTTTCATATTTTGAAAAAAATACATTAAACATTACTTCATCTGATATCTACTGCAACATTTTGTGAAGCTCTAAAGCATTATTTAAAAAAACAACTACATCATCTGCAAAATCTAAATGACTTATATAATCTCCATTTACTTTCATTCCTTTAGCTTCCCATTTGAATCCACAAAATCCTTATTGCAGCACTTCTGTAAACAGTTTTGGAGATATGGACTCAACCTGTCTTACACTCTTCTCAATGTTGACTTTCCTGGTATCATTATTTAATCTAATTGTTGCTGTTCCAATTTTATAAATATTCTTTAAATATGACAATATTCTGAATCTATACCTTGATGATCCAATGGTTTAATCACTGAATAAATGTTTGTAGAATCAAATGCCTTTTCATAATCTACAAGTCCAAAGCATAATGGCAACTCATATTTATTTGTCCTTTCTATAACTTGCTCTCAATACCTGGATATAATCTACTGTACTAAAATCACTTTTAAATCCAGCTTGTTCTCTTGGTTGGTGGAAATCCGATGTTTTCTATAGACGAGTTGTAATTATCTTGCTAAACATTTTGTATAAAACTAATAAAAAGCTGATAGGTCTGTAATTGATAATATCTTCTTTATCATATCAATTATAATTCCATCATTAACTGATGCCTTTCCTTTCTTCATAAATTCAATTGCATGTCTTACTTCTTCATTTAAAAGTCCTTTCTTCATAAATTTAATTGCATGTCTTACTTCTTCATTTAAAATTCTGGGCAATCTGGAAGGTATAATAGATGCAGCAGGTACTGTTTTTATAACTATATAATTCTTGATAGAAGTTGTTTACCCATTTCATAATGTGATCTCTCTTTTTATTAATAATTCCATCATTTTTATTGCAGTTATAAATTTTCTACCAATACCAAAATGTTGTTTTACACTCTAGAGACTTTTATTCTCTTCTACAGCATTTCTTGGTAGTTCACAGTAATACTTTCTTATATCATTTTCAACTCTTTTCTGCAACATTTTACAAAATTTTAAATATTCAGTCCTATTTAATGGATTACAACTTTTTTTTTCATAAATTCTCTAGTCTCAGTACAAATGTTATTAGTCTATTGCTGCTTTATTATCAGCTATCTTTGTTGCAGTTTTTAAAAGTATATCAGTTATTTTTCATATTAATTTCATCAAATCTAAATCATGTTAAAAATCTATTAATACTTGAAACCAATTTGTAAGTTCTAATTTAAATTCATTTGAATGTTTCTGAAGATTAGGAATATCAACTGTAAATTTTGTCTTTTTTAATAATTTTTGTCTCTCTAGTTTTGCATTAACACATATCTTACATCTTACTAATCGATGATCACTTCCTGTATTAAATTTATTAAGAACATTACAATCAAAAAGTATTTATTTTCTGTTAGTCAAAATATAATCCAATTCTGTTGCAAATTCATTTGGATGCTTCCATGTCCATTTCCTTTTAACATTTTTCTCAAAAAAGAAATTGTAATATAAAGTTTTTCTTTTTCTGCAAACTCCACAAGTCTATGTCCTCTCTCATTTCTATTACCATAACTAAACTTACCTACAGCACTTTCAATTTTCATTTGTTTACCTATTATAGCATTAAAGTCTTGGGGTTATAGCCTTAAAAGTATTTAAATATTGTGCATATTTGTGAGTTTGTTAAAAGATTTGAAAGATAAGAATCTGGTAAAAATATCAGGATCAACATTGTATTACGTCAGAAATAAGTTTTAGTTTTATTATTTATTTTTTTGAGGACATGCAAACCCACATCCATACAGTCATATTTATAACTGTATTTTATAACTGCATTTTATTTTTTTATTGTTATTATTTTTGTTGGTATTAGTTCTCTATTATAATTTTTAAATTTAAATATATCATAATTATGTTTATTATATATATATATATATATATATATATATATATATATATATATATATATATATATATATATATATATATATATTCTTAAGTTTACATTAATAAATGTCATACTCATTATTAATACACTGCAGGATGAAGATTTCTTCAAATTTCATTCACTTTTCTTGTCAAGCATTGGTGGCCAAGTGATTAGCACAGCGGTCTTACAAGCAGTTGCCCCGAGTTCACTTTCCATTCAATGCTTTGACAAATGGGAAAAAAATTCACTTTCTCTAATAGCTTTTCTTTTCCACATCATACCAGTGAATCTTTTTATTTCATCCATCTCACATGAGGTCTGTTTCTAGAACACTTACAATCTTTTGGGATCCAATTTAAATTCCATTTAGCCATGTTTTTTTTCATAAATGCTTTATTATATCTAAATAAGAAAACTACATTGATTACATGATGCAAGGTACTTAGTTTACTACAGGGTTAAGATGAAGGTCCATGACTGTGTCTTCTGTCAGAACAGGAGAATATACATTACAAGCTTCACACACCTCAATTGTCCATGGATATCAAGTCCCATGTAATTTTGCAAATGAATGTGCATGCTAATTTTTGTCTGTCTTCCATATTGAATTAAGCTTAGACATGAGTATTTGACATGGGTTGTTGTTTGTGGGATTGTAAATCAGGTGAAAAGCAAAAAGGTAGAGCTCCTAATTGCAGCAAATTCACCATTAGTAATGCTAGTTATGAGGGTTGTGAGTAATGGTTTCTTATTTGTATGTATGGAGGCTATAAGATCCCTGTAATTATCATCTCTTTTAAACATATATCCAGTCAGCTCCATTTCAATTTCATAATTCTTTCAGTAATGTTAGCGATACCTATTTTTCTCTTACTCATGCATTTTATTTTTGATTTCTTCCTTCTTCTAACATTCATCTCTCCATACTTTGCTATATGGTCTGAAATTTCTATATTGTCTTTCTGTTAAGGATCTATTCCTCATATTTATAAGTAAAAACTAGTTAAATACATCTATTATTTATTAAAAAATATTTCCTTTTTAATTAAAAAGTTATATGCACTCTATATATTGATTTACATCTATCAAACTTGTTATACTCATAACTTTAGCATCATCCATTTCAGATAATAATTTAATGATTATTAATCTATCTGACCTGTAATTAAATATAAACACATAGAATGATTTAAATTCATCTCTCTTTTTTTCATGTGTGTGAATGTGTATATATACAAATACAAATTATTTATAATCGTACATTTATATATATATATATATACAAGTTATTCGTTCACAATTTGTTTTTCAGTTGATGGGATTTCGTTTAAAAAAAATCATTAAAAATTAGAAACAGTCAGTTTTGTATTCATCTGGATCGATATTATTTAAAAGCAAAAAATAGAAATAAAAAAAGTCCAATGAATCAATTTATTTACTCCAGCAAAAGAAATTTTATCTCTGAATACCTTTTTCAATTCAGCTATGTTTTCTTTTCTTTTTTTTAATGGACATTTGCTATGACGTAATTACTAAAAATCAGCTTTTTGACTTTCAAAAAAAAAGTCAACAAATTTTTTATTCTATACAAGAATGTATATAGTTCTATATTTGCGTGTGTATATATATATATGTATGCGTGTGAATCACAAAATTCTAAAATAGTTTTTATTACTCCTACAAATTGTTACAATCTTTCTTTTTCTAAAGCATTCTGTCATAATTTACTTTCCTATTTATTGACAGTGTCCTAAATAATTTTCTTAATTCACATAAATGTTGTGGACATTCATACAAAAAAGGATATAATATTAATAAAATTTTTAATACAATCAATATATTTTATAATAAAGTAAAAAAAAGCCCACAATCTGGTCCTATAAAGATTAAAAAATAGATAAGCCTTCCATATATCTCATAAATCTCTCAGAAATTAAAAAGAATATGCTCTGAAAAGTATAACATAAGTTTTCAAACTCTCCTGTCACTAAACAAAATGTTTAACAATTCGAAAGACAAACTGCCCACGGAATCATGTCATTAAATTGTCTACAAAATTCAATGGGAATCAAGCTATGTGTACGTTTTCATATTATGGAGAATCAAAAGCTAATCTCTCAACAAGACTAGGCCAGCATAAATACCTATACAATAGAGCACATAAGAGTAGCGAATATTTCTCAATATTTATAGACCACGAACAAAATTGTGTCCATAAATCTGATTTATCTAGAAGTGGAATTGTATGTCTTGAGAGGAAAGATAGAAAATGAAAGATTAAAGAGGCTTGGGCAAATTAACTGAAAACATACAAGCATCCCTCCCTCTCTTAAAAAAGCGGGCTTTTTGAAAAAAAATTAAATATCTTTGAATATTTAATACATAAATTTAAATGATTTTAAAATATTAAAATAATTATCAAGTGTACATAAAAGCTTGGAACATTAAAGAAGTGACATTGCTAGGATTATATGTTAAATATCAAAAGCAAACTAATCATTAATAAAAACTAAGTTCAAATTATATAGACTATTATTTTCTGTAAGAGTGTCCAGAACATTTGTGTGAATATTACAATTATCCAGAAAAAACAAAATCTTTGGTTTTGATTTAATTAGGTATTCAAAAAATGAAAGTTGCTAACATTGTTCTTAGAATCTTACTGGAAACAAAGACATGTTTATATTTTTGATCAAAAGATGTCATTACTACTTATACATAAATAAATTTTATCAATAACTGGAAATTAATAATATAAAAAAGTGAAAAGCTTCTGGATATTTTAATAAAGCATTAAAAAATAAATGGTGGTTGTTATTATACATTCAAACTAAAAATGGCATAAAAAATAAGCACAATAATAGATGCTTGTTTGCTTAATAAAATCTTGTAAAAAATATAAAAAATTATTAAGAAAAAACTAAAAGGCACTCAAAATAAATGTGTATTAGTTGGAGAAAAAATAGCAGTAAAGAAATAAAGACATATTAACAATAAGTAGGGCTAGTAGAAGATAAAAAGAAATTTTGAGAGTTTGTAAAATAGATTAAGTAATGAGGGGGGATAAGGTATATACTGTAACAGATATAATGAAAAAATACTTTATATAGGCTATGTTTTTTATAAACAGTAATAATAATCATCTATTAAGCTAATGCACATGGCTTTGAAGATTTAAATTATAAATGAATACTCACAATTCCAAACACAATATAAAGTCTTTTTGAAAAGATAGAATGAATCCATATATCTTTTCTTACCCACATGTTTATGTATGGGCAAATCTTAAAAATTTGGAAGTGAGAGCTTGAGATATTAAATAATCACTTTAAATTACTTTTACTATGCTTGAATAAATAACACTTGTGAAAATCTTTACAATTTACAATACATTATTCTTAATAGCTGATTATTATGCTGTATCAGACTAAATATGTTGGCCATGAATGAATCATCCTAATTTATAATGTCCACAAATTGCATCACCATTTGTAACAGAATAAATACAGTATGCTCTTCTTTTAATGTCTCACAGATTTGGGAGTCATTCATAACTGAATAACTATAATGACCATAAAAATAAAACCTTAATACAATCTGAATGAAAATATAGCCCAATTGTTGGTCATCATTTGCAATTGAATAAAAATATACTTTGAAGTTGAAAGCCATTTATAACTGAATAAAATTATGGGTCATACTGCATCCTAAGTCATAGATTAATTATTGATCATCGTTTATAACAGAATAAAAATATAAACCCAAGAAGAACAATCCTAATTTAATAATGCTATAACAGAATAAAAATAATAAACTAGGCTAAAGTAAATATCAATTAATGAATAATAATCTAACACCTAAGTCAATAAAATAGCGATAATCATCTTTGTTGTAACCTCAAAAAAGAAAACAAATGAAGCATTATATCAAGCTATCTTGAAATATAAGCATTATTTGCAATAGATTAAATATAAAGCAATAAAACAAAATATTACTATCTTATAAATAAGAGTATATATCTATTATATAAATCCCTTATAATAGAATGAAAATAATGGCAAAAAAAATTACACAGATATATTTTAATATTCTTCATGAATCAACACACAGTTTATAATAATACAAACTTGTACCAAAAGTCAAACATTATTTTTATTAACATTTAAGTTAAATAATTCATGAATGTATAAAATAATAATCTTAATATGCCCAACAAGTTTACAATATCAATGATATGTAAGAAAATATAAATCTCAATAATTGATTTCTAATTACAACTAAATAAAATAAAAGTACTGCTAATTCAACTATACTATTCCATTAATATCAATAGACTCATGAATTAAGTCAATTATGATAAGATTAAATACTTAATAATAATACAAAATCAATTAACCTAACATATATAACCATTTTCACCAAGGTGAAATATTATAAAATAAGATCATCCCATTAAATAACCTTATGATTTTCAATCTCCAATAATAATACATGAAATAACTGATAGATTCCTATTCCATACTTATTTATTCCAACAATTGATAAATCATATCCAATTATTATTCAATTTATTAAAAGTAAATTATTAAAACTTTAAACTACAACAGTCAAAGCATGTGAAAAATTGTTAGCTATGTTATAATCAAATAATTAATATTAAGATTTACTATTCAAACTAAATTTACAACCAACACTAACAAACTTTAAATATAATAAAAGCAAATCATTCTAATTTGTAACAGAATAAATATATAGATGACAATCTTTATGGCTATACACTGGCTTAATATAACATTCCTTTTAATCAATAATGACTTATAATAAAATACACAAACCTTTCATTGCAACTACTGTACTCATTTTCAATAATTATTATGTTTGGCATTTTATAAGTCATCAAATTAAATAATGTATAATTTCTATTTTAGGATATTTATTATTTGTTATTAATAAAATAATTACAATAAGTTTCCAATTACTTATTAAGTATTTAAGAATGTTAATTCTGTAAATTTGTTGCTGTATAAAATCTATACCTGGACAGGCAATAAGCATTAAATTCATTACAAATAAAATGGTATGTGATCATGCTTTCTTGCCCACCTGCTGAAATTGATTTCTGAATTATTTTTATAACTGCTTCTGATGAATTATGTGATATAATCAATTAGTGAATATTGTCTCATCCAAATATGATTAACTTAAAAATTTGCATTGTACAATTGAATGACAATCAAGCAAGTTTACCTGTTTTAAATTAATTCAAAATTTATTAACCAATTGATATAAATTAAAATAAAATATATATACAATTTAAGCATATAAGTATTATACTTTGTGCAATAGTTTTTCAATTGACATTAATTTTATATTGCATAGGTGAATGCACATTAATCTCCACTTATTGGATAATAAATACAAACATATATGTTTTTGTAACACAAAAAAAATGTTGTAGAACTTTTATACTTTCCAAAATATAAGAGAGTTCAGGTTATAAATTCTTTCTATACTTCATATAAAAATATAGTTAATTGATATATATATATATATATATATATATATATATATATGACATCATATTATAATTATTTTTGGAATATCCTGAAAATAATTATAATATAATATTGAGATTGTCTAAGTGTTGACTGGTTTCTAACGGTATACACAAATGAATCTACTTATTTGTTAATATAAATTTTAAAAAATGAATATTTTAAATTAAAACAATAATTACTATTCTGTAAAATATAAATTCAAATGTAGAAAAACATAGCCCTCTTATATTTAGGTACATAAATAGATCACTGCCTAATCTAAAATTGTATTTCTATTTATATCAATAAATAATACATATATTAAATGAAAAAAAAACATATATAGCCATAATAATGATAAATAATAAGTAAATAACCTGAGTTATAATCTTTAATTGCTGCTTTCTAAATAATACCATAGTTCTAGTGTTTATTTTTTTATTATGATCTGATGATGTTTTTTATTCCAGAGAAAGTAAAAATATCTTGAAAAGCTATAAGATTTGAAGCACAGCTTGTTAATTCCAGCATTTTCCAAATATCCAAATTAACTTTTCATTCAGCAGATATATTATCTATATAGAGTTATAAGTGTGCAAACACTAATTTATTTATGTGACAATGAAATTTAGATATCTTTTCATTTAACAAATAATCAATTCATAAAACATTACAAGTGAACAGATGTTAGTTTTATCCATGATGATGCTATGGAAATTGAACCAATTTTTATTTCATGTATAAATTATTCATCAAGCTTATAAAATTATATTAGTATGTTATCATAATCTTTATGGACATTTTTCTGTTGTTAACATTTAGATTTATAATTGAAAAGTAGTATCCATTTTTAAAGCAAATAAACATGCAGATGGTTTATAAAGCAATGCATCATTTTCGAGTACTTTCATTTTTATAATAAATTGTCACTTCTCAGAAATATTTGACACACTGTATAATTTTTGGGTAAATAGTGTTGCTTTTCACTCTGGCATTTTACCCAGTTAACTACATACTTTTAAAATAAATAAAAAGAAAGTCATGTAAAAAAATTTAAATATTCTTCTGTTGAAACTAAAACAAGAGAAAGTTTTTTCTTTTCAGTTCTATTTATCACTTTTTCCATTCTTGTTAGAGTAACTATAGCAATATCTTTTTTAACTGTTTAGCCAATTCCAACCAGTTTCTCTCAAATAAAAATTTGGTTGTCTTCTATTTTCTAATATCAGCCACATGATGGTGGTATTTCAAGGTCAATTCCTAAAAATATACCATTTCAGTGGCCTAAACCCAACCTAAGAGGCTTTTTTCTATGATAAAACACTGAAAGAGTCCTTGTGGCAGCCTCAGTCAATCTAAGAGGCTTATTTCTACAATAAAACATGGAAAGAGTTCCCCCCAATTTGGCTTTTTTCTATGCTAAAAGTACAGACAAATGCCTTATTAACTGCTGTAGTTGGTTGTGTTATTAACTTTATCATAAGGCTACAATGTCTATATTCTCTATACTTTCATGTGAGAGTGTGTGGATTTTAGTCAGTTGTAATTATTTGAAATTTCATTACAAAGGTTTTTTTTTCAAGTGCTCTAACCTACTGTTACATTGTAACTTTATTAACAGTGTCATGAAGGTTCCATTACTAATGGGTAACCCTCAAAAATTGTTTTTAAGGGTGTGGTAGAGCAGTATTTTGATGATCACACAAAAAGTAATATTTTCTGAGAAATCATCCATGACAAGTTACTTTTGATATATATGCACAAACAAAAACAACCCAGTTTCTGATTATTGATTACTGTCCAAAAAAGAAAATTAGTCGGATATTATTTTTACATTTACTATTTAAATAAGATTAGTTTTTATATGTACACACATTAACAAAACAACCCAGTTTCTGTTTAATTACTGTCCAAAAAAAAAAAAGAAAAGCAAATTAGTCAGGTTTGATTTTTAAATATAGTATTTGAATTATGGTAATTTTTATAGATATACACACAAACAAAAACAACCCAATTTTATGATTAATTATTGTCCAAAAAATGTCAATTATTCAGGTATCATTTTTAAATTTAATGTGAATTTCTAAATTTTTGTTTTTTAAATAGTAATATTATTTACTATTAGTTCCTCTAATTTCCTATTATAAAACTAAAAAAGCTGATATTTATATAGATAGAATCACAGGCCCATCCCAGAATCATAATATGTATGTGTTTTTGATTAGCATCAATGCCATCAAATGGCTGACACAATAGAATAGACAACAACCATAAAATAATGGCAAATAAAAATATATATTTCACAATTATTATATAATAAACATTTATGTTTTTAAGATACAAATAATATCTTTTCATTTCAACACAAACTAAACAGTTAAGACTAAATTCTTTCATACTACAATGGAAATATTTTTTTATACATATCTTTAAAATATAATATTATACATATAAAACAACAAATATGCTATAGACATTAAACATTTAGGTGTATTATTTGTAATTTATAATTGTGAATGCAGTAACAAAAGTACATATAATAACAAAGAAACAATAATTACAACTATATGTTTTATTATATGTATATCCATTTTAAAATGAATAATCAATTCAAAATCTTATATAATACAATTAATAATAAAGAATTTTTATATCAATATTATTGTTGTCATGGTAACACAGTTCAATGTTTTCATAGGTTAATATATCCACCATCAAAATCAAACAAGAAAGTAAAGTAATTTTTGACTGTTATTTTACCACATACTGAAACCCATGTCAAACTTTAGTATGTATAATACTTATACAAAAGTTTTGACATTTTCTAAGGAATGAAGATTATGTAATGAGGAAGGCATGCATACATGAAGAAAAAAATTAAATCAATTATTTTTAGTCAATTTTTGGAGTTAGTATATAAATTCAGTACTAATAAAACAAACATTGCTTTGTCCATAGTTACTCATGCAAATAATATTTTTTTTATAATTGTAAGAACAATTATTAAAAAAATTAATGAAATTGATAATAGCAAGAGAGATGACCAATTATGTACTGATAGGAGTAAAACTAAAAAAGTAATATTACTGAACTGGTTTAACATATCTATATAAAAACAAATTTTTATTTCTGGTAGTACTTTGTTTTGTGGTATACTAAAACAAAAGTCTTCCATTTAATTTTTATGTTTTCATTGTATTAAATAATATCAGCATTTCAATTATTCAATAAATTTCTTCAGAGACTGTTAATCTATATTATCCACCAAAAAAAGAAACAATAGCGAATTAAATGCCTGAATATGACTGTTGAACAATTGAAAATATAGATGTTATTTAATAAAATGGAAACATTGAAAACATCAAGTGCAGAAATGAATAAAACATTTAGTATATATAAAAAAAAGTACCATGAAGTTGAAGATCTACAAAAATAATGACACAAAATTTAATATTTATAAAAAATATCATGCAGTTGAAGATCTACAAGAATAATGACACAAATAAAATAAAAAATACATAGTCACAATAATTTAAGACTTTAGATAACAAAAATACAGACAATAAAAAATAGAACATATGTAGATTATTTAGTATCATCACTCAAGTGAAATGAAATAGACAAATTATGGCACAAATAATTCTTTATATAAATAATTGCTGTAGTAATTCATGGTAGGATTAGTACAACACTTTTGTTCTCTTAACCAAATTGAGATGTTTTTATACATTCCTTGTGTAGAAGACGATGGAATAAGACTTAGTTTTTGGTTCTTCCACTTCTCAAAAAACTAAATAGATACTGGGAAATGTTGTAAATAAATAAATTTGATAAGAATTTATAAATAAATTACATATAGAAAATGCTTATTGTTATGGTTTAGGCACACTGAATGCTATAAAGGCTAATTAAGATATAATTCATAATAAAATTAATCACTACTACCAGAATTATTTATGATAATTTTAAAAACAATAAAAATAATTTAATCAATATTTGAATTGGTTATGTAATTAGTTTTTTGGGGTATACTGTATTTAGGCAAAATTTTGTTGTTATTGTTGTTGTCAATATAGTAGTGATAGTAAATGAAAAAAAGAAGAAAATGTTGTTAGATAAAAGAATGAAAATCAAATTAGATAATTAATAGTATGTAATGTTCATTTTATTTTTATTTTTCATAATAGCATAAAATGTATTAGTATAAAGGGGGGGGTAACATTTTGGAGAATCCAAAGTCCATGAATTGTGGCTCAAATCTGTCACCTCTGGTGCTCTGAATTGCAAAAGAGCAAACCATATTATTATTTAATATAAATATATGAATCCAAGTAATATTTATTACATTTCAACAAATAATATAAATATATTTAATTAAATACTCTTTTTTCTTTATAATGAAGTTTATGATTATAATTAGCGATCAATTAACTTTTAAACTATATATAATGTTTCTGTATTTATAAAAGTCTTATGGTACAATGGCATGGGACTTACTCGAATTAAACATAAGTTTTTATCAATAGGCTTACTATTTTTTAATTAGTTAGTTATAGGTAGTTCAATTCAGCTCATCATAAAATATTGGTCAGTAAAAGAGCTATTATTTATTTATGGCTACAGGTTAAAACAAGGAAAATAATCTCTTTCAATTTTTATTGCATAATAATTGGCAAACACAGGAATTATTTTTTTCCATTGTTTTTTTATCATATGTTGCTGATGAGATCTTTGTGCTAATTATAAAATTGTTTTACCTACTATGTCCTTACTATATGTGTTTGTGTATATATATATATATATATATATATATATATATATATATATATATATATATATATATATATAAATAAAATATCTGTTAATTAAAAACAATATTGTAATTATAATTGAAATAAAATTTTTAACGGTTTATAAACAATTACAAACAATCTTAAAATCCACAGAAGTACTTTTGGCTACTTTCTAACCTGCCTCAACTGCCATTAAATTCAAAAACCAAAAGTGGAAGCAAACGTCATCAATTCAAATTCCACGAATCTCGTATTTTAATGTTAGAAGCTTGTCGATTTATTAAATGCGTTTTATTCCTGTTTATAAAAATTAAAGAAGCAATTTTTATAAACAGGAATAAAATGCATTTAATAAATCGACAAGCTTCTAACATTAAAATATGAGATTCGTGGAATTTGAATTGATGACGTTTGCTTCCGCTTTTGGTTTTTGAATTTAATGGCAGTTGAGGCAGGTTAGAAAGTAACCGAAAGTACTTCTGCGGATTTTAAGATTGTTTGTAATTGTTTATAAACCGTTAAAAATTTTATTTCAATTATATATATATGAAATTAGAATATGCATAATCCTCCAATAAAATTAAATGTATAAAAATAGTATATATTATATACCAATCAGATAAAATGTCTTACTCCCACAATGTATGCTGCTCCAGTTGTGTGAACAATTGCACTAAATTGATTATTCCTATTTACTATGTACATATGCTGTACCAGTCACTTCAATCTTTGTTGATCACTGAGGGCGCCACTAAGAGAAGCCACAGTACAGGAAAAAAGATGGGTGAGAAAGGTAATGTGGTATGCAAAAGATTTGGATAAAGAATTTATATCAGTATACTTGTGTAAAAGGTGGGATGATTGTGTTAGGAGGATTGTTGAGTGTTATAGTGATAAGGAATGGGATAAAAAAATAGAAGCATTAATAAAAAATAGGGAGTTAAAGAGATGGAGAACTAATATGGAGGGTAAGAAGAGTTTAAATATATATAGAAGTAAACGGAATATTGTTTGTGAGTTAATTTATGATAATAGTAAGGAAAGTAGTTTATTGTTTAAGGCTCAAATGGGATATTTAACAACAAGAAAATATACACATAAATTGAAAACTATGGGTGATTTAGTGTGCAAATTGTGTAAGGAAGGTATAGAAAATATTAGGCATCTGTTGATTGAATGTAAATGCTTGAAAGCAGAAAGGGTACAGATAATGAAGTTATGGGAGAATAGGTATGAACAAAGTGACTATACAGAAAGTGAGTTATTAGTTTTTATGCTGGGTCTGTGGAAATATAAGGGGGATTTAGATATAAAGGCCATAGAGTTGACAAAGATTATGTTGTGGAAATGGGATGGGGCAGATGGGGCAAAATATGGGAAGACTTAGAGTGGGGAAAGTAAAGTAAATTGGCTAATAGGTTTATCTGGGCATAATTGCTGAGATATTCTTGACTTCGTTTAAGGAGAAGCCAAATACATCACATCACATCGATTACAGATTATGGATAATAAAAAATAGCCAAAATAGTATTTAATTGGGTTGCAAGTAAAGGGAATGCAACAATATGGATGAGAAAGGTGATGCAGTATGCAGAAGATTTGGATAAAGAATTTATATCAGTATACTTGTTCAAAAGGTAGTTAGATTATGTTAGGAGGATTGTTAAGTGTTATAGTAGTAAGAAATGGGATAAAAGAATAGATACATTAATAAAGAATAGGGAGCTGGAGAGATAAAAAACTAGTATGGAGAATAAAAAGAGTTTAAATATATATAGAAGTAAATGGGACATTGGGTGCCAGTTAATTTATGATAATAGCAAGGATAAGTAGTTTATTGTTTAAGGCCAGAATGGCATCTTTAGCAACAAGGAAATATACACATAAAGGGAAAAATATGGGTGATTTAGTTTGCAAGTTGTCTAAGGAAAGCATAGAAAATATTAGGCATCCGTTAATTCAATGTAAATGCTTGAAAGCAGAAAGGTTACAAATAATAAAGTTATGGAAGAATAAATATGAACAAAGTGATTATAAGGAAAGTGGGTTATTGGTTTTTATGCTGGGTTTGGGAAAAGATAAGAGGGATTTAAATATGAAGGTCATGAAATTGACTTATGTTGTGGAAATGAAATGGAGCAGATTATGAAAAAACTTAGGGTGGGAAATGGAAAGGGAAGATAAAGTGGCTAAGAGATTTCTCTGGGCATAGTGACTGAGAGATTCCTGACTCCATATAAGAAGAAGTCACAGTGCATCACATTACATTACAAAAAAAAAATTATTAGGGGATATAAAGTTAAGTGTGGCAAATAGATATAGTTATTTTGGGAATATTCTTAAGTAATCAGAAAAATTGCTTGGATGAATGGGAGAAAAAATTGATAAATGAAACAGAGAAAAGAAAGGGATTGATAAAGAAATTAAAAATGCTTTCATATAATAAATAAGATGTAGCTAGAATTGTATGAAAAAATGTTGCAGTAATAGGGTTAATATATGGCAATGATATATTATATGTTAGTAAAGGGGTATTATATTACTTAATAAAATTACAAAGGGAAGTAGAAAGACATGTGTTAGATGCAGATGTGTGGCCAGCAAAGGAGGCAATTCAAAAAGAAATGGGATAGTCAATTTTTTATATGAGAGTTGAAAAAAGCAAAATAAAAATGTTCAGTAGATTGCAGTTTATGGGTAATAAAATAATAGCAAAAATAGTATTTAATTTGGTTATGAGTAAAGGGCAGGGAACAAGATGGGTGATAAAAGTAATGTGGTATGCAGAAGATTTGGATAAAGAATTTATATTAGTATACTTGTACAAAAGGTGGGATGATTGTGTTAGGAGGATTGTTGAGTGGTATAGTAATAAGGAATGAGATAAAATAATAGATGCATTAATAAAATAGGGAGTTGGAGTGATGGAAAACTAATATGGATAGTAGAGTTTAAATATATATAGAAGTAAAGGGAACATTGGGTGTGAGCTAATTTATGATAATAGCAAGGAAAGTAGTTTATTGTTTAAGGCTTGAATGGGATCTTTAGCAACAAGGGAATATACATGTAAATGAAAAAATACAGATGATTTAGTCTGCAAATTGTGGAAGAAAGGCATAGAAAATGTTAGCCATCTGTTAATTCAGTGTATAGGCTTGAAAGCTGAAAGGGAACAAATAATTAAGTTATGAAAGAATAAATATAAACAAAGTTATTATACAGAAAGTGGGTTATTGGTTCTTATGCTGGGTTTGGGAAAAGATAAAAGTGATTTAGATATGAAGGCCATGAAGTTGACAAGATTATGTTATGGAAATGAAAAGGGAAGATAAAGTGGCTAACAGGTTTCTCTGGGAATAGTGGCTCAGACATTCCTAATTCCATATAAGGAGAAGTCACATCACATCATATAAAAAATTTAATTTACAGTGATCAAAAGATGATGATAAATGCTACCAGCTAGACCCAAGGAGAGAAAGAGATTTTTAACATTGTTCAGACAATTGAGGAAAAAACACTTAGGAAATTGTTGGCCAAAAAATAATTATAAATAATTTTAAAGTTTATTAAATTCAAAAATAAATATTATTCCAACAAAGTATAAAAGTTTGACTCAAATTCCTCCATCTGGTTTATCAGAGAGTGTACAAGTGTATTGGCATCAAACACTTTGACAGGTAAGTATACTCACCTAAAAATTAAAGGCAATTATGATTTCTTTCTGCCAGCAATTTATCTAAATAAATTTCAGTTTCTTTTAGATGGACATTTAAAATAAAAAGAATAATATTGTACAGAATTTAATGAACAGTGTAGAGTGATCTTTTTCTAAAGATTGGTAAAACATCGGGACACAATAGGATTGTCATTTACCTGAAAACACTCATAAAAAGGTCACATTTAAGATCCCTAAGATTGATTCTAACAAGAGAAAAATAAATAGTTACAGTATTACATAATATGAAAATAAGAAAATCAAAATCTTTGTTTAAAAAAAACAGAACAATATACTTGATAAATTGCTAGTCAAAAGATTTACCATCTGCAGGAAATGCAAATGAAGATTGTCTAAATTAATTACAATAAAAAAATAAAAAACAGGTGACTTAAAAAGAAAGTTATTAATTTCTGCCCAAACATTTATCAATGGTTAGTAATATAAAGGAGAAAACACTAAGTAGAAAATATACTCGTAATATACTCTTGGACAAATAAATTTAAAATATGAAATCTTAAAACTAAGACTCCAAATACATATAATAAATAAAATATATAATAAAATAATTAGTGATATTTAAATGAACATGCATAACTTATTATAAAGACAGGTTTCTTTTTAAATTAAGCTGAGAATTTAACATAGAGGTTCAAACAAAAAATTTAAGCCATGGTTAAGATATAAAATGTGAGGTTTATCATCTATGGATGATGTTCTATCTGGTGGATTTCTTCCAGTGACTTTCATTTTTTTATTCAGGAATTTCTTCCAGTGACTTTCATTTTTTTATTCAGGAATCTACAGGCAATCTTTGGGATCAGTTCTGGACTAAGTTTTTATGTCATGTTTTTAAAGACACAATTATGAAGATCTGGGGTTCATCTTTGGTTTGTTTAGCACTGAATATTTTTAGGAAGGTTTCTCAAGGTGTGTATTTAGTGCATGATGAGTAGATGGTTATTATTAGCATGGCAAATAGTAGTCTAATTTTCTATTCGCAAAAATATAATATCAGCAGTTGTGATATAAGACACAATCAGGTATCTTCAAAATATAGGGCATCTGCCATCCACAACTAGCAAATATAAAAATTAGCATTGCAATCTGAATAAGAATCACAATAAGAATAAGAGTCAGAAGAAGAGAAAAAATAATGTGTTAAAAACATAGAGCTTTTTTATGTAAATTGATATCTTCCATGTAATCTTTAGTTAAAATGTTTTGATCAGGGTTAATCTCTACCTCTCACTTAATCTTAATTTTAAAAAATACAAAATCTGACCAAGGCTCTTATCTATTTCAAACTTCATTTTAAAAAATAAGTCTCAGATTTTAAAATAAATTACAATCAACAAAATAAAAGGATCTGATCACAATTTAAACTTTTTTTAAATTAGAATGTTTTTACATTTCTGTCTATAAACAAGTATGTGTGTTATGGCACATATGTTTAATAAATAAAAAAATAAAATACAAAAATATTTAAATTCAATTTCTTTCAAAATCTTTAAAATTGTACATTTTAATGTTGAATTTTCCATAGTCCTTTTGAAGAGGATAAAGCATCTGGTTCAACTTCCCCATCATGCCACAAAAAAAATATAAAAAACATTTTATTATTTTTAAAAAAACATTTAAACATTTAAAATTCCCCCTAGAAACTCTGATGAATGTTGGTCTTGTTCTGTCTAGTGAGCTATCCTATATACTTCTAATGTAACTTCTCAAAAAAACATTTTATTTTATTAACTCAATTTTATCTCATTATTCCTATAATCATGTATACATTTTTTTAAAGTCCATTTGATTATTATAAATCTAAACCCTTAATCTTTGTCAGGTGGTTCTTTTTTTCTTTTAACTAGTTTTCTGATATAGGATAATTTCTCCCTTTTGTCTTTTTTTGCTTATAATTTTTTGTCTTGTCCCTTTCAATGTCTATTTTTTTCTACCTCATATACCTAAAAACTTTTTTGCTGAACAAAATTTCAATTTCTTCGAAGTGTCTCACTTTATTATTGATAGTATCAACACTAGTAAATGGGAAGAATTCATTTTCTATAGTCTTTGAATGTGTTAAATAATATTGCTCTATAAGTAGCTTCCATTTTTGCTTTAAAATCATATTTCATAATCTTTTGTCTGACCCTTTTCTTTGTTTCCAATTTATGGTCAAAATGAACAGTTACTTTAATCAACTTATTTTTAGTTTTTTGTGGAGAATTCTTTACATTATTTTCTGTCTTTAACTTATACCTTTCTTCTATATTTTGATATACATATTCTAATTTTCTCACCACACTATCTATTTGTATCCAATCTCTGTCCATTTCTCTCTTAATTTCCACCTTATCTGTTCCAACACTATTTGGTTTTAATTCATTTCACACATCTTTCATCACCTCAACTTCATTATTTATTTCCTGATTTTCTTTAGGCAGATTGTTTTCTGTGATTTCTACAGCCTCCTGATTTTTCTCAACTCTTTCCATTATATTTTGTTTCATTCCTTTCATTTCTGCTTTGAATTTTTTCAACATTGCTCTATTTTTTTCTGTAATGCTTGTTTTATTTCTCTACTGTTTTTCATCAACTCCATCATCACCTTTACCATCATCTGGATCACTGACACATTTTCCTTTTCCATTATTTGGAGGGTTTTGAAAGAAGCAGGACTTTCTTCCAATAATACCCTCTATCAATTTTTTCATTGACTTCCATTCTTGAAACATGATTAAACCCAATATATCTAACTTTTATTCTCAATTTTAAATTTTTTTACTTTAAAATACATAAATACTTAATATTTACTTATCTAACACTTTTTACATTAAAAAAAATCCAAAAGAAAAATGTTATTTGACTGTTTATTTAATTATTCATTTGCAAAAGAATTCTTAATATTTATTTATTTTTATCATATTAAAAGATGAACCCCCTATTCCAAACTGCTCTAACAGTACACACCATAAGTAGCACAAACTGACCCCTAATAGTAATTTTTTTCTCACGATCCCTAAAATATTTCTCAACTGTCTGAACAAAATCTCATGTGGGTTTTCAAATCATAGCCCTACATTGATAGTGCTAAAAATTTTCTCTTCATTGTGCCAGTCACTTCGATTCTTTTTTTTATTACTGTGACCAAAAGTTGATGATGATAAATGCTACCAGCTAGACCCAGGGAGAGAAATAGATTTTTAACATAGTTCAGACAATTGAGGAAAACACATTGACAAATATTGGCCAAAAATAATTCTAAATAATTTTAAAGTTTATTAAATTCAAAAATAAATATTAGTCAAACAAAGCATAAAAGTTTAACTGAAATTCCTCCACCTGATTTATCAGAAAATGTATGAGAGTAGTGGCATCAAAGACTTTGGTAGAGATGTACATTCATCTAAAAATTAAAGGGAATTGTGATATCTTCCTATCAGTGTTTATCTAAACAACTTCCAGTTTTCTCTAGTTAGAGATTTAAAGACAAAAAGAATGATATTGTATGGAATTTAATAAATAGCACAGAGTGATCTTTTTCTAAAACCCAGTAAAATATCAGGACACAATAGGATTGTCATTTGCCTATAAACACTCATAAAAACTTCATGTAAAAGACCCCTAAGGTTGATTCTAACAAGATAAAAAAAAAGATTACAGTTTTATGTAATCTGAAATATAGAAAAACCAAAATCTTGACTGTTAAGAAAAACAGAAAAATACGCTCAATAAATTGCTAGCCAAAAGATTTACAGTCGTCAGGAAATGCAATCCAAGATTGTCTAAATTAATTACAATGAAAAAATAAAAGACAGGTGAGTAAAAAAAAAAATTACTAATATCTACACAAGCATTTATAAATGGTAATATAAAAGAGAAAACATTAAGTAGAAAATATAAAGTCACAATACACTCTTGAACAAAATAAATTTAAAATATGAAATCTTAAAATTAAGACTCTGAATCCATATAATAAATTAAATATGTAGTAAAATAATTAGTGATATTTAAATGAGTATGCATAACTTATTATAGAGACAGGTTTCTTTTTAGATTAAGCAGAGACTTTAACATGGAGGCTTAAACAAGAGATTTAAATCCTGGTTATGATATGAAAGGTAAGTTTACCTTTGATTCATAATGTTCTATACAGTGAATTTTTTTCAGCAGGATATAAACTTCATATCTACATAGGATTAATTTTGAAGGTTTTTATTTTCATTTATATGTTCAGTCATCTCAAAGCAATCTTTGGGATAAGTTCTGGACTAGGCTTTTTAACTCATCTTCTTGAAGGCACAATTATGGAGCTCTGGAGTTCGTCTTTGGATTGTTTATCACCACATGTTTTTAGGAAAGTTTCTTATGGCATGTATTTTAGCATGGTGACTGGATGGTCCCTACTAGCACAGCAAATAATAGTCAGTTTCCATTCACAAAAATATAATATCAGCAGTTGTGATATATATGAGATGCAATCAGCAATCTTCAAAATATAGGGCATTTGCCATCTGTGATTAGCAAATATGAGTGTTAGCACCGCAATCTGAATAAGAATCACAATAAGAATAAGAATCAGAAGAAGAGGAAGAATAATATGTCAAAAACATGGAGCTATTTATGTGATTTGTTATCTTTCATATAATCTTTAATTGAAAAGTTTTGACCAGCGTTAATCTCTATCTCTTGCTTAATCTTAATTTTAAAAAAACAAAATCTGATCAGGAATCTTATCTATTTTAAAATTAATTAAAAAAAAATAAGTCTTAGCTTTTAAAATAAATTACAATCCACAAAATAAAAAGAACTGATCACAATTAAAACTCTTTTTTAAATTAGCATGATTTTACATTTCTGTCTATAATCGAGTATGTGTGTTATGGCAGGTACTCTTAATAAATAAAAAAAATGTACAAAAAATTTTAAATTCATTTTCTTTCAAAATCTTTAAAAATGTACTTCTAATTTTGAATTTTCTGATGGTGCTTATAAAGTGGATAAAGCATCCAGTTTATCAGATAAAAAGTCTTACTTCCACGATGTACATTGCTCCAGTTGTGTGAGCAAATGCACTAAAGTGATTATCTCTATTTATTATGTATATATACTTTTAATGAGAACATAGCTATATTTCCACTATAATTATGTCAGTGGCTAGTGAATGATTTATAATTAATGAATTCCAGTCATTTTAAAAATTGTGGCATTTTATTTTTTTTTTTGGTAATTCAACCCTCATTATTATTATGACTATTTTTTTTTGAGCAACATTATCCTTCATTGCTAACTCTTTAATCTCTCTTTTGATAACAAATTTTCTAAATCACACATATATACAATTATTGCTCCCATTATAAGATTTTATAACTATTTTAGAATGTTGCTAAGAATAAAAAAGACATTTTCATAAAATTAATGATTTTACTACTAATAATAATAATAAATTGAAATACAAGTGCATTTTAAATTGCATTCTCTTTTTTACATATAATAATAATAATCACAAAAAAATGTGTTTAAATATTACAAGAAAAAATATATATCTCACAAAAAATATACTGACAATTAATGCATTCTAGAGCATGAAGAAAAAATACTACGTAAAAATAAAATAGTTCTCCCTCTGTATTTTGAGCTCACCCAAATTTATGGTTCACAGTACAAACTACCTCAGTGTTCTACAGAATTGCTTATATGTGTGCACATTTATTTATTGTTTAATGTTCTTAAATATGGTAATAAATGCTTTCATAGTTTAACAGTTAGTGATTTATTATAGCAAAAGGGGCTTCTCATCTTCTCAGTTTCGGTATAAAATTATATTTCTGTCAAAGTTAACATGCATGCACACAAGTGAAATAATGATGTATTTGTCTACAAGTCTAATCACCAAAAAATCATTGTTTATAAGAGTTCTTATTTTACCAATATTTCTTCATTATCTCTTATCTATCTTCTTCAGCAGATTATTCTAATAAAACTTTAGACAGATAGAAATGTTCTTAAAAGCAGCTCATCCATTTTCTGCTGATAAATGTGATGGTCAGTACTTATAAAGCTGAATTTACTACTTATGTTAATTTTTTTTTCTACTTATGTTTTAACTCACTTTATCCAAGATAATATTTGTCATATGAAAGTCAGTTTCTATTGCAGTCAGTAAATATTATTAGTGGTTTCAATAGCAAGTTATAGCAATAAATGATTTTATTTTTTTTCTAATAAGCTTGAATCTTTTACTCTAGATCAGCTGCAGTCAGAAATAGAGAAAACAATGAAAGAAACTAATTTTTATAGTTTAAAATGGCTCAACTGTATCACAAGATTCATGCAGACAAACTGACGACAGTTTTAGCCCAGATTTTTCATCATCTCCCTTATTTTTTAATTAATATAATCCTTTATTTGGGAAAAAAATAGATCAATATTTTAATCAATTATGTTTATCTACTAACAAAAGAAATAAGTTTAATCTATAAAAAATCAATTAAAAGTAAACATTTTCAATCCAGAAAAAAAAAACAGAAGTTTATATATTTTTTCTCTTTCTTTTTGCAAGATTTAACAAAACTGAATAATTGAATTTACTTTGATTTTAACAACACATAGCCAAGCAGAGTTTTACATGTATTTTAAATATACCATTTAAAACAATTATAATATAATTTTTAAAAAATATTTAAAATTTTCTTCTTTTTTTTTTAAAGAAAACGCTTCCTTTTAATGAGAAGGAAATGACTGGGTTTAAACCATTTACCATGGTTGGTTTTCATATGTTTGAATTTATTTTAACTGATTTAGATGTGACCTGGCATTAAATATCAGAAAATATAAGGCCACATATTCATTATTTATATATTTTAATAGAATTCAAACTATTTTTCTTAATATGTATGTTGATGAGCACTATATAACTACTACTATTAATATTTGGCCAAATCAGAAAGGACATTTACTACTCTCCAATGACATGGACATAGACTTAATATGCAGGCTAGACAATATTACATAAAAAAAGTTAACACACTACTAAAATAAATAAGAAAACAATTGTTTATTCAAAGAGTATCAAAATTATCAGACAAGATATAATGCTCTTTTATTCTAAACATTTCTACATTACTTATTATGTCATAAAAAGTTATGATAACTTTTTTTATAATTTTATGACTTTTATAATTCTAATTTAATGATAATAATTACTTTAATAAGACATTCCTTCACTATTTTTTAGTTCACACAGCATTCTGGAAAGCAAATATAAAATGATAGTATTTTTGTAAAGTGTCCAAAGTTTTTTTGACTCATTTTAAAATATTAATCTTTCAATTACATATTATAACCCTAATTTAAATCTATGATCGAATCCACTTGCTGTGGAGTAAACTCTAGTCTATAATATACCCTAGATATAATTCTATGTTTGATCATTCCTCACACATACATTTACTCATATAATTAACATCATAGCATAGTCACACACATATATTTAATATGGTATAATATTAATCAATAGACATTTCCTTACAATGATATTTCTAGGGAGTAGCCACTTTAAGTTCAAATTCTTATTTAATAGTCATTCAACTCAATTAAAAAGATTTTTTTTTAATTTGATCTCTAATTAAATAACAGCTCAACCCAAATATGTGAGATAGTTTCTTTTGAAAACTGTTTTTAATTCACAAAACTGTGACTAAATTTTCCATCTAGATATAGTATATTTTAACCAATTAACAGTGATCTAACAACTCCATTTATAAGTTTTACATTCATAAATTTTAACATAGTAATCAAAAGATCTAATTTCTGAACAAATGAACTCAATTGAATTTCAAAATAAACCTTTAACTTAAAACTCCATTAATTGTATTTCTCTCATTATTTTAACATTTGGACACTTCACTTATAAATATTTTACATGCATGCACATTTATGTGTGTAATGTATATTACAACCTGAATATTTTGTCTAATTTTACATATTGACCAACAATTACTACATGAAAAAACTTTTTTAAAGAAAATAAATTTTTGCTAAGCATGTATATTGAAAAAGTTGAAAAGGATTTTGTACATAGATGTTTTAAAATGTAGATTGGGTATTTATTGCTGCTTAACAGCAAATTCTGACTTAATTTTTTTAATAAAACTTTTGCTCCTTCCTTTAATCTGGGTAAAAATGCAGTGTCTATTCTAAGAGTTTGCCATTTTAGACATAACAATGATGCTGTAATTACTATTTTTATAAATTTTTAAAGTAGATCTATAACTTATATTATGGTATATGATGGTTTGCCATTCTTTTCTTTGTACCTATGATTTTAATGTATTAATTTTAAAAAAATCTGAAGATGTCAGCATTGTATGTACTTTTTTATGTGATTGATAGTATCCTATTATTATGACAATGCTATGAAAAAGTGACTTAAAATGAGAATTTGTGATTGGATGATGCTGTAGATTACTTTGTCTTGAGGTTAAATAAATAAAAATATATGATTTTCAGGAATTTTAATGATTATGATGCAATCTTACTGCAAATGGCTTATTATTAAATCAAAAACTATATCACTAATATTGCATTGTCTTTGAAAACATTTTATTTTTAATAAGATAACTCTTAGAAAGTTTATTATGGCAACCAGAAGCAACTTTACTGGATGAAAAAAAAATTTCTTTTGTAAAAATTATAAATAAAATATTTTTTAAAATGTTAATAACAATAAGTAATTTATTAACTTTTAAACATTTTCTTTTTTGATGATAACTAACATTAAATATATTATTCTTTTAATAACATAAAATTCTAATATCATATTTTGTTTTTTAAATTTTTTTGAATATATTAATTGTGTACATTGATGGCATGCTACATTGTTATAGGTAAGAACTTCATTTACTTATTTATTTTTATATGTTTTAAATGTCAAATGTTATTTTTTTAATTACAATCACTTGAAAACATAAATATATTACATATAAAATACATTTTTTAAATATAAAATATAGAAAAAAGGTTTAATTGTAAAAATTATGCAATATGTAGAAAAGTTTAACAGAATATTTATTAGGTCCAAGGCTCCTCAGGGACAAAAGCCATAAGCTAAAACCTAGTCTGGGGATATTGGATGAGTAGGCACTATATAGGGATTTTATACACAAGCCTTCTTGTATCCATTGATTACTCTGGCTTGCACTGAGTGGCACTACTGTATGGAGAGTTTTGCCTGTTTATGTTTTATTTAAAATATAGTAGGCTGGGAGTTCCACCAAACTAATTAATCAATTAACTAAATAATATAATATATAAGCCCTTTATACATAATAATATATAGTTTCTTGTAATTAAACTTACATTCAGAGGTCATAAAATAAAACAAAATGGTTAATATTTTAGGACAACAATCTAATTTATAAAGTTTTTTTAAAACTTATATAGCATAAGTTTTGTATTCAGAATTCTCTACAGTTCATTGTGAGGATTTTTTCAGGGTAATATTTCTTCTACATTTTTTTTCATGATGATATATATTAATTAATTTATTTATAATCCTGTTCCTCTTTTACAAGTTGCTATAAAGTTGTTTAGCGATTACCTATCTTTGAAATTTGAGGTTTAAGCTTTTTTTTATTATGAATAAAAAAAATTTCTAAATAGATTGATCAGATTTATAAGAGGTCTACATTAGATGTCAGGCAATTGGAAGGTTTCCCTCTTTTCTACTCATTCAGACTAATGGAAGTTTTATGCAGCTTGAGTAAACTGGAAATTCAGAGTGTTTCATTTGAGGAAAAATTACTATATATAATTTGACCTCTTGTTTTTAACACCTTTATTAATCTCTTATTTTTAAAATCTTTATGAGTTCATTTTATTTTGACTGCATGAATTTTTAAACCACTGTGATTATTAAATTGCTTGAATTTTTCATTTATTTTTAAATCTCATCTCAAACAGGCTTAAACTTTTATTAACTTAGTTTTAATGTATTTATTTAAAATCTATTTCTTTTAATATTAGCATACTTAATGAAATACATTTTGTACATTCTTTTAATATTTGATAAAAAAGAACTTTTAATTGTTAACATAATTTTTAGTGTCTCTTAAATTACAAATATGTTAATATATAACTTTTAATACTTTATTCTAAAATTTTAGATTTAATACTTTGTTTTTTAAGCTATACATTCTATTTTATATAATTTCCTTTAAAACCTTTGAAACTATATTTATTATCTATTCTCACAGTAACTGAAAATCAGTTATTGTCATGTGAAAGACCATATGGCAAGATTTACTAAAAGCTTTCTCTCTGTCACATATTCTAAAAATATATAATAAAAGAAACTTGAAAAAAGCAAATGATGCCAAGATGAGCATTTTATGCTGAACAAGCACTCATCAGTTGACCAATATTATGATCCCTTACATATTGTTTTCATAATTTGATCAGTCATTTTTAAATTATTACATCTTGATGTACAAGTGTCAAAATTTTCTGTATTTGCAACTTTCACATCAAGTACTTCAGATAAATTAAATTATAATCAATCATTTGTTAAAACAGAGATAATCTCTAACTAGATATAAACTTTAACTTCAATTAAAATTTAACATATTTGTTCTTAATTATAAATAAATACATGATATAATTTGATTTTTTCTCTTTCTTTTCCACATTTAACATCTTTTAAAGATATACTTAAACTTTCCTTACTACCCTCATTTTTTAAATATATATTAAAGACTTCAAGAAAACAAATGACCTCTAAGATGCATATTCTATGCTGATCCAGCACTCATCAATTGACTCATGCCTCACTTATATATTATAATGATCGAAATGAAAGTGAAGATTGAATCTAACCGCAAACTACGATATCTGCTCTGCAAGGCGCCACCTAGGCATTTAAACCTAGAAAAATTTATAGAGTAGGCAGATACGTGCTGTTAAGATTCCACTTTATTTAAACATTCAGATCATTAGCCCAAGTCACTAGCTCAGTGGAGTAGCAGAGATAATAAAATATAAATTTTATATCTTAAAATATAAAAGAATAAAAGCCACTTCCAGAAATTAACACATAAAAATATTTATTTACGCACATATAAAATAACATTTAAATTTTGAGGAATAAATTCAACATTTTAGATTTTTCTATTAATCTTTAGTTTTACATTTAAGTAAATTACAACCATGAGTTTAATATTTATTTAGTGAGTCGAGTATGAACAGACTACATAGATCTGCATTTGAATAGAAAATATTCTTCCCTGATTTAACCTTAGGCAACAAATTTCGCAATCAAACCGGCACCAATCCATCTGATACATTTATGTATTCAATGTAACATGAAAATATGACAACACAAAATACTATACTGTCAGGAATGTACATCTGATCAGTAAGTAGAATTAGAGAAGACATTGTCTCTCCACCAACAGGAATGTTACATCTGTTGGTGAGTAGAACAATAAACATAAAACTCCATAGGAATGGACTGCGGTCCTTTGCCATCTTACAAACCCATCCATAGGCAAACAGAAGGTGTGTGGCATATATATATAATCCTGCCCATAGTGGATCTCATACTACATTTACAATTACACAAATATATCCAATCCATTGAACCAATTCAACTACGAAATGAATAACCTAAGATTACCCTCCCTTAATATAACTTTACAAAACTATATAGCCATTCATGCCTGACTTAAATTTAACATTTAAATACATTCACACAGATTATTTTTATAAATTTGTTTTTAAAATGTTGAGTATAGATTGGCTGCACAGATTCCACAGTTAAAAACATCCAAATTAAACACAATCGATCAAAATACAAAATCATCGATAACGTCAATTGCAAAAGGGAATACACAAGGCCCCATGGCATTCATCGTAAGATGCCCGCATTAACATCATTGACCTATATATTCTAATCAAATGTGAAAACTCCAATATAATCAACCGCTAAAGAATCTATGCAATGTCTATACCCAACCTAAATTTCATCATTTAAAATTTAAACAATAAATAATTTATACAATAAGAAAAAAAAATGGAAATGATTTTTATCAATCGGAAAACATATAAAATTAAACATTATTAATTTGATTTTAAACTTAAAAAAGTCAGATAGAAGTTCATAAGCTTGAACGAAAGTTCTTAATTATTTTTAAATTTAGAGTTCATGTCAATATAGCTTATGGTAGAAGAGTCCAGGTTTCTGCTTTTAATTCCCATGATGCCTCCATTGGAAGATAATGTTCTGGAGATGGCAATAGCTGGTTCAATGTATCACAGTCTTTTCATTTTTTTATAGAGATTGTGGTATGTGCGTCCTACCACATCTCTCAAACACAAAACGCTGGAACGGTCAGAAAAAACTGTATTTCCCTTTTTATATTATCCACACGGATTCAATCAACAAAACATCACTAATCCATCACTTTCGTTAGGGTCTGAGCCAAGGCTTAGTGCTTCCATTGGTCAAGCTAATTTCTCTTTATTTTCTTATCTATCTTTCATCAGATCATTTTAATTATACAAGAGCCCAAGGCTAGCTTGCTTTTCAAACAATTTATAAACAATCATTTCCATTTACAGATTACAAGAATTAATTAATACCTGTTTTTATTTTTAAATCTTGTACTTTTTTTTTTATAAAAAAGTACGTTCAAATACTTATTTATTTGTTTTTTAAAAAAAAATATTTTTAAAGTTTGGCATCTGTGCAAATGTATATACGTTTAACAAACATTTTAATTTTAGCGTTTAATTTTTTACTTTTATTTGCGAACTTTTAAGTTTTTATTTTAAATTAATGTAACAACATATTTATATATCGTTACATATCAGTAAACTTCCTCAAAAAACAAAAACATTAAAAAAAAAAAAGAATTTACTTAGTGTTAGTAATTACGTTACACAAATTGATTATATATGAAAATTTCAAAAGGACAAAACTTTTTTTACAAGACAAAACAGTAATTACACACAAATATAATGATTAAAAAAAAGTTGACTGTTGATTCCCTATTACCAGATAAATTTCTGCCCCCTCCCTTCCAAGTTTCATTTCTCCTATCTTTAACTATTACTTAGGCAAGTTGAACGATTAGATTTTAATTTAGCAAGACTTTTTTTAAAAAAAAAATTATGATTTATATTTATTATTATGTTTTATTCCTCGCATTTATTTTTACATATGCGCAATTTTTCTTACTTGCAGTACCTTTAAGACAAAATTCCAAGTATAACCTTACGTTAATACAACAAATATATTTATACTAATTTCAGAAAAAATACTACAGGCATGATTCACTTTTAAAATTCTCAGGGCACTCATGTTTATTAGAGATCGGCCCAAGTTGGGTAGCCAGTTATAACGATCCAAAACGTTGGGCACCAATTATAACGATCAAAATGAAAGTGAAGATCGAATCTAACCGCAAACTACGATATCTGCTCTACGAGGTGCTATCTAGGCATTTAAACCTAGAAAAATTTATAGAGTAGGCAGATATGCGCTGTTAAGATTCCACTTTATTTAAATATTCAAATCGTTAGCCCAAGTCACTAGCTCAGTGGAGTAGCAGAGATAATAAAATATAAATTTTATATCTTAAATATAAAAGAATAAAAGCCACTGCCAGAAATTAACACATAAAAATATTTATTTACGCACATATAAAATAACATTTAAATTTTGAGGAATAAATTCAACATTTTAGATTTTTCTATTAATCTTTAGTTTTACATTTAAGTAAATTACAACCATGAGTTTAATATTTATTTAGTGAGTCGAGTATGAACAGACTACATAGATCTGCATTTGAAAAGAAAATATTCTTCCCTGATTTAACCTTAGGCAACAAATTTCGCAATCAAACCGGTGCCAATCCATCTGATACATTTATGTATTCAATGTAGCATGAAAATATGACAACACAAAATACTATACTGTCAGGAATGTACATCTGATCAGTAAGTATAATTAGAGAAGACATTGTCTCTCCATCAACAGGAATGTTACATCTGTTGGCGAGTAGAACAATAAACATAAAACTCCATAGGAATGGACTGCGGTCCTTTGCCATCTTACAAACCCATCCATAGGCAAACAGAAGGTGTGTGGCGTATATATATAATCCTGCCCATAGCAGATCTCATACTACATCTACAATTACACAAATATATCCAATCCATTGAACCAATTCAACTACGAAATGAATAACCTAAGATTACCCCCTCTTAATATAACTTTACAAAACTATATAGCCATTTACGCCCGACTTTTATATATATATATATATATTGTGTATGATCATGCATGTGTGTGTAAATGAATTTGGCACATATAAGCTATAATCACAGTGATTAAAATGCTCGTTGTGTTATCACCATATCACAAAAAATTGACCAATAATTCTGCAGTATGCAATGCACTTCAAGATCTTCTCATCATATTCTTAGAACAACATTATTCTTTGACATAAAATAACCGACATTCATGTACTAACAATGTTAGGATGATTAATTTTATATTAAAATCTTAGTAATAACTGCAATAATTTTTGCAATTTTCAAATTCTGATCTGGCTGAAAATTATATTAACTTCTTTCCTTAATTAAACCTTGATTATTAAAATATACAGCTAAATATATATTTAAGTAATTTAATGTATTTAGAAATATATGAAAATAATGTTTGATAGATATACACTCTAGCCATAATGCTTTAAACATTTATTACTTAATCATCATATCATTAATAAAAACTGACCAATTTCTCAGTAATAATGCAGGATATTTAATATCCCTTTTACCGGCTGTCTAAAGACTTTCCAAGCTTCCGCACAATATAGCAATTGATATTAATATTTTAATAATGATAGAGTTATATAAAAAAGAAAAGGGGGAAAGAATCAGCTGTATTATTAAAAAAATCTAAGTAACAATATAAGTAACAGTTTGTAAATGTTCTCAATAATATATATATATATATAATCTAGATGTAGTTGAAGTGGATTTGAACTCAGATTATCAAGTTCCCTTCAGTTATTCACTCTATTTAATATGACCAATACACATGACCACATATATGTGAAAAAAATAAATGATCTTTAATATAGGTATTTCATGCTGAACCAGCACTCATCAGTTGATCTGGATCATTATCTCCAACACACATATATATAATCAGTGCTCGAATTTATAATAGGATAGTGAATCTACAAACTTTAATAGATAGGCTTTAATTCTCTCCACTGTCCAACTCTTCAGCCATCCATATCATTGAAAATCTGATGATGGAATTCTCAAAGCCATTGTTGATGCCATATTGATCTTAAGTCGTTTATCTTTTTCACATGTATGTGGACATGTGTACTGGCTATATTAGTTATAGTGAATTACTGAATGGAGCCTGAAAGTCTGGGTTCAAATCCACATTAACACATACTTTATATAAAAGAGAGTAATAAAAAATTGCTAAAAAGCAGCTGTTTTGTATTAAATAATAAAATATTTATTATTTCATAACATTATTTTGAAGTTATTTATTTATTTGTATGTAAAAAAACAACATAATGTATTACATATATTTACTTTTTATGATTATAATCAAATGTAGAGGCATTTTTCAAAAGTATTACTCAAAACATAAATAAAAAAAATCAGCAATACAAAGATAATTCGCAAAATATTTTTTTTTTCTTTTATTATTAAATTTAATGCAATATACCTAGTCAGAGCAGAAAACAATAAACTATAATTTACTTCTGAAAAAAGAAAATAATGAATATAAATTTAAGACTTTGACATTAAGGATATTATGTAATATATACAATAAACAATTACAAACATTAGTAAAATTCTAACTCTATTACTCTTGTAAGCTTTTTAAAATTATTAATTGTTATTCAACATAAAATAATCTCTGTCAATCATATTAAAATAACAATTTAAGTTATGCATAAACTTTAAAGACATCTTTATTTTAAAACTGTGAATTTATTGACATATATATCTTTAAATGAGCAATGTAGTCAAGCGTTCATGGTCTGGCAGTTAGAATAGCTGCCTTCCAAGCAGCTGGTCAGGGTTCACTTTTCCGTCAACGCATTTGACATATGAAAAGAAAGCAATGTAACATTAAACACATAACATGCAAAAAAAAAATCATTATTATCTCACCATCTTATAATAATTGATAAATATTGTATGCCTAAGAGAATTAGATAATAAATAGTAACTGTAACTAGAATATGTGTCATAAAATAGTGGTATAGTATGGTGTATTATAAGTTTTTATGATTATTAATCATTTTCTAATATAAAATATCTACTTCTTTCACATTGTATATCTAGAGTACTGAAAACTTTAGTGTAATATTTACTATAATAATATTGTCAATGGAATTATAATTATTTATTTATGTGATTAATGTTATATTGATGATGCAATATTATATATATTTTCAAGTTTTTCACATTTTTGTCAGCACATTATTTACCTCAAACTCAATTAAATCACAACCGTTATCAGGATATAACTCCAGACCACCATTGCAAATCTGTTTTATAAATAACTTTTACCTATCATGTAAGCTAGAGGCATCAAACACCTGGGTTGTCTATTGAGCTGTCATTACAAATATGGAGATTCAACTATTTAATTCTTGCAATTTATTTATAGAATAACCATTGTTCATGAAGTGGATGTGTAATGAAAGAAGAATGATCTGTAGTTTCCACCTTGGTTTGCTATAGTTGCAATATTGGTAGCATATATATATATATATATATATATATATATATATATATATATATATATTGTAACCTTATGATAGCTAGCTTCCAATCCATCTGACTGAGCACAGTCAGTCCCATAAATCTCAGATTACTATCACATATACACAATAAATCTGCCTTCTCTAATATCAGAGTTATTACTAACAATTCTCCAATAAATAAATAAAATTATAATCTTCATCTCAGGTTCTAATCCTATAAATGAATGTTTCCTACAGAACAATATGATATTATTCAGTCTTCTGATAATATCATAATACAATAAGCAATTATAATTTTAGTTAATAATGATGAGGCTTTTATATTCAACATGACTCTTCTTTTCAACAATCTGGGATGACACTTGTCTTGTTATGAAGAGGAAAAGGATTTTGTTCATAGTTCATATATTACACCAAAAAATTTCTTACAACCCAAATAAAAACAAGGAAATAAAATAATCTCAACCATGCATGTTTCTTTAACATCAAACAACAAATGAGGTGATTTTAAATATTATTGTACCCTTGTGTTCCAAACAATGTAATATGTGGATGATGTGGATTTTTTCATTCTGCAAATAATGATATAGATACAAAGTTGAAATTTAATAATCAAACATAAATTTTATTATTACTAGAAAATATAACAACTATAAGGGATTAGAATTTTTTAGAATTTTAATAGGATTAAAATAATACAATAATGCCAATGTTTTAAGAAAAACTTTAAAGACATAAAGAAACATATTGTTAATTATGAATGCAGAAAGCTATAAACATTTATTTTATTAATCCAACATTATTCCCACTATAACATAAGTATGAAAAATATTCAATGAATTGACAATTAAATATTGACAACAATATTATAACCTTGAATTTAGAGAAGATACATAATTTTATAAATTGATATAATATAGTTATATAAGTTTAAACATAGAATATTTTACCATGGTTTTTAGCACATTATATATGTATAATATTCATATTGGCAGCATCAAAATACTTAAACTACTCTTATAATATCAAGAGCAAATTAAAGACATGTTTGGTATTATGACTGACTTTAACATTTTCATCAAGAAAAAGATCAAGCAATATAATGATGGAATAATCTCAACATGCACATGTCTATAATTGCAAATCAAGAATTAAGATCATGTCATTAATCTTAATAAACATAATATAAATAAATTATCACAAAAAACTGCCAAAAGCTGTACCTTCAACTACATGTCACTTAGGACTTACTACACTTCAAAAAGTATAATGAGACCAATATCTGAAAATAGTTTTGAAACATTATCTTTTATAATAATAATAAACATATGACATGAAAAACTGACAAAAGCTATTATAATTAAAGTAGTAGTAGTAGTAGTAGTAGTAGTAGTAGTAGTAGTAGTAGTAGTAGTAGTAGTAGTAGTAGTAGTAGTAGTAGTAGTAGTAGTAGTAGTAGTAGTAGTAGTAGTAGTAGTAGTAGTAGTAGTAGTAGTAATAATGCTGGTAGTGGTGTAGTGTTGGTGGTGATGTTGGTGGTGTTGGTGATGGTAGAAGTGGTAGCGGTGGTAGTGCTGGTGGTGGTGGTGTGGTGATGGTTGGTGGTGGTGTTGGTGGCAGCAGTAGTGGTGGCAGTGGTGATGGTGGAGGTGGGGGTGATGATGATGATGATGATGATATACTAGAAAAGAGTTGTGTGATGATTATATAAAAATAAATAAAATAATTAAATGGCTTCATTGTTCTGAAGTTTTCATAAAAATTTTGAGTGCCAGAAGAATCACAATTGGAGCTGATCTTAGGATATAATCATCCAATGACAAGTGCCTATATCCACATCTAGAATGTGCTGTTTTTATGCTATTTATTTAATAAATTTTGTGATGCTGGTTTTTAACTTCTGCAGAAAACTTTTCTTTTTGAAAGGCTTTAATATCTTGTCCAATTTCACCTCTCTATTTCATTCTAATATCAGATATAGCTTTCAATAGAAGCAATCAGTGTTGCATTTTCTTTAAAATGTCATTGAAATTGTTCTTATTAAATATACAGAAGTTACCTCTTCCATAAAATCTATACTCAAATTTGACCTAAAATATATTTTTAGGCAGTCTTAGCACAACCAACCCAAAGACGATGTAATTTTAAATAATATACAAACTAATATAACATTAATAAAGCTAAAAAAGGTAATTATTGATTTTTATATCTTGCCATTGTATATTTAAAATTTTATAGAACACCATTAAATCAAATGTTTCTAGTGTTTTTATGTTATATGGTTTATGTTTCATTGCCATGCAGTAAATTAGTAAAATATATGCTCTCAGTATAATTATTACTTGAAATACTTTCTATCATTATTTTAAAATAATTCATTTTTAAGTTGCTTGAAAGAAGTAGTAGTACATTAGAATCTATGTTATATTTTACCACCTAAATCTAACTTTATACTTAAAGAGTACCAAAATATTTAAATTGCTTCATAGTCTATATTGATAGTCATGTCTGATAAAGGATGCAAGTTTTCATATGTTGCATTCAAAATGTTAAATATATTCTGTAGATTGTCTTTTGAATTAAAAAGAATTGCAATAACCTGCAAACTATTAATCCATAATCCAAAGAAATAAAGTTTTTGCTTTAATCCTCAAACTACCATTGAATCTGTGTCACATATTGATCTCTGATTAATGAAGCTTTTTGTAAATAATTAGATATGTGACTGAGCTCCTCATTAAATCATAATGTATCAGATCATAAAGAGAATGTTATAGATAAAAATACTCTCCCATTATATGTGTGTTTTGGGTAATAACCTATCTTCATCATATTACACAGAGGTTTAAGCATCTAATTGCTATACCTGAGAAATATGCTCTAAAATAGTAATTTGTTTGATAACATATATTTCCAATGTAATATCTAATTATTATAAAACATATTCCTAGCTGTAGAACATATACCTACATGGAGTTCTAAAATGAGATCTAAATTACCCTCTTACTAGTGTTGCTTAGTGATCCAATCATAGTTTAAACCAATATATAGATGTAATTAACTGTAAATTATTAATACTTTAAAAACAATCTTGTTGCATATATAATAATAAAATATAAGGGTTAAGCTAGTTTTATGGTGTAAAAATCATGTATTGAAACCTCTAGTTATTCTAAAGTTTAGACTTATACTGGATTATGTTTTACAGATTGATAGATTTAAATCTAAAGAGAAATGTACTATAAATCTGTATATTTGATTGTTGCCTACAAAATCCAAAAATCAAAGCAGTAAAAATAATTATCAGAAAAAAAATTCAAATGAATAAGATAAGATGCAGTTTAAAAATCTGGGAATAAGACAAAGAAATAATATATATCATCAACATTTTAAACCAATATTGATCTACTGCAGGATGAAGGTCTCTCCAAGTTCATTTCATCTTCTCTAATTTCTAATCTCTCTTCTCCTCATCATTCTATTCATCCATCCTTCTCTGAAGTGTTGACACTTTCTAGACCTTTTACAATCTTTTTATTCAGTTTAAGATTTCAACTGTCCATCTATTTTCATCTTTTCTAGAAATATATCCAGCCCATTTTAGTCTCTTAATTCTTTCAATAATGTTAGTTACACTTGTTACTTATGTCATCTATATATTTCATTTTCAATCTCTTCTTGTTAATCCTAATATGTATCTCTTCATACTACTTAGTGGTCTAAAGTTCTGTATTGCTCTTTTGTTAAGCATCAAGTCTCAGATCCATAAATAAGAACTGGTAAAACATATTTATTAAAAAATCTTTGCAAAAACATAGGCATTCAATATCAAATTAAACGCACTCCAACCAAACTTAATTCTATGATTAATTTCATCCATTATGTTACCATCTGTTGCATTAATCTGATCAATATAAGTAAACTTGTTAATTTTTTCTAACATATCATTATCAGTCTTCATTTTCATCTTTTGACAAAGTCTATTGAACATTACTTTAGTATTATTAACATTTACACCTTTAGTCTTGTTGCTTTTACTTTCATCTTATAGATAACTCTCAGCAATACTTCCTAAATTCACTTTAAACAACTTTTTCTTGTGTCAAGACAATCTACTAATAATATTATAAATTGATCCAGTTTTTCTTGGTCTTCAAAATTTATTTGCGAATTTATTCAAATCATTCTAGTAAATATGACTGGTAAATAATTCTTATAGTATGCTAGTGTGCAATACTTTTTAAATATTACATCTCAGCAATAAAATTAGAAGCAGATTGGAAGCCTTTGAGATGTGGACATGAAGAAGAATGGGGGGGGGGACAATTGGATGAATAAAATAGCAAATGAGGAAGTTTTGAAAAGAATAAATGAAAAAAGAAGAATGGTTGAGGAAATTAAAAAAAGAAAAAGAAACTGGATTGGATATATATTAGGAAGAAAGTATAGTTTAATGAAAGATGTTTTTGAGGGAATGGTGAGTGAAAGCAAGAAGAAAGGACAGAAAAGATTGATATGTTGGATGATATAAGAGATGGGAAGAGTTATTTAGATTTGAAAAGCTGGGCAATGAAGAAAATGGAATAGAAAAATGGATGGTGATGAAATCGCTTTGGATATGTACATGAGGCAGAATACTATTGATGATACGTTCTCATGGCTACATATTTAAGAACCAAATTTTATTACAGAATTTTAAAATTACTAGAATATACAAATAATGTAATACTGTGATAGATATGTGGGTGTATGATATACATTAAACAAACCACATTTATGGAATGGTTTTGATTTTTTTTATGGAACTATTCGTTTAGTTACATGTATTATTTTTTTTCAACAAAATAACAAATCACATAATACATCTTTTGCTTTGCTTTTTTTAATTTTTATTGTTGTTCTTAAATTTCTTTTTTTTTTTTTTGTCGGCATACAGAATTAAATCATGGCTGAAGTGCGACTCTCTTTTTCCTCTGTTTTACAATGTGTTAAATATCAACAAAAATCGATTTTCGTTTCTGATTGCAACTATAATATTTATAAAGCCACATTTATCGATTTACAGCAATGCTTAATTAGTTTATCGATATTCCATTTCCCATGAGAAGGTAATTTTTAACGACATAGACTAATGGAACCATTAAACAACCATAAAAAGAAAAATCTTTTGGCCTAATTAAGAATAAGATAAAATTAAAATATTGATAAAATAAGTTACTGGTAATTTTTATTTTATATTAATGGGGAAAAAATGCACTTAACTAATTTGATCTTAGTTTATAAAAGAATATGTATTTTAATGGGTCATATTTAGATTTAAAAACATTAAATAAATCTTTTTCTCTCTCGTGATTTCATTTAAATTTTGAGAGCTTTAATTGATTATAATTTTAAATCACAGATGAGTTCATTTTAATATTGTTTTTTATTTTTTTATTTTTTATAAAAATTGCCAAAAAGTCGCAAAACTTTTGATTTCTTGCATAATATTCACTACAATCTTGTACAGTATTTAGTTTTCTCTCAGTTTGATTCTTTTTGAAACTACTTCTTTTTTAAAGTTCATAAAAATTGAAATTGCTGTACGATATACTTCATTGCAAAATGTTAACAATAGTTATCTACCAAAAGACGGGATCTGCACATCATTTCACAACTTTTCCTTTATTATTCATCATCCTGTAACTTTCTTTTTGTTAGATAGACATTATACTTTTTTTTCACAATTTTTCTAGCGTAAAATATCTATCCAATCCAATTTCTCTCTTACCTCATCATTTCAGTATTTAAAAAAATATTTTTCACATAAATTACTTTAACCAAAAGAAAGAAAGAAAGAAAGAAATCTACTTTAATAAAAACTGGTTACTATCAGTTGCTAAATAAATCCAAATAAAATTAAGAGATTAAATATAAATTTACTTGAAGCAAAAAAGGTGAAAATGTTTATTAACTTAATCAATTTAAAGTCATTTCTAAAAAATAAAATTGGATAATTTAAATAATTTATAAAAAATAAAAACTATGATATTATTTCAAATCCTCAATGCCATGAGATTTTCTCAAGAATCAAGCTTCAAAACAGCACGTCATCAATATTTCATATATTTGCATGGGCTGCACTACTATATGAAGAGTTTGCTATGGTTAAGAGTCAAGCTTATTGAGGTCCAACGAAATATTGGTTTTAATAAAGTAAATCATGGGCTAAAAACCCACATCATAATTGCATAATGATTTATCACAGGTGATGAAGATTTCATCACATATCCAACATTTATTTGTCTTTATGGTTATGCACCACCCTCATATAGTTTATACCAACATTGTTTCTGATCATATTCCACTGCGACAAAAACTTTTAAATAAATATTTACTGACCTGGGTTAAATAGTCAGGTTACTTTTAAGCTGGCTTCCTGAATAAATTTTTAATTTTCTTGAGAAGTTCTCATATCCACAGAAAATTTGTACCCAAACTATAAAAAGCTGTGATACCAACCAAAATATTACAAGATACTTCATAACTATTTTAGATATACTAGTCGGTCTTTTTTTAAAGAAAATCATCCAGATGCATATTTACTGTGCATCGGTAATACAATAAAGTAGTAAAGAGAATAAATTCAAAAATTAAATATAATGCTATATAGTAAATTTTTATCTCGTCGCTGATGGATAATTCAAAAACTTTATTTCTTTAGATTTACAAAAGCAAAGACATTATTAGTAATTTTCCTTATAATTTTTTTTGAAAATTTTAAAATTTAATACTTACTATATGTAAAATCATTATTGCATTTTTTAAATCGTATCACGTTAATGTTTTTTTTTTTCTCTACGTGCCATAACTCTGCCGAATATTAAAAAACAAAACACAACTATTTAATTACTTTTTTTGAATGAATAAAATACTGGTGTTCAAAAAGCCTGGCGAACATTCACTTCGTCAACTGAAACGTGAAGCAAAATGCAAACGACAACGCTTGTCAACATATTATGAATTATGTATTTATATATGCGTGTGCATGCTTGCTCGAATTTTTTCTGATTTATTATGGACATTTTGACTAAAAGGAGAAAAAGGAAGGAGTATTTTAATTAATTCATTGTTATAATTTGATCATTATATAACGTGAGTTTTAAAAAAATTATAATTTCTAGAATGATCACGTGGCTATTGGAGTACAATATTTTGTTTTAATTGTCTAATCAAAGATCACTTTTTACTTTTTTTAATAGAGGATCAATCCAGAATTATTGGTTATTGAATTCATTCTTCTCAAGTGATCACTAGGTTAAATTCTGTAGAATGTAGTTCATTTACAATAGTTGTTGCATGCTGGATTCTTAAGCTAAAAAACCCATTTCAAGCTGGGATATAGTAATTTGCGATATCTCTTAAGACTATCACGGACCGATGTATTGTTTTAAGCGACTGTTTTTATCTTTTAGTGTCAATTGAAATGAATTTTTTGATTCATTTTCAGAAAAAAAAATTCAAAAATTAAGAAATTTCATTTAATATGTTTCCTTTCATTTACAAAAAAAAATCCATTATTTGTAAATAGAAAATACATCAAGTATCCCAAGTCATCTGCAAAAGGAAAAATGTGGTAACTAAGCAACAAAATATTACAACCAAGTAATAACGCTTGATTATAAGGTTCACCATTGCTTTGCAGTTCCTATTTTAACATCTAGTAAACTTCAGCAAAAATAATCAAAATTGAAATATATAAGTATCACTGACATTCTTGAAGGAAATAAGAAAGATGAACTGGATACTTTACTTGCAAAAATGATAATAAATTTACAATTGATATCATGAGATTATACAATAGTTAGAAAAAGACTATTGTGAGATTAATAAACGAGATAAAGACGTTTTTGAAGTAATGTAGAAAAAAACAGTGAATGGTAAAAATAGGATTAAATTGGAGAGACATCCTATCCTATAGTAAATATATACTTGTTTGAAATTGTAATGTGATAATGAATAAGCTTTTTTCATTATTTTACTTGTTTTTATATTATTCAAGCTAATAGATCGATCTCAAATACAGTGTATAAACATGAATGTACTCTTTTTAATCATCATTATCATTTTTAACTGTCTTACTCTGCAGAATGTTCTCTCCAAATTTAATCGTGTTTTCCAGTCCATAGCTTTTTTTCTCCCCATCTTACTAACCAACTTCTTTACTTCATCCATTCATCTCATATGTGGTTTTATTTCTAGGTCTTTTAAATACAGTTAGTAATCAAAAATCAATTTCTATTGTCCCCCAAAGTACTTTAACTTTCATTTCCACATGATTAGAAGATTATAAAATTAAGTCTCAATTCTTGCTTTTACAGAATACAAACTTTTCATTATAATAAATAAATAATAACATATATAGATAAAGTCTTTAATCCATATTAAATCGAAAATTTTTATGTCTATAGATAAATGAAATGTTATCCGTGTACATCCATGTATAATTTATTAATATATATATATAAACCCACATTTTGACCAGTTCACATGGTCATCAACTAGTTAATAAATATTATAAAATATTTAATTGTAAAGGCATTGTAAGCACTGATGTATGAGTGTTTACATCAGTTTTACAACGCCACTATTCTGGTCGAAACGTCCCTTTATATATATATATTAATAAATTATATAAGGATAGACCCGGATAACATTTCATTTATATTTTAATCTAATTGTATATAATATAAGTTTTTATCATTTGTCTTTACATTTTTTCTAACAAGCATAAAATAATTATTAAATCATTTATTTGTTCAAGTTGTTAATACAGAATCTATATAAATTAATGTCAATTTACTTAATTGTTTTAATGATAGTTAATTGCCATATTAACTCTCGATATTTACCAAGGGAGGTAAACAAGAGATTATATTAAAAGTAATAAATAAACTAAGTAATCTATTTAATAGAAATAATATGTAAATTTTTAACAACATTGACAATTGTACAAACAATATAACGCTTTTATTATAATAATACTATGAAATTTAAAAACTTTTTGGATTTGTATTATATATGTATGTGTTTATTAGAATATTTTTATGGGTGAAAGATATTTATTTGTCAAGCGTTGGTGGCCTAGCGATTAGCATAGCTGCTTTCAAGCAGCTGACCTGGCACGGGTTCGTTTCGTCAACGCTTTGACATATAAAAAAAGATATTTACTTATAATTTCTAAACGGCAAATTTTATTTAGGCTGTAAACTACTTTGATTAGTAATACTACCTGCACTTAAATTTTCTTGAAGAAGATTATTCTGCTATCAATTTCCACTGAATATTATGAAGCTGACCAGATCTAAGAATGAGATATCGGAAATCACACTAAGTCGACAGCTATTATTATTATACTTTTATAGGATTAAAATTCCCGAATAAGATCAATTCCAGCTGGCTTTATTATTATATCTGCAAAATGAAATCTGTTTAGAACTTCATAAGAATTCCATTTTTTATTCTAAAATTTCAGGGGGTCTTGATTTGAATAGAATCTTAGAATGTGAATTTATAGCTGAAATTACTGACAAATTCGATTTAGTAATAGTTTTTCTGAAAATCAAATGTTCTTTTGGTATGTGGCAGAAGAACTTGTGAAGTAATAAGAAATTACTGCAAAGAAATAGATTCTAGTGTGGTAATAATATTTCTCACTGTAATATTTAACTGAAAATCCAGGAGTTTAATGTGAGAAGTCTTCATCTAAAGTAACAGGGTATGCTACTGCTGCTGAGGAAGCTGTCTCTAAAGTATTGGCATTGTGACAATACATTATTGTAGCATTCATTAAAAGTCACTAATCTATGTAAACATGGATAAATTCTAACAATGAACCACCTAATTAATGATTGCCAAATGTATGTCTACAGTGGAAAAAGTAAAGAACTTAATAAAGTCACTCTTGGATCTATTTCCTGGTTGGAATTTCTGTAGATTCCTTTATGATATTCTGTTAATAGATATTAATTAAGCTATCAAAGAAAATCATTGCATACATGTACTTGATGTTTGTGGATGGTCTCTAAATGGTCAATGAAGAAATAAAGCTGACTAATATCTCTTTGCAAAAGATTTAAATAATACTAATACATAAAATTGTTTTTTTAGTTATATATACAGAATTTCTCTGTTTGAGTATTATATGTAAGTAATCTTATTTATACATACACAATATATATATATATATATATATATATATATATATATATATATATATATATATATATATATATATATATATATATATATATTAAACCATTAGTATCAATAACTAACTGGTTATTATATTTAAAGCACAAGTCAGATCCCTTATTTGCATAAGCCAATAGAATATAAACAATCTATTAACAAGTAATTAGATGTAAATAGAAATCACTTATTAACCTTATCTATAGTTTTTGATTTCAATCTGTTTCAATATATGACTACATTTTACAATGTATTTAAGACGTTAGATAAAGGTAATAAGTGTTTTCTATTCTTTATCTAATTGTAATATTTCTTAATAATAGGTTGTTTATATTTTATTGGTTTATTTATATAGGAGGGCTGTGGAGTATGATTTATGCACATAATAATGTACTCCTGATAAAAAAAAATTTTTAAAAATAGTTCATAAATTTGTAATAATAACCCATCAAATTTGTCTTTACAATAAAATAATCAAACAATCAGTAATTTGCTGTTTCTATCCTAATTTTTTTTTCTCATGTGTCATAGCATCAACCGGGAAGCGAACCCGCTAACCCGGGACAACAAGCAGCCGTTGCAGACCTCTCGACCACCAATGCTTGACTTCTATCCTAATTTAATATAGAAATCCCAATACATTACAAATAATAAACTCCAGACTGTTCAATTTTAAATGTGTTTTAAAAAATTCTTCCTAATAGGAGAATGTTTGCATGTGTCAACACTTCTGTTGATACATTTTGATCTTTTAGTGTAACAATCGTAATGACATATGAAAACTTCCTCTAATTTGGAAGGTTTTTTTTAAAACATTACTCGGAAGATTTTCTGATCTTTATTTTATTTTTAATTTTATATACCTGTTTTTTTTTCTATTGAAAAAACTTCAACATTGTTATAAATAACTGTTTACAGTACCTTTACAACCATTTTATAAAAGTCTATTCATCTCCTAGTTGATAGATTGTGTATTATAATAAAAATCGTATACAGTTCAATCTGTAATATATATATATATATATATATATATGTTTACTAGATGGAGCTTACCACTAGCTTCAAACAATAGTGCCAACAGAGAAAGAATTTAAAATCTCTATCGTAAAAATCCTCATCTCAAGACCAATTGTTTTCAAGTTTAATGGCTCACCTCAGTGAAGAGTTAGGATTTCAGAAACTAAATCTAAAACTCCAACTCAGAGCACTTATTTAATACCTTACTATCAGTTTGAAAACTTGAATTATTCAGACATGTAAATGTCTTCAAATCCAATCTAACAAGCCAGATAGCTATATGGATCTAAACTGAGTTCAGTTTCATCATATATTAATAGAAAAAGCAATATTACATCACAAAAGCTCTGTTGGCACTTATAATTAAAGCTTGTTTGAAAATAGTTATAATCTCCATCTAGTGAACATTTTAGCACATGCTTAAAAGCAAGTTGCACAATTTGTGACTTGTTATATATATATATATATATATATACTAACTAGATGAAACGAGACCGTTCCATGGTGTGAGCCAAATTTAACAAATGAGATTTTCTAACTTAATTAAATCTATAAGAAACTTCAAACCAATTCACTCTTATTCTCCGTAGCTTCCTCACGCTATGCACCAATTTTAACTTAATTTAATAAACCATCCACATTGTAGCCAAATATAACTAAATTAAATTTAACAAAACGATTGGGAGAGTTTACAAATTTAACATATATTATCGGACAGTTTAAACTAACTATAACTTTATTTCATATGGTCGCATATCCTCGCTATGGATCAATTGTAATATTTATTTATTTCAGCTCGGGCAACCATGTTATGCATTAATTATAACCTATATTGAATCTATCTGGCATTCAAACACTTGCGGCTAAGTTGCATGCCAATTGTAACGTTTTAAGGATGGATCGATGGATGCTTCATTGTTCCCAGCTAACACTATTTCTAAAGCCTATTGGGATGATGATGATGAGGTAAAACATCCATAACCTTATTTGTCAGGGAAACAAATTGCAACTTTAAGAAAGTATTGAGTTTAAATCTCAATTCAATAACCTATCAATAACTTTCAGCAATAATATTTAATGAATGGGTTAATAAATAATCAATAGATTAAGAGACCACTGAGAATGTATTAAAAATAATAATATTAATATTCCTAGAAATTCTTGGTTATTCCCAGCACGCTACCCATTCACCATCATTAAAGCTACAATTAAAATTTTGTTCCAATTACAAATAGTTTTATATCCATCTCCACCTTCCTGATCTACCCCTCCATCATCCTCACATACATAGGTCTATTACACTATTATCTCTTTTACTATTAAATTTTTCATTATGCTAGCTCATTTCTCCCATTATAATCTCTGCTCATGGTTTTTAGAACAATTAGGTGTGGAGATCAAACAAACTGCGATAGATTATTTGTGATAAACACCCCTCTCATGATGACCTCCAAGGTTGATCTTGGCTGTCTTTAATGTAGTTTAAGGTCTATTTACATTAAAGTTCGAATAATTTAAGCTTATCAAATCTTTTAGAAAATAACATTATAAACATATTCACAATTAAAGTAACATTATAAGAAAGTGCGTCTAGAGAGGTGTTTGAATACAACGGATGGAGAAAGGATCCACTATCACTTAATAACCATCCCTATTCATAATTTATATTTCAACTATATTAAATTATTAGGTAACTTTGGGTATTGCCATGCTACATAAGCTCAGAAAATTAACCATTTTAAATAAATTTTATAGGATATTATTTATGAAAATGATGATTCGACTATTAATAATAATATATTGATGTATGTTTGGATTTGAGATGTCTAGATTATAATAACTCACAAAACTTTGAGACATACGCAAATTTTATTTAAAACAAATAAATTTTATTAACATACTACAATTCAATACATAATATATACATTCGCTTGATGACTCACATGGCTTTCCCCTGTTCTACAACCGTATTATGATATATAAAAAAAAAACTAAACACATAAATATTCTTAAATCAATAAATAATATCAAGAGGTTTTAAAATATAAATATTCATTTTTAATTATTAGGAAACCACAATTACCATGGAGTAATATTAACGTAAGACAGTTAAAATATTATATACTTGTACATCTATTATATTTTTGTTCTCATTTTTATCCCAGATATAGCGAACATTAAATTTCTTCCCCCCAGTGTTTAATGTTTTTAGTTACTGATTTGTTTCCAAGGGTAATGCTTCCACTAATAAAATTTAATAATTTTAGTTAATTATTTTAATCTAATATTCATTGCCCGATGCCCAACAATAGAGATATTTTATGTATGGTGGGACTAAGTTAATTTTGGGTTACTTCCAAATGTCAATGAATCGGTATCTAGCTCAATCATCATCATACATGCATATACATTATATTTATGTTCTTATGACAATAATAATAATATTAGCAATATTACCTTTCCAATGAAGTTCTCAGCTGGCAGCGGATATATATTTATTAAACAATTTCAAATACGCATTGCTTACACATTCGTAGGTTTTATTTAAAACCTTTAAGTTGAATATTTATTGACATTATTACTCTTGGCTCTTATTGATAAATTAAAATGCATCAACAAAACAATGTTCAAGTATACCAATCACACACACAATACCCAAACTCATCCTGACATCAAATTGAGTTTGCGACCCTGTATCCAACATTTATAAGTAATGCTTAGTAATATAAGCTAGATTTCATACACCCGTAAGAAATATCAACATTAACATGAGGCAGGCAGTGACCCGAATGATAGAAAACCTTTTCACTAAGGTTGAGATACGCTAGGATTTTTATTGCCAGTCAAATAAAGAGACTTATGTTTACCTATCAGCCTCTGACCATCAATAAAAAAATCATCTTATGGTGTAGAAAACAACTAAGTGAGAAAACTCTTCCACTGTGTTTAAATACTTTATAAATATAGTATAAATATCTTAGGGAGCGAGCTAAACTATGACTCCACTAGCTTGGTGGGGACTTGTTGTCCACCCACATATATACAGGTCTAACATCAATGTGTACAAGTAAAACTTTCATATCTACATTACTCTTGTGAAACAGTACACCAGAACATGATCCAATAATATTTCCAAGCCTTAATTAGCTTGTATCTAGCTTTAATTTTATGATGATAATAATAATAAAAAATGTGCATTAAAATTTCAAAACTACTTCTCTGCACTTTTATAGGATAGTGATGATATTTTAGCCCAACAATCATACAACCTTCATAAAACATAGCATTAGGTCTAAGCACTCGACAAAAATTCCTGATCTGATTCAAAAAACATTTTCCATGACAATCTCTCACTCTTATCATAAACAAGGTACATACAGAATGATTTGATATTAATTTCATTTACCCCTAAATGATGATGATGATGATAATAATAATAATAATAATAATAATACTAATAATAATAATAATAATAATAAAAGCATTTAGCAGGCACATACAAAATGACTTGATATTAATTTCATCTACCCCCAAAATAATAATAATAATAATAATAATGAAAACATTTAATAGGCACATACAAAATGACTTGATATTACTTTCATCTATCCCTAAATAATAATAATAATAATGAAAGCATTTAATAGGCACATACATGGATTAATTTTAAATGGATATATATGATAAATAATTTTTAAAAAATATTCTTTTTCTCTCTTTTTTTTTTAAATTAAATATTCTATATGAATATCAAATATAAAAATATACTTAAATAGTTCTCCAGAGACATCCTTCAGGTTTTTAGTTTCTATTTTTTCTTTTTTTCTTCTTTGATCTGTTTATGTGCACACATGGGTTTATTTTGAAATAGTCCTTGTGATAGAGTTTGATTTCTATGCCAAAATGTATAAAGTTTTTACGCTGCTGAGAAGATTTCCTCATTTTGGTTTCTGTGGATTAAAGCTGAATAGAATTTGTTTTACTTTTTTAATTAAATAAGTTCACTTCTTGCTGTATTTTTCAATTTACTTAATATTCATATTTAATGGTTTATATGAAATTATAGAGTTCAGATTTAATGCTTTATATACGACATCAAAATTTAGATTTTCTTATTTTCTGTAGTTTAAATTTCACCATTTTCCGATTTCTGATAAATTAGTAGAGACAGTTATGATGCTGATTAATTTCCTGGGATCGATGTATACCTAACTTAAACTTTACTTGAGAGTCATTGCTTTTTTTATATTATTAAATTTGGCAAAGTTCATTCCTCAAGAGACAGACAAAATAATAATAATAAATGATTTCTTTCTTTTCAAAAAAAAATGTTTCTTTTTTAAACTTTTCCAGCAAAGTTCCTCTAAGAGAACTTGCAAGAGAGATTGAGATAAAACCAGCTAAAGTTATTGAGATAGAGCTACCAGCCACCAACTACCAGCTACAACCTTTACAAAGGAGCAGAGCTCTTATAGTGTCTGGCATTTTTCACTCCCTTCCCCCCAACATGACTTTCCATTGACCGTTCTAAGGTCTGGTCAGTGTTTTCTGATTAATTGCCTATCATTTCTTTTTCTTTCTTGTCATTTTAAACTTCTACTCTCTCTTAAAAAACACATGCCTAATTAATATCTGCATTCCAATAGATAATCACCAATTAATTTTAAACTTAAATTATTGTCATTATAGATATCACTTAAATCACTTTCATAATTACTTTAGTAATTCTAGACTCATGGAAATCACACCAAAGAACAAATGATAAAAAGCTCTCTTCTCAGAATAAATAACAGAAAGCTCTTTCCCCCCTTTTACTTTTTTTATAATAATAAAAAATGTATAGCAGACCAACTTCAAACCCAGAATCTTGACCAAAATTTTGGCTGCTATGAATAGACTATTAAAACGAATTAATTTCTTCTTTAGAGTAGTTCCTCACAAGAGACATGAAATAATTATTATTTAATTGTGAACTTTATAATTAAAATCCACAACTAGATTAAATAAATACACACACATGTTTCACATATACAATTTTTTAATTAAACCAATCGTTTAATATTTCTTAATTTTTTTTTTTAATTTCATGAACAGTTTAGTTCTAACTTGTTAGTGTAAAACTATGGCTATCTATTTTTACTCTCTAAAGTAGTTTTAAAAATTGCACATCTCCCTCTCTTCTTTTTCACTCCGACTATTAAATGATGTATAAATATTGTCTATCTAATAAATTATATCTTTAATATTAAATTGTCCTATAAATTAACATTAAGTAAAACAATCTTTTGCTTAGAAATCTTTTAATGACAAATGTTTAGATTGCCTAACAAGTAAAATGTATGCAATCCCTAAAAATATGGGTTCAAATCTAGCCTTGGCTAGAAAGTTTGTCTATTGAAGAAAAAAATATATACAAACTATGAGCAAAATTTTTATTAAACATTATTTTACATAGTTAATTTCAAAAAATGGAGTCTTGGCCAAACCCAAGGGCTACAATATATATATATATATATATATATATATATATATATATATATATATATATATATATATATATATATATATATATATATATATATATATATATATATATATATATAAGAAACAGAAAAAAAACTTGAAAGATATAGGTTGAGGTAAGACCTAAAAATCATTACTTCTTCCCACCAAAGAAAAGATCTGGCCTGAGCATAATATTTTTAAATAATATGCATAAATGTGTTTTAAGATTGTTTATCTCTTTATGTAAAAGTCTTTATATTCTTCTTTCAAAACAAGTTATATTTGCTTGTTACTGGGGTTTATTTAACATCTAGAATATAAAAATCTCAAAGTTTTGTGTTAATTTTTTAGACCAAAGTGAAAGATAAATCTATACTTTACTTGCAGAGAATGCCTTGATAACAGATTGAAGATGCATGGTTTAGATAAATTTTGGCTGTTATCATGTTATACATTTATAAAAGCATCAGTCTGTGTTCAAAATCACATTTAATGTATTAATGTAATTTTATTTGCAGAAGTACATTCCAAATACACATAGTCATATAACAATTTACAAATCAAATTCTTTATTTTTATTTTGACAATTGTGTAATGAATAACCACATTTTTTTATAACACTGCTAATTTATTAGTATTAGTTAGATAGCAAATTGTTACTTTGCTTTATTTATGAATTAGCTTTAATATGAGAAAGTGTAAATTCTCTTCAAGATTATTAAAATGATCTTAAAAGATGTAATTTATGATTTTTTATTGTGATATGCATATTATATATACTCAGCATGCAAATTTAACTTGGTTAAAATACATATATACAAACAACAAAGATTACAAATTATAAAATTATTATATAAAAGCCTTTTTCAGAAAATTATGTTTTTTTGCCTTTTTCAATAGTACAACATAAAAAAAGAATTGGTTTTAATTCTGATTCTTTTTCTGTATAGAAATTTAACTTGCTAATATTAATTACACTTAGTTTAACTTATTTTGAGTCTAGAGTATTTCAATTGGGGTTATTTGCAGCATTTATTTGATGGTTTGGCATTCATTGGATGGTAAAAACTAAATCAAAATATATATGATATAATAATAACTTTAATTAAATTATGTAGGTTCAGTATCATTCAGTGAAAAGAAAAAGAAGATTGTGGGTGTAAATTTCAATGTAATGAATATACTCATATTTGTTGCATGATCTCAGCTTTTTGTTAAAATTTTGGAATTGAAAATCACAAGTTTATACATATTTTTTTTTCTTTTTACTTTTATAATATTAAATAAAATATTTGTTTTTGGTAAGTATATGATGTTTACATTTTATTTCAACATATTTATTTTTGAGAAAACATTATGTCAAAAAAGGTTTAATGACATAACTAGGAAATGTTTAGTGGTGAAAATCAAACACCTACTAGAAAAACTACTTATTTTTTGATATTTTTTGTAATTATAAAATAAATTTCTTAAATTGTAAAAATTATATTTGTTACTTGAATGCATTTTTTCCTGAAGTGTGCCTTAGTAACAATAAATTGGTGCAGAATTATCTATTATTTGTTGAAAAACATTTTTTTAATCTGAAGTCTAAAATGAAATATTTTATAATGATTACTTATTTCATTTTATTACTGCTTTTTTTTATTTGCAGTGTTGATATATTATTTTTAAGATGATTATCATTTTTTTAAAATTGTGACTTTAACAAATGTTATCAAAAAATGCAAATATTTAAAGAACAAAAATTTATTTATTAAAAATAAAAAGCAGGACAAATGTTTGTTTAACATTTTCTGAGTATTACCCATGCACTTGCATCATTCATGTTTTTATGACTTAATCTCACTTCCTGACTATTATTTTTTAATATTAATTTGCTGATTTTCCTGGGGATAAACTCTACTAAATAATGCTGCTACCTTAAGAACTTTTTTACAATTAATAATTCAATAGTATTTAATTTTAACACTATAATAATAAGATAAGCCCTGGCTTCTAAGGCACTGATTAGTTGTTTCTTGTTCTCTCCACAGGAGTCCTTTGTCAATGATTTTCACAGTTTTATTTCTTTGTTTTGATTTTCAAAGTGAAAACATATGTTTTATAATGTTTTTACACATTTATTATTTTTTTAACAAAATATTTGTGAAATATTAATTATTTCTAAAAAATAATTCAGATTTTAATAATAAAAAAATTATTTTTATTTAAAGACAAATTGACAAAAAAATCAATAATGTACACTCGCAATTTATAATCAGGTGACAAACATGTTAAGTTGCCACTATAGATTATTTTCATCAATTTTTAATAGAAATTTATTTTTAAAAAATCATTTACTTTAATAATCTAATAAATTATTAATTTGCATTTTTTAGAAACTAAACTAAAACAATTATATTTAGAAAACAGATATATTCTTACTGTTAATACTATAATTTACTAAATAAAAAATTGGAATTTTAATTCAATCTTCTAATAGGAATATTGGACAAAGAAATTATTAAGAACATAAAAATTAATAACTATAGTTTGTTAACAGAATTATTAAAATTGTTAAAATATATATGTGCAACTTATTTTAGTAAACTTGCTACTCAATTTTATAAACCCTGCTTTTCTTCTAAACTTCTTTCAATATTTTTTCTTTGTTTTGTTAATTATCATTGTTTCTTATCAAGAACAAATCTTTCACTTTAAAATGAAGATTAACCCTTTTCCCGCCTCTTATGAGGCCTCTCGTCGACAGCTGACATCACTCTAATTCTGTTATTTTTAATGCTAGAATATTTGTTTGACACTTATTGATTAGGTTTTTAAAAGTTCTGTAAGATGGTGCCCTCTTCCGAATTATTTTACAAGTAAAAAATCAAAAAAACCGCATTTAAAGCTAAACAAAGAAAGAAGTTTGTTGGTGATTGGCTGTCAGCTGGCTCTCAGCTGAAAAAGACATTCTTATTGGCTGGAAAGAACAAAGAAACCGCCTGATCAAAGAAAATAAAGAAAAACACTGAGGTTTTCATTTCGAATATGATTAAAGTATATTAAAAGTATATATTGAGTAATTACAAATCATTTTCAGAGAGTATAATAAAAAAACAAAATTATTTTCGAAAAATATTGAAGATTTTAGTAAAAATATTTAAGATTTAGCAAAAAGAAATATTTACTTTTCTATAACATAAAAGGCATTTACATCATGAACTCTTTGTTTATATGATGGCTTTTATGTTGCCAAAATTAAATATTTTATAATAAATAAATAGCAATTTATTTTTGAAAGAACTTTCATTCACTTTTATAACCTGACAATGTATTAATATACTTTTTATAAATGAATATAAAGTCAATATGATATTAAAGGTGAAAATATTTTGACAATTGACTTGTCTTCAGTTTGTGAGCTGGCCAATTAAAAGCTTTGATTTTTAGCTGACACAACCAATAATATAATTAGCAGTTAAAAGGTTAAGTATTTGTTATATTTATCTAATTTGTAAAATTTATAATATTAAGACAATCTTTTTAAGTTGTAATCTACCTAGTGTTTATATTACTTGTACAAAGTTCATAATAATTTAATCTTTTTTAATCCCAATGATTAAATTTTCTTCATTTTTTTCCTTTAAAAATTGTCACAAATTATGATCTGTTAATTAAACATTTATAACATTAAAAAATTTATTATTCATAAAAATGCAATTGAGATTAATAAGTTCAATAACTGCAATTCTAGATCATGTTTTTAAATGTTCAAATAATAAAATTATTTCCTGTTTTTTAATGAGAATTCAAATTGCCTTATAGAGGGATTTAAGCATTTTTTGTAAGACCAACAATTTTAATTTTGTTAATCTGTTAATTAACCTCACCAGGAATACTGCATACAATGTGAGGGTACTGCTGTCCTTCAACTTAAAATCATTTTATTGTGGCTATCCTCATTACTGTTTTACAGCTTTTGTGCTCATTTGTTGGTAAAAACTGATACTAAATAATATTGACTTAATAATTAAATAAATTGTCATAATGGCAGTATTTGTCAGAGAAAGTTGATACAAATAAATTGACAGTTAACATGCAAGAATTCTGATTAGTAATTTCTAGTTTCCACTGCATGAGGGCACTTGCAATAGGTTTTGAGCAAGTGAAGTTTTAGGGAGTCTGACTTAAAAATATAATTCAGGAAATTTATAAAAAAGGGTTCAATATTCTCAAAAAGAAGAAGAATGGATGGTATGAAAAAAATAATCAAAGGGGAGTTTATTTAGATATAAGTGTAGATATGAAGTGGGAATGGAGCTGTGAAATTAATGGTAAGCAAGTCATTTATAAATGTAATGGAGAAGAAAGATACAAACGAATTTATAAAAGAGTAGTTAGGAAAAAAATTATTAAAATTGGGTATTTGAATATGCAAGGTGATAGGAGACCAGAAAGGTGGCTGTAATTAAACAAAGTATGAAGAGTTTGAGGCATTAGCAGTAGTGGAAACACATCTAAGAGAAGAATAAAAACCTATTCTGGAAGATTTGGTATGGCAGGGTATAAATAGAATAGAAAAAGAAAAAAGGGGTGGTGGTATAGTTGTTATATCAAAAAAATATTTGAATACTGTTAAATGTCAAGAATATATGTGGTTTGAAATAAGGTTGGGAAAACAAGAATGGGTGGTGGCATTAGTTTATATATCTACTGGAAATAATCAAACTATAATGGAGTGGAACTGGCTTATATGAATACCTAGTTAAGGATATATAGAATTTTAAAGAAAAGGGGAAGAGAATAATGGTTATAGGGGATATGAATGGACATATTGAAGAAATTGATGATGTAAATAATAAGAATGGACAACTTTTGAAGAGATTTTGTCAGAGAGTGAATTTGAGCATTGGAAATTTGTCAAATATTTATGAGGGACAACACACATGGTCTAGAAATAATATATTCCTCACAATAGATTATGTATTAATAGAGAAAATGGGAATGAATAAAGTATGGAAAATTAAGGTGTTTGATAATGAAAGAGAGTATGTAATAGTGATCATATCTTCTTTGTAATAGAAATGGTTAGTAATAAGAAGAAGAATAGAAATAAAAGTAGAAACAATAGTGAAAGATGTTGATGGACAGTGAATGATAAGAATAAGTTAGAAGAGTATAAAATACAAGTTGAAAAAACCATGGAAGAGTTGGATGGGGATGAGTATAAGGACTGGTGTGATCAAATAGAAAAAGTGGCAAATATGGTTTTAGGTGAAAATATTCAGAAGACTAAAAGTAATAAAAAATGAAAGTTAGTAAAAGTGTAAAAGAGAGCAAAAAAGCATGCAGAGAATATAACTATGTTATTAAGAACAAAGAATATGAAACAGATATTAATGCTAAATGGTAGAAGTACTTAGAAAAGAAGGAGTTGACTAAAATAAGTAATTATAGAGAGAGAATGAAATTGAATAGTAAATGTTTGGAGGATATTAATAAAAGTGGAAGAGATGGGAGTAATAAATTTTGGAATTACATTAAAAGGAGTAATGTAGAGGAGAGAGAGAGAGAGATAGTATTACTAAATGATGAGGGAATAGAGTGTATATCTAGAGAAGAATTAGAGAGAATCTTAAATAGGTATGTAATTGATATGAAAAAGATGTTAGATGTAAAGGACAGAGTGATAGAAAATGTGGAAACATATAGTAATGAGAATATTGGGTTTAAAGAAAATGAATTGAATCAGGCAGGAAAAAAATTGAAAAGTGGAAAGGCAAGAGGTTTAGATGGATGGGCAACAGATATGGTAATGAATTTAGGGCATAGGGCAAAAGTAAAGCTATTATCATGTTTTAATAAGATGCACAGAAGAGAGTTTTTCTGGGTAGTTGGAGCAAGACAAAAGTAATATTATTATTTAAAGGAAAGGGTAAGAATCATAGAAAGTTAAACAATTATAGAACAATAGAGGTAACATCATTTTTATATAAAGTTTTTTCATATATGGTAGCTGGAAGAGTTGCACAATGGATGGAAGAAAATAATGTAGTGAGGGAAATGCAAGAAGATTTTAGATCAGATAGGCATATAGAAGATAGTTTATTTGTAGTTACACAACTTATGGATATAAGTAGGAATTCAGATAGGTAGTTATATATGAGTATTATAGATGTAGAGAAGGCATATGATAAAGTAAATAGAAATAGATTATGGATAAGTTTAGAAAATTTGGGAATGAATGAAGCTTCAGGGGATATAATTAAGAAATTATATGAAAAGAATTACTATACATATCAATTAGGAGATATAGAATCAGTTAAAATTAAAAATGGGGTGGAACTAAATCAAGGATGCCCTATGTCACCTATTTTGTTTTTGTTGTATTTGAGTGAAATGGCAAAAGCAATAGAAAGACTAGGAAAAGGAATAGAGATAGCATTAATAGGTGGCAAGAGAGTATATACTTTGTTGGGACTTTCTTCATGGATGGTGTCTGGAAAGAAAAGAAGATATGGAAGTTATTCTTAGGACATGTGCAAGAGTGGGTAAAGAGATGGGGATTAAACTTAGTGGAAAAAAATCATATATAATGATGGTTAATATCAGGGAAAGAGAAGATGAAAAATTTTTATTGGGGAATATAAAGTTAAGTGTGGTGAATAGATATAGTTATTTGGGAATATTCTTAAGTTATCAGAAAAATTGCTTGGATAAATGGAAGAAAAGAAATGATAAATGAAGCAAAGAAAAGAAAGACATTGATAAAGAAATTAACAGTGTTTTCATATAATATGATGTAGCTAGAATTGTATGAAAGGGAGTTGTAGTAGCAGGGTTAACATATGGCAATGATACATTATATGTTAGTAAAGGGGTATTAGATTACTTAGAAAAAGTACAAAGGTAAGTAGGAAGACATGCATTAGATGTAGGTGTGTGGACAGCAAAGGAGGCAAGTCAAGGAGAAATGGAATGGTCAAGTTTTTATATGAGAAATGCAAAAAAAAAAATGAAAATGTTCAGTAGATTGCAGTTTATGGATAATAAAAAAATAGCCAAAATAGTATTTCATTGGGTTATGAGTAATGGGCAGGCAACAAGATGTGTGAGAAAAGTAATGAGGTTTGCAGAAGATTTGGATAAAAAATTTATATCAGTCTACTTGTACAAAAGGTGGAATGATTGTGTTAGGAGGTTTGTTGAGTGTTATAGTGGTAAGTAATGAGATAGAAGAATAGATGCATTAATAAAGAATAGGGAGTTGGAGAAATGGAGAACTAGTATGGAGAGTAAAAAGTTTAAGATATATATATATATATATATATATATATATATATATATATATATATATATATATATATATATATATATATATATATATATATATATATATATATATATAGTAAATGGAACATTGGGTGCTGGTTAATTTATGATAATAGCAATGAAAGTAATTTATTGTTTAAGGCTAGAACAGGATCTTTAGCAACAAGGGAATATACATGTAAATGGAATTATATAGGTGATTTAATCTGCAGGTTGGGTAAGGAATGCAAAGAAAATATTAGGCATCTGTTAATTCAATGTAAATGCTTGAAAGCAGAAAGAGTACAAATAATGAAGTTATGAAAGAATAAATATGAATAAAGTGATTATACAGAAAGTGGGTTATTACTTTTTATGCTGTGTTTGGAAAAAGATAAGAGGGATTTAGATATGAAGGCCATGGAATTGACAAAGATTATATTGTGGAGATGGGATGGAGCAGATTAAGAGAAAACATAGAGTGGTGAATGGAAAGGGAAAGTAAAGTATCTGACAGGTTTCTTTGGTCATAGTTGCTGAGAAATTCTTGACTCTGTATAAGGAGAAGTCACAGTGCATCACATCACATCACATGCTATAATTTGCACTGAGTGGCAACTGTTCTGTGGAGAAAATTTCTATAAGAAATTGATGGTGTGGATAACAAGAATGGACAGCTTTTGAAAATTTTTTGTCAGAGACTGAATTTCATCATTAGAAATTTATCAAATATTTATGAGAGACAATACACATGGTCTAGAAATAATATATTTCACACAATAGATTATGTATTAATAGAGAAAGATGGAATGAATAAAGTACAGAAAATTAAAGTGTTTGATAATGAAAAGAGAGTATGTAATAGTGATCATATTTTTTTTTACAATGTGATAGAAAATAGTAATAAAGTTAGAAAGATTAGTAAAAGATGTGGATTGAAAATGAATGATAAAAATAAGTTATAAAAATATAAAATAAAAGTAGAAGAAATTATGGAAGAGTTTGTTGTGAGTGAATATAAGGACTGGTGTGATAAAGTAAAAAATGTCAAATAGGGTCTTAGGTGAGAATACAAAAGTGAGAATTATGAAAAGTGTAAAAGAAAGGGGGAAAGCACACAGAGAATATAAATGTAGTATTAAAAATAAAATAGTGAAAAAGTTGTTAATATTAAATGGGAAAAATATTTTTTAAAAAAAGTTGGTTAAAATAATAATTATAGAGAGAGAAAGGAATTAAATAGTAAATTATTGGAGGATATTAATAAAAGTGGAAGAGATGGGAATAAAAAAATTTGTAAATATAATAAAAAAAGATAGTATTACTATATGATGAGAAAAAGAGTGTAGCTCTAGAGAAGAATTAAAAATAATCTTATATAGTTTGTAATGGATATAGAAAAGATGTTACATGTGAAGGACAGAGTGATGGAAATATTACGTTTACAGATAATGAAATGAATGAGACAAGAAAAAATTTGAAAATTGGAAAAGCAAGAGGTTTGGATGGATAGGCAGCAGAAATAGTGATGATGAATTTAGGAAATAGGATAAAATGAAATCTATTAGCATGTTTTAATAAGATGGCACAGACAAGAGAATTTCCAGATAGTAGGAATAATACAAGAATAATGCTATTATGTAAAAGAAATGGTACCATAAAAAGTTAAACAATTATAGATCAGTAAATGGTAATATCAGTGTTATGTAAAATTTTTGCATATATGATAGAGTGGCAAAATAAATGGAAGAAAATAATATAGTGGGAGAAATGCAAAGAGGTTTTTAATTGGATAGACATATAGGAGATAGTTTATTTGCAGCCACACAACTCATTAGTATGAGTAGCAGTACAGGTAATCAGTTCTATATGGTCTTCATAGATAGAAAAAAGGAATATGATAGAGTGAGGTAAGCTTAGTAAATTTGGAAATGAATGGAGCTTTAGTGGATCTTATTAAGAGCTTGTATGAAAATAACTACTATATGTATCAATTAGGAAAAATAAAATAACTTAGAGTTAAAAGTGGAGTGGACCTAAGGCAAGGATTCCCTTTGTCAATTTTGTTTTTGTTATATTTGAGAACAATGGAAAGAACAATAGCAAGTTTATGAAGAATGGTAGAGATGCCATTAATATATTACAAGAGAGTGTATATATTATCAGGTATATTATTTGCTGATACTATGTTCTTGTGTACAGAAAGTAGGGAAGATATAGAAGTTATACTGAAGATGTGTGCGAGAGTAATAAAAAGATGGGGATTAAATTTAGAGAAATAAAATCAAAATTAATCATGATAAATGCTGGGGAAAAAAAATAGAAAAATTTTTATTGGGGGATATACAGTTAAATGGTTATAACTATTTGGAATTATCTTAAGTAATCAGAAAAATTGTTTGGATGAATGGGAGAAAAAAATGATAAATAAAGCAAAGAAAATAAATAAATTAATAGTGTTTTCATATAATAAATATGATGTAGCTTGAATTGTATGGAAGAGAGTGGCAGTAGTAGGGTTAACTTATTGTAAGGATATTTTATGTGCTAGAAAAGGTGTGTTAGATTACATAGAAAAAGTACAAAGAGAAGTAGGAAAACATGTATTAAATGCATATGTATGATTGGAAAAAAAGGTTATTCAAGGAGAAATGGGATGGCCAAATTTTATATGAGAGATGCAAAAGGCAAAATAAAAATGTTCGGTAATTTACAATTTATGAATAATAGCAGAATAGCCAAAATAGTATTTAATTGTATTATGAGTAAAGGACAAGCAACAAGATGGGTGAGAAAGGTAGTATGGTATGCAGAAGATTTGGATAAAAAATATATGTCAGTATACTTATACAAAAGGTGGGATGATTGTGTTAGGAGAATTTTTGAGTGTTATAATGGCAAGGAATGGAACAGAAAAATAGATGCCTTAATAAAAAAAAAATAGGGAGTTGAAGAGATGAAGAACTAGTATAGAGAGTAAAAAGAGTTTATATATATATCGTGTATATAAATCCATGAAAACATTAGAATTAATATATATATATATATATATATATATATATATATAGAAGTAAACAGAATATGGGTGTGAGTTAATTTATGATAATATCAAGGAAAGTAGTTTACTGTTTAAGGATCTTTAGCAACAAGTGAATATACACATAAATGGAAAAATGAGGGTGATTTAGTCTGCAAGTTATATAATGAAGGAATAAAAAATATCAGGCATCTGTTAATTGAATAGAAATGTCTGCAAACAGAAAGGGTGCAAATAAAGTTGTGGGATAATAAATATAAACAAAGTGATTATACAGAGAATGAGTTCTTGTATTTTATGCTGGGTTTGGGGAAAAGAGGGTGGATTTAGATATAAAGGCCATAGAGTTGACAAAGATTATGTTGTAGAAATGGAATAGAGCAGGATAGAGAAGAATATGAAAAAACCTAGGGTGGGGAATAGAAAGGGAAAGTAAGATAACAACAGGCTTTTTGGGCATAGTGACTGAGAGATTCCTGACCCCAAAAAAGGAGAAGCCATAGTGCATCACATCAAATATTCAATTTTTGATACACTTTGAAAATGAAAACATATATTTTCTCTCTTTGGTTACATATTTATGATTATTTTTTTTGCAAAATATTTGTTTATTTGTTTTGTTTTTACAATAATAATGTGAATAAATGCAGATTCTAATTGAAAATATATACTTTGAGAAAAAGGCAAAACAAAAAAGTCAGTAATGTATGGCTATAAATTATAATTGACTGAACAAGAACACATTTAAATACAATTTATCCAAACCACATAGAATAGTTTTTAGCAAAACCCTTTATTTGTACATATATACATATATTTCCATTTTGACTGACCTGCAGTCTATTTCAGAGCTATGATATAATGAACAAAATAAAATAGAATACATAACTATATAAATAATACCATAAAAATTTAAACAATAAAAAACTAAAATTGTCATAAAAATATAAAAAACCTAATAAAACTGAAATAAATAATCAAACCCAAATAAAATAATCCAGTTAAAATAAAATTAAATATACAATATAAACAAAAAATAAATATAAATTATACATGGATATTCCTATCTGTATACATATATATTCAAGAACAACTATTAATCCAAATATATTATTTATTTTTATTATTTTTAATAATCTCCTAATTACTTCTATTCCTTATAAACTTAAACTTTATGGTTATTAACTCCACATCAATACAATACTTAATTTTTATTCTATAATTGTCAGTTCAACAGTAACTCATTTATTAATTTATTTTTTTAATTTTTAAATCATAGAATATCTATTATTTTCTTACTCATTCTTTTGTTAAAAATAAAAAACATAAAGATAAAATGAAAAGAGTGAAGGAAAAAAGAAAGGTGAAACTAGATATATAGAATTAAAAACAAATAATAATATTATAGTGAATAAGTTTAACAAAATTATAAAGAATATTAATAAAAAATGCAAAAAAATAATTACTATAAAAATAGTTAATAAAAGAATATAAAATCTATTAATTTTGATAGATAACAAATATGTAGGATATAATAAATATAATAAAGAAATAATGGAGTATATGTAATAAGATGCAAACAATTTCTAGATAGTGAGATTGATAACAAATATATGGGAGAATATGTCAGATAATAAATCACCAATATATATACACATGAAGGAAACAGGACACAAATTTATACAAAGTTCAATAAAAATGAGGTTACATACAGAAAATATTAAAGAACAGAAAATAAAAAAGCAATAGTAATAAGAAAAATAAAACCAAAATTTAATAGGGATTCTGAGATTAGGATGAGATTAGTATAGATATAGTTATTAAATAAGATATATAGAGATAAATATATAAAGAGAAAATTGTTTATAAATGAATTAGGGGTTGTAAAAAATGGTTAAGTTAAACAGGAGTATAAACATGAGTATAGTTATAGATATTATATATTAGAAAAAACTTAGTATAATATTTACATATAATGCAGTATAATATAAATTTATAAGAAAATTATATAGTAATAATAAAAGTTAAAGTGTATTATATATATATATATATATATATATATATAACTACAACCATTAAATGTCTGTATTTTTAAATTATATAATAATAATTCAAACAAATATATTTAACACAGTATTCAAAATTAAATAATATATTCTTTACCAGAAGTACTTTCAATTGTTTCACTGACAATCTTTATCAACTGTTAATACAAACGTACAAAAAATAAAAACTTGCATTACCCATCATTCAATCTATTCAAATTTCCCACAATTCTGTTGTCTTTATATTAGCCGATTGTTTATTCATTAAACCACCTCTATTCCTAGATATCATCATTGCCTCTTTAATTTTACGTTTTTCACTACACCTTTCAATTTGAATAATTTTTATATCTCTATTATTAAATTTAAAACCATAATTACATGTTTTATTATGATCAAATATAATTGATGGAGTATTCATATTTACTGAAGATATATTTTCTTTCTGTACACGTTTATATAATGTCTTATGATCATTATATCGTTTTTGTAATGTACATTTGGATTCCCCTATATATTTTATTCCACAACCACATTCCAACATATATATAACAGAACTTAATTCAAACTTAGAAATCTTGGCTTTGGAGTTATTTATCATATCATTTATATTATTTGAAGAGAAAAAAGAAATTCTACACAAACCACTAAAAAGTTTATTAATTAATTTAGCTTGTTGATTAGATATAAAAGGAATAGAAATCCATTTATCACTTTTTAATTTACTTAATATTTTCTTATTATTACTCTTATTTTGATTATATTTTGTAATTGTATTATAAATAATATTCCTTCCATAACCAACATTCAACATATCAGTAATATATACATTAATATTTTCAATTTTATCACTAATAAATTTGCACAAATAATCATTTCTAAATAAAAATGACTTCAAACCAGCTAATTTATGACTCATATGAACTTTAGAATTATATGGAATATAACCCATAATTTCCACAGGCTTTAAAATCATATTATAATCAAACACATTATTATTTCTTTTAATAAATATATCTAAAAACTTTATAGAATCTTCCTTCTCTTCATTTAACACCCATTTTACATTATTAATCATATTTAACTCATTAAACAAATTAACTATTATTTCATTATGTGCACATATAAATACATCATCAACATATCTACAATATACTTTAATTCCTTTATATTTTATCTGAGACAATATCTTAACCTCATAATTAGAAATAAAAAAATTACAAAGCTGTGATACCACCGGAAGACCCATTGGCCAACCAAAATTCATTTTATAAAAGCAATCATTAAACCTAACATATATATTATCATTCACAAATCTTAATATTTTAACAATAAAATTCCTAATATTATTATCTATAGATTTTAAAAACAAAGCTCTTTCAATAATCTCTATTGATTCCATACGATTAATTGAACCATACATTTCAGATATGTCAAGTGTACACATAACATCATTATTATCAATTTTTATATTTTTAATCCTATTAATAAAATCAAATGATGATGAAATCGTATAATCTCCAAATCCAAGCACATCTTGCATTATTTTTTCAATATATCTACAAGCATTATAATAAAAAACACCACCAAAATCAACAATTACTCTTAATGGATAACAATTTTTATGCAATTTTATATTTGCAAAGATTCTTGGAAACACTGCAGACGACGGATATAAACTGTAATATGTCTTTGCATCAATAACTTTTTTCTTTTTAGCAGTCATTAAAATGTCATTAATAAATTTCATTCTATATGTATCAATATTATTTAATTCACTTTTTTCAAAACAAAGCTTCTTCATTTGATCCATAATTTTCATATTATATTCATCCTGTTTCATTAGGCACATCCGTAAACCCTTGTCCTCCTTCAAACAAATTAATTTATTACTTTTTAAAAAATTTTTAAATTCATAAATTTGTTTTAACCAAACATTATCATTTTGCTTATCAAATGTTTTATTTTTTATTTCATTAATTATTTTATTCCTATCATTTAAATCACAATTTATAACACCAAACGAATATTCAATCGCCGCATTTAATTCAATACTAGAATCTTTCCAACCTCCACCGACGTATTTAGATCCAAAATTTAAAATATAACGCTGATTAAAATTCAAATCAACTCCAGAGATATTCACATAGTTTTGATCACTAAAATTTCTTGGAAACTTTTTATTATACAAATGTTCAATTTTCCTATTAAATTTATCCATCATTTTTGAATGCAAATTATTAAAACGTATTTGACAAATCTGTTTATATTCATATAAATAATCAATATTATTAACGTAAATAAAATGATTTAATGTTCTTAAATACTTTCTATTATAAAACAGCAAATACTTACATTGGTCAATTATATTACGAAGTATTATATTTTTTAGATCATCCATAGATCTCACACTCAATTTACATAACTTATTTATTTTAATACAACAACAGTTAGGAAACACTTTAAAAATCCGACAGGAATACAAAAATTTTATTCTGCACTTTAACGTAATAACTTTAACCGTTACTTTCCGCCATTCCTTTAAAAGCCAAATTCCATTTAATTGCTTTAAATCCATTTCATATATAAATAACTACAACCATTAAATGTCTGTATTTTTAAATTATATAATAATAATTCAAACAAATATATTTAACACAGTATTCAAAATTAAATAATATATTCTTTACCAGAAGTACTTTCAATTGTTTCACTGACAATCTTTTTCAACTGTTAATACAAACGTACAAAAAATAAAAACTTGCATTACCCATCATTCAATCTATTCAAATTTCCCACAATTCTGTTGTCTTTATATTTGCCGATTGTTTATTCATCAAACCACCTCTATTCCTAGATATCATCATTGCCTCTTTAATTTTACGTTTTTCACTACACCTTTCAATTTGAATAATTTTTATATCTCTATTATTAAATTTAAAACCATAATTACATGTTTTATTATGATCAAATATAATTGATGGAGTATTCATATTTACTGAAGATATATTTTCTTTCTGTACACGTTTATATAATGTCTTATGATCATTATATCGTTTTTGTAATGTACATTTGGATTCCCCTATATATTTTATTCCACAACCACATTCCAACATATATATAACAGAACTTAATTCAAACTTAGAAATCTTGGCTTTGGAGTTATTTATCATATCATTTATATTATTTGAAGAGAAAAAAGAAATTCTACACAAACCACTAAAAAGTTTATAAATTAATTTAGCTTGTTGATTAGATATAAAAGGAATAGAAATCCATTTATCACTTTTTAATTTACTTAATATTTTCTTATTATTACTCTTATTTTGATTATATTTTGTAATTGTATTATAAATAATATTCCTTCCATAACCAACATTCAACATATCAGTAATATATACATTAATATTTTCAATTTTATCACTAATAAATTTGCACAAATAATCATTTCTAAATAAAAATGACTTCAAACCAGCTAATTTATGACTCATATGAACTTTAGAATTATATGGAATATAACCCCTAATTTCAACAGGCTTTAAAATCATATTATAATCAAACACATTATTATTTCTTTTAATAAATATATCTAAAAACTTTATAGAATCTTCCTTCTCTTCATTTAACACCCATTTTACATTATTAATCATATTTAACTCATTAAACAAATTAACTATTATTTCATTATGTGCACATATAAATACATCATCAACATATCTACAATATACTTTAATTCCTTTATATTTTATCTGAGACAATATCTTAACCTCATAATTAGAAATAAAAAAATTACAAAGCTGTGATACCACCGGAAGACCCATTGGCCAACCAAAATTCATTTTATAAAAGCAATCATTAAACCTAACATATATATTATCATTCACAAATCTTAATATTTTAACAATAAAATTTCTAATATTATTATCTATAGATTTTAAAAACAAAGCTCTTTCAATAATCTCTATTGATTCAATACGATTAATTGAACCATACATTTCAGATATGTCAAGTGTACACATAACATCATTATTATCAATTTTTATATTTTTAATCCTATTAATAAAATCAAATGATGATGAAATCGTATAATCTCCAAATCCAAGCACATCTTGCATTATTTTTTCAATATATCTACAAGCATTATAATAAAAAACACCACCAAAATCAACAATTACTCTTAATGGATAACAATTTTTATGCAATTTTATATTTGCAAAGATTCTTGGAAACACTGCAGACGACGGATATAAACTGTAATATGTCTTTGCATCAATAACTTTTTTCTTTTTAGCAGTCATTAAAATGTCATTAATAAATTTCATTCTATATGTATCAATATTATTTAATTCACTTTTTTCAAAACAAAGCTTCTTCATTTGATCCATAATTTTCATATTATATTCATCCTGTTTCATTAGGCACATCCGTAAACCCTTGTCCTCCTTCAAACAAATTAATTTATTACTTTTTAAAAAATTTTTAAATTCATAAATTTGTTTTAACCAAACATTATCATTTTGCTTATCAAATGTTTTATTTTTTATTTCATTAATTATTTTATTCCTATCATTTAAATCACAATTTATAACACCAAACGAATATTCAATCGCCGCATTTAATTCAATACTAGAATCTTTCCAACCTCCACCGACGTATTTAGATCCAAAATTTAAAATATAACGCTGATTAAAATTCAAATCAACTCCAGAGATATTCACATAGTTTTGATCACTAAAATTTCTTGGAAACTTTTTATTATACAAATGTTCAATTTTCCTATTAAATTTATCCATCATTTTTGAATGCAAATTATTAAAACGTATTTGACAAATCTGTTTATATTCATATAAATAATCAATATTATTAACGTAAATAAAATGATTTAATGTTCTTAAATACTTTCTATTATAAAACAGCAAATACTTACATTGGTCAATTATATTACGAAGTATTATATTTTTTAGATCATCCATAGATCTCAAACTCAATTTACATAACTTATTTATTTTAATACAACAACAGTTAGGAAACACTTTAAAAATCCGACAGGAATACAAAAATTTTATTCTGCACTTTAACGTAATAACTTTAACCGTTACTTTCCGCCATTCCTTTAAAAGCCAAATTCCATTTAATTGCTTTAAATCCATTTCATATATAAATAACTACAACCATTAAATGTCTGTATTTTTAAATTATATAATAATAATTCAAACAAATATATTTAACACAGTATTCAAAATTAAATAATATATTCTTTACCAGAAGTACTTTCAATTGTTTCACTGACAATCTTTTTCAACTGTTAATACAAACGTACAAAAAATAAAAACTTGCATTACCCATCATTCAATCTATTCAAATTTCCCACAATTCTGTTGTCTTTATATTTGCCGATTGTTTATTCATCAAACCACCTCTATTCCTAGATATCATCATTGCCTCTTTAATTTTACGTTTTTCACTACACCTTTCAATTTGAATAATTTTTATATCTCTATTATTAAATTTAAAACCATAATTACATGTTTTATTATGATCAAATATAATTGATGGAGTATTCATATTTACTGAAGATATATTTTCTTTCTGTACACGTTTATATAATGTCTTATGATCATTATATCGTTTTTGTAATGTACATTTGGATTCCCCTATATATTTTATTCCACAACCACATTCCAACATATATATAACAGAACTTAATTCAAACTTAGAAATCTTGGCTTTGGAGTTATTTATCATATCATTTATATTATTTGAAGAGAAAAAAGAAATTCTACACAAACCACTAAAAAGTTTATAAATTAATTTAGCTTGTTGATTAGATATAAAAGGAATAGAAATCCATTTATCACTTTTTAATTTACTTAATATTTTCTTATTATTACTCTTATTTTGATTATATTTTGTAATTGTATTATAAATAATATTCCTTCCATAACCAACATTCAACATATCAGTAATATATACATTAATATTTTCAATTTTATCACTAATAAATTTGCACAAATAATCATTTCTAAATAAAAATGACTTCAAACCAGCTAATTTATGACTCATATGAACTTTAGAATTATATGGAATATAACCCCTAATTTCAACAGGCTTTAAAATCATATTATAATCAAACACATTATTATTTCTTTTAATAAATATATCTAAAAACTTTATAGAATCTTCTTTCTCTTCATTTAACACCCATTTTACATTATTAATCATATTTAACTCATTAAACAAATTAACTATTATTTCATTATGTGCACATATAAATACATCATCAACATATCTACAATATACTTTAATTCCTTTATATTTTATCTGAGACAATATCTTAACCTCATAATTAGAAATAAAAAAATTACAAAGCTGTGATACCACCGGAAGACCCATTGGCCAACCAAAATTCATTTTATAAAAGCAATCATTAAACCTAACATATATATTATCATTCACAAATCTTAATATTTTAACAATAAAATTTCTAATATTATTATCTATAGATTTTAAAAACAAAGCTCTTTCAATAATCTCTATTGATTCAATACGATTAATTGAACCATACATTTCAGATATGTCAAGTGTACACATAACATCATTATTATCAATTTTTATATTTTTAATCCTATTAATAAAATCAAATGATGATGAAATCGTATAATCTCCAAATCCAAGCACATCTTGCATTATTTTTTCAATATATCTACAAGCATTATAATAAAAAACACCACCAAAATCAACAATTACTCTTAATGGATAACAATTTTTATGCAATTTTATATTTGCAAAGATTCTTGGAAACACTGCAGACGACGGATATAAACTGTAATATGTCTTTGCATCAATAACTTTTTTCTTTTTAGCAGTCATTAAAATGTCATTAATAAATTTCATTCTATATGTATCAATATTATTTAATTCACTTTTTTCAAAACAAAGCTTCTTCATTTGATCCATAATTTTCATATTATATTCATCCTGTTTCATTAGGCACATCCGTAAACCCTTGTCCTCCTTCAAACAAATTAATTTATTACTTTTTAAAAAATTTTTAAATTCATAAATTTGTTTTAACCAAACATTATCATTTTGCTTATCAAATGTTTTATTTTTTATTTCATTAATTATTTTATTCCTATCATTTAAATCACAATATATAACACCAAACGAATATTCAATCGCCGCATTTAATTCAATACTAGAATCTTTCCAACCTCCACCGACGTATTTAGATCCAAAATTTAAAATATAACGCTGATTAAAATTCAAATCAACTCCAGAGATATTCACATAGTTTTGATCACTAAAATTTCTTGGAAACTTTTTATTATACAAATGTTCAATTTTCCTATTAAATTTATCCATCATTTTTGAATGCAAATTATTAAAACGTATTTGACAAATCTGTTTATATTCATATAAATAATCAATATTATTAACGTAAATAAAATGATTTAATGTTCTTAAATACTTTCTATTATAAAACAGCAAATACTTACATTGGTCAATTATATTACGAAGTATTATATTTTTTAGATCATCCATAGATCTCAAACTCGATTTACATAACTTATTTATTTTAATACAACAACAGTTAGGAAACACTTTAAAAATCCGACAGGAATACAAAAATTTTATTCTGCACTTTAACGTAATAACTTTAACCGTTACTTTCCGCCATTCCTTTAAAAGCCAAATTCCATTTAATTGCTTTAAATCCATTTCATATATAAATAACTACAACCATTAAATGTCTGTATTTTTAAATTATATAATAATAATTCAAACAAATATATTTAACACAGTATTCAAAATTAAATAATATATTCTTTACCAGAAGTACTTTCAATTGTTTCACTGACAATCTTTTTCAACTGTTAATACAAACGTACAAAAAATAAAAACTTGCATTACCCATCATTCAATCTATTCAAATTTCCCACAATTCTGTTGTCTTTATATTTGCCGATTGTTTATTCATCAAACCACCTCTATTCCTAGATATCATCATTGCCTCTTTAAT